>CAMAPF010000195.1:0-70000 GCA_945859915.1 Cuscuta epithymum
GGAGAAGAGGTGTTGAAAAATGTAAAAAAAATAGGAGTATTTATAGTTTTTTTTTACCCCACCCCCACCCCCCAAAAGCCCAGGACCCCCCTTTCCCCCACCCAACGGCTATATAGCCGTTTCGGAGCCCTGCCCAACGGCTAGGTCCTTGTTTGGCTGCATTTATTTTTTTTTTAAAAAAAATTGACCGTTAGACCCGACCCGGGCCCGTCCGGGTAACCATTGGCCGTACCCGAGACTGGCCCCGTTATTCCTACCGGTTCGGGTCAAAGCCCGGTTTTGGGACCGAAGGAACAGGGCGGTACGGGCCGCACAGTAGCGGGCCGGGCCGGTTCACGGGTCGGGTGGCCCGAACCGGGTCCAAGACTACCATGAACTATATGCTCCTCTTTGAAAAAATTATTACCCTCACGTAAAATAAAAAAGTACTTACTCCGTCCCTTTTTATTTAGCCAATCACTATTTTCCAAGTAAATTATTCTCAACTATTTTCCAAGTAACCAGCGTCATTTGCTTAAGTAACCTGATATTATTTGCTTCCAGTCTAGGTATCTCTTGTCACAAGTAGTGACCACTTATTACCAAACCAAGTGGGCCGTGAGGAGGACATTGGGTCTTGATATTTGCGAGTAAAATGGATCATATCCACATGTCTTCCGCCCTTATATTTTTGGTTTGATGGCTGAACTAGGCCAAGTAGGGCGTCTGGGTTAGTCCCCGGACAACTTATAAGAAATTACTCCGTACCTTTTTAACTTATTAGTTTAATCTTGAGACATCATACTTTGCTTGTATATATTGCTCACTTGATTAAACTTATGTCTATTAACATGTGTGCAGAAAGCAAGCTTTTCATTTAGGTTTATACGCATCACAAAATACCATCACAAGAATATTGGTATAAACTTACAGTGAATTGTGCATCTCATTAAAATAATTTTACGAGTTCCATTCCTTGAAAAACCTTAGAGATGCTGAAATTGAAAAGTTAAAAAGAGTTTAAGACTCTGAATGGGATCGAGCTTTAATAGCAGAGTGTTAGCAATACACTCTTGGAGATGCCCAACTATGAGAATGTTATTGTGTGGCCGCAATAAGAGAATAAGGGTTAATTCTCGACGACATTCTTGAGACAGGATCAGGACGCATGGCCGTAAAGCGTCAACCCTATAGATCGTTGCCAATGCCGTTAGTGTGTTGCTTTTATCCCACGCCAACACAATCAAGGTTCGAGTTCAAGAACTCTGTTCACTCAGTTCCTATGGGGGTTAGGGGTAAAAGCTTAGAACTTGGTTCAATCCGGAAGGTACCATATTCGAAAGCACTATATGTCTTAGAGTTGAGTCTACAACTATGGATTTGTGGGAGATTGTTGGAAATATGATGATATAAATATTATATTTATGAGGATCACACTTTTGTATCCTAAGACATAATTATATTAAATATGGAGATGTGGCTGATAATACATCAAAGGACAACTTACATATTTGGATTTAAATTATAATTAGAATCCATAGTTGTAAAGATTGTAAAGTGATGTATTGAAATAATGAATATATTTGTTCCGTATTAGACGATAAACGGTCTCGATCGTATCATTATTTATAATCATTATGTGATAAGGAACATTGTTCATTAGAGCAAAAGCAGTTTTATTATTTTGTTAATAATAAAATTGAACAGTCCAAAGTGGAGAATGAAATAGCTGAACAAATTGTCAATTAGTCAATTTGAATTCAAATTCAAATAAGTATTCTTAATGCTGTTGATGATGCTTAATGTGGACCGATCAGTTTTTAGCCATTCAATTCTCAAGTTTTAATGGCTATTTGATTTCCGTTTCAGAACAATCCTTGCTGCTTCTTTATTATTATCATCATCAAGAGTAGGAGACCCGTTGCATGTTTTTAAAAATCTGATTAAAAACTACAGTATTATAAGGAGACCTACTCGGCCACTCCTTAATACGATAGTATATACTACGAACAAAAGAAAAAACACTCACTTGCTCTACCATTCTCTTAAGATCATCATACGTAAATCATTTTTTTATTTGAGTGGGTCTTTACTCCACTAGCTTTTCCATTCCAAGAGCACGTATAATTTAAATATTATACTTCTTGTTCAACTCTACTCTCTAATCGGTAAATTTGGCAACGATCAAAGGTTTCAGTCAAGGTAGATATACGCCTGAAACGTGGTAGGATTATTCTGGGAGCGAGCTAGCCAGACCCGTCCGAATAGCTATCGGGATACGGGGGCTATCTTTCTTCAAGGCCAGTTCCATTTTTACGGGCGATCCTGCGATAAGTTTTCTTATCCTTTTTTCTTCATTCAATTTAATTTATTCTAATTATTATTATTATTTTTTCTATTCTTGCATTTGGCGGTTTGTCTGGTGATTTGTGTAAACTCGGGATTTTTATCTGGTTAAACTCGCAATTATAATACTATTTTTCTAACATGGAAAAAAACCGCTAGTGTAGCGAACGCTACATTGTGCACCACAAGGAATTTCACAAAAAATAATACTTCCTCCGTTCTTAAATAAGTGCAACGGTCAACATTTCGCATTTGTCGAGGCACAACTTTGACCATTAATATATATAACTCTTTATTAGTAAAAAAAATAAAAAATCAGATTTTGAAAATATACAATGAGACAAATTTAGTAATATTTTTTTCAAAAAAAATATATTAATTCAATGAATAAAATGTAATCAAAGTAGACCATGTGAATAGTGTAAAATTTGGTATGTTGCACTTATTTAAGAACGGAGGTAGTAATAAATAAGCAGGAAAACAAAATAAAAGAAGGAATTAACGCAATCACATTGAGACCGAAACAGATCAAATTAAAGACGTGTGTGGGCACTTTGAAATTTAGAAAGATCGTAAATAAATAGTATGCGACAAAAAGAAAGAATCACAAGCGAGTACAAACCAGTTGATGCGGCCCAACAATCTCACAATTGAGAAAACAAGTGCAGGAAAGGTGCAAAGCCGAAATAATGGTAATAAAATAGGATTAGTCACCAAAATGCGAAATAATCTCACGCAACTATGATAGCAATAAAGAATAAGTGCACATGATGGAATGATAAATGCGACAACCACATGTAAACATAGGAGACAATAATAGGTGAATCTTACCCGGACTACTGCTACAATTGCAAGATGTACGGCCATCACCCTTTCAATTGCTTAAAACTGAATCCTCCAAAGGAAAAAAACAAGGTGGATGCCAATGCCAGGGTGAAAGGTAAGAACCCTACTGCCCGAGGGCAAAACTGGGTACCACCGGCGCAGGGGAGCATTGCTAAGCCAGAACTGTTTAAACTGCCAGCCACTTTTGCTATCCCGGCTGCAACTATGGAGCAGGAGCAAGATGGTGACTGGGAGGAACTTGTATGGGAAGGCCGAAAGATTCTGAGTGTGTATGAGCTAGAAGCTGATGATATTGTTACACACTTTGAAACCAACAAAGATGGTGTGCACGTGGCGTATGTCAAAAAGAGGCACCAAATCAAGAGCTACATTTGTATTGCTAGGCTGGGAACAAACCTCCAAAGAGAAGACAACCTGGATATATCGGCCATCTCCTTCACTGACCCATGCTTGGTTTCCTTGCCTGGGGTGAAGCGAACGTTCAATTGGTATGCCTTTAATAAAGAAGTTTTTTTCCTTAATGTAGCTTCTTTCTTTGATATCCAGGCTAAGCAAAACGTGGATTTCCTAAGAGCTTTGGATCATTTAGCTTTGGATGTGCCGAGCTCCTCTCAATTGTTTCCAAATGAGCCAACTGGTGAACTGCCTGGACCGAATGGAAAGGCAGCACTGCAAGGTAGTAAAGTAGTGCAAACTGATGAACTGGGCTCCCTCATTCGCAACATGCATGATATGGCTGAAGGGGACATTGTTACCAAGGTGGGCACTGATGGAAATGGCAAAAGAATGGCGTGTGTATGCTCGCCAGACCTGCTGCCAGTTGGAGTAACTACGGTTAGGGTGGGTTTTCAACTCCAAAAAGTGAAGGATGAGGATCCAGGGGTTACCTTCACCGAGTCCTTCATCCTGTCATACCCGGGTGTGAAAAAGAAAGGCGACTGGTATGAATTTCCTACTAATGTTTTCACCCCTAATGTTATGAACTTCTTCAATGCTAACCTTGCCAGGAATATTAAGTACCTAAAGGAGAAGCTTCGAAGGAAAAGGCAGGCTGAAAAATTACAAGATGGTGAGAAAGATGACCCCGGGGATGAGAACCATTCCTCGAACCTCTACTTATCTTGATGATTAAGATTGCTTCTTGGAATGTAAGAGGTTTAAATAAAGCCTCTAAACATAATATTATTAGCAATTTTATTAAAATTAATAAGGTTAACTTATGTTGTTTTTTGGAAACAAAAATGACAAAAGAAAATTTAAAAAAATATGTTACTAATAAATGGCCTGGCTGGCTATGTGCAAATAATTTTGAACATATAACAGGCGGCCGAATTGTGGTTCTGTGGAATACGAATTTTTTGAACTGTGTGGTAAGTGACATTGATACTCAGCATGTGCTATGTGCAAATAATTTTGAACATATTTGCCGTATATCTCAGTTATCTTTCTTTGTGACTTTTGTTTATCCACTCTATACTGTCTTGGAGCGCAAACTTTTATGGGATTATCTTGCTAATTTAGGTAGCCGGTTTACGGAACCGTGGTTAGTTTTGGGTGATTTTAATTGTGTTTGCGCTCCTAATGAGAGATTGGGGTCCACCCCACCCGTGGCTTATATGATGCAGGACCTGGCTAATTTTAAAATCGTGGCTAACCTTGAGGATGCCCCATCCACGGGAGAATTTTTCACGTGGAATAGGGGCTCTTTATGGGCTAAGCTTGATAGAGTCCTCTTCAATGAGGTTTGGGAACAAAAAGGGATTGTGTGTAAGGCCCATTTCAATGAAATGGAGGCAGAGTTTGATCATACGGCTTCCGTAACATCAATACTCATAAACTCTTCTCTTAGGCCGAAACCTTTTAAATTTTTTAATATGTGGATTAAGCATCCGGAATTTGCTAATATTGTCTTGCAGAATTGGTTGGTTTCTGTTGATGGTACAGCTCATGCAATACTCGTTTATTAAGCGACTTAAGGCGCTAAAGGCACCTTTAAAGAAGCTTAATGAATTGGAGTTCGGGCATATCTCCATAAAAGCAAAACTGGCTAAGGAGGAATTTAAAAGACTAAACAAACTCATGATGGAATCGCCGATGGATGAAGAACTTAAAGTGCAGTTGATGGTGGCTAGGAAAAAAGCAACCTTTTTGGGGGAGGCTGAAACATGTTTCTTTCAACAACGGGCCAAAGCCACGCACATTCTGGAAGCGGACAAGGGCACACGCTACTTCCATGCAATTGTAAAGAGGAACGCTGCCAGAAACACTATCTCCTCGGTTATGCTTGAAGACGGAAGCTTTACTAAGTCTTTAGATGATGTGGGTGATGTATTTGTAAACTTTTTTGTTGATTTATTTGGAACGCAAGTGGATACCCTTGACCTAGACCACTCGGTTTTAGGTACTGGTCCTCTGATTGAACCATGCGTTCATGACGGCCTTCTTGCTCCGATAACTGACAAGGAAATTAAAGATGCCTTGTTTGATATAGGGGATGATAAGGCACCTGGACCTGACAGGTTCTCCTCGGCTTTCTTTAAAGCCAACTGGAGTATTGTTGGGGATGACATGGTACGGGCTATTAAGGAGTTCTTTCGAACGGGAAAATTGCTCAAACAGATCAATCATACTGTTATAGCATTAATCCCTAAGACCAGCCACTCCCCAAAAGTCTCGGACTATCGACCCATTTCTTGCACGAATGTTTTGTATAAAGTCATTACCAAAATTATTGCGGCTAGATTAACCCCGTGCCTTTCGGGGTTGGTTAATCAAGCCCAAGGAGCATTTGTGGATGGTCGCCTAATGTTTGATAACATCTTCCTAGCCCAGGAACTTGTTAGATGATACAATAGGAAGCGAATTTCGCCAAGATGTATGATTATGGTGGATTTGCACAAGGCCTACGATACGATATCTTGGGATTTTCTTGAAAAAGTCCTAATGGGTTTGGGCTTCCCGAATCGTTTTGTTGCATGGATTATGGAATGTATATCAACGGCATCGTTCTCGGTTTCCTTAAACGGGTCGTTGTATGGCTTCTTTAAAGGAAAAAGAGGAATACGACAGGGGGATCCGATGTCCCCATTGCTTTTTGTTTTATGTCTTGAATACTTCTCTCGATTACTCACAGTGAGAACCAAAAGAGATAACTTCAATTTCCACCCCCAATGCTCTTCTTTGGGCATCACTCATTTGGCCTATGCGGATGACCTTATGCTCTTTTCGAGAGGTGACACATATTCCGTAGAAATATTGGTCAACGCTCTCAAAGAATTTGGGGACGTATCGAGCCTTAGAGTGAACCACGGGAAATCTAATATTTTCGTGGGTGGGGTGAGGGACCAAGAACTTCAAAATATTCTGGATATTGTTGATTATGGGCAAGGCGTATTTCGACTATTTCCGGTAAGATACCTTGGAATACCTCTTGCCCCACTTAAGATCTCGGTTGCACAATATGCCCCCTTACTTGACACGGTCAATGATTTTTTAAAGGCATGGAATACCAAAACGTTGTCCTATGCTGGCAAAATTGAGCTAATCCGATCAGTGATCCAAGGGGTCCAGTCGTTCTGGCTCCATGTCTTCCCCGTCCCTCAAACTATTTTAGATAGAATTATCTCGATTTGCCGTATTTTTCTTTGGGGTGGTAAGTTTGCCAAGGTGGCTTGGGATGACATTTGTCTTCCTAAAGAGGAAGGGGGGTCTTGGCATTCTTAATGCCAAGGTGTGGAATCATGCCCTCCTCTCTCGCACCCTTTGGGACGTCCACATGAAGAAAGACACCCTTTGGGTGAGGTGGGTGAACGGTGTCTATCTTAAGGGTAGAACCGTGTGGGACTTTGTCCCACACACCCGAGACTCACAGCTAATGAAGCGGTTGAGTCTCATTCGGGACAGGATTCGGTCTGGTTTTAATAACCACAATGATATGATTTTGGGACTTAGTTCTCGCGCCACGAATGGTAAATTAGCCTCCGCTAAGGTTTATGAGCTGTTGAGAGTTAAGGGTGGAGCTAGGACACCTATGAGTTTCATATGGAAATCCTACATCCCCCAAAAATTCTCGTTCAATGTATGGTTGGCTTTGAGAAATCGGCTTCCTACGCAGGATAGCCTCGGGTATCTCCATATTGTGAACCGGTGTGACTTATGCAAGGGTGGTTTGGAGACAATACCACACCTTTTTTTCCTTTGCCCCTTTACTTGTAAGGTATGGCAGCATATCCGGAACTGGATGGGACTACGGCATGAGATGACGACAATGCTTAGCGCAGTCAAATGGATCACAAAGACTCACAAAGGTTCGAAGTTGAAGGCTAAGGCAGCTCGAATTGCATTTTGTGCAACTGTCTACTACATTTGGCATGCACGGAATGTAATCAGATTTGATGATGGCAAGAAGACCGAAGAAGATATTATAATGAAGATCAAACATGTGGTGTACAAGATCCTTTTCAGTATCTACCCGCATGAGTTGGTTTGTTTTTAGAAGTGGACATAAAGTAATTTTTGGGAGCCATGGTGCATAGAAGACTGCCGGTATGGACATGGTTTGCTGCTTAGACGTGGCTCCATGTTACACATATGCCGCGGCATGGACATTATGGATGTCGCGGCCTAGGGACTCTACTACTACACGGCATGTATGTTTATCGATCTTGTGGCATGGAGAAGCGTCCAGGACTGGATTCCGAACTTAGAAGATCAAGGCATGGACTCTAGTTATGCCGCGGCATAAACCAGATCCTTGATGGTTTTTGGGTGTTTGTTTCTTGCAACACCTGTGTAATTCTTAGATTTTAGCCTTTGATTTGTGTGCTTGCATGTGCGGCACCGATGTATTTTTGAGTTATATTCTGATGGGCCGAGTAATTATACTTGGTTATTTTGGCATGGAGTAGATCAAAGAAAAACCTCTTCTCACCCTCACACTATGTGGGGGTGGGGGTAGGAGATCTTGATGTATAGTTTTTCTGGGTGTTAATATATATTTACATTTCATCCAAAAAAAAAGGAGACAATAATAGGTAAGAGAAGCCACCACATCTACCTCTATATAAAAAGAGGTGGAAAAGTGGATGATTTTCCCGCCCAAATGTTTTGGGCAAAAACTGGGTCGGATAAAATATGGGTTAGATTTGTGGGGCGCCAGACAGTAATGCTGTCACGTGGCCCAAAGATATTAAAGGCAGACATGGCCAGACGGGCCAGTTATCCTTTCGCACTTCCCAATATGGAGTTGGGTTTATTTTGGGACCAAATTTACGTTGAAATCTGAGATTAAAAAAAATATTGGCAAATCTAGACTTTTCAAAATCTTTGACCAGTCATTTTGGTTCCCATTCAATATTGATGTTGACTATTCATTTAGGAGTCATCATATTGATTTGTCCTATCACATCGGTCCTAATTGGATATACTCCCCGTATTATTTGTTGGATACTAGTAAACTCACCCGTGCGATGCACGGTCTCAGAATTTTACTTTCAAATATATTTGTGCTTAGTAATTCAAGTCACACTATCAATTCATGATAGCATTTATCTTCATGTAATACTGATATACATCAAAGCACTAAACGAAACACACTTATAATATTATGGTCAAAATGAATGTACTAAGCATTACTTAAAATATAAAAAACATCCAACAAATAAGTTGAAACCATAACATTGTAAATATGCATTTAATGTAAACCTAAACATTGTTGAACACTTCTTTGAACACAACATTCTGAGTCTTGTCAGTGGTTCCTTTATCTTCATTAACAATTAGAATTTTCAAGCCAACGATTATTGGTAACCCTTGATACTGCAACATACAACTGTCCGTGGGTAAATACCGATTTTTTCAACAACAACCCAATACGGGACAAAGATTGACCTTGACTTTAGTTTATAATCATAGCATATGAAGTCATAACATAATATTATCGCCTATGAAATTTAAAAGGCAAGCTTGCATCAGATGGCATCAAGGATAATCTAGGAATTAATACTTTTTGTCCAACACTCACACCGGTTAAAATCTTCCCCTCCAAAATATGATCACCAAGCCTCGTTAGAATAAGATGTGTCCCGTTACACAACCCGCTTGAATGATCAATATTTTGCAAAAGCATCATTGGGGTCCCTACCTTTAACGTTAACTCATGATTCAGTACATCGAACAATTTTGTACTATTCAAGAACTCAAGTGTGCAGTTCCGCCATTAGATTGGTCGTATAATCTACCTTAGAAACACTGTCAAAACTAAAATATGTTCTTGAAACTTCACCAACATTAAGAGCCGTCATATAGTCATCAACACACCCAATGTCAGTGTCAAAATTGCACGGTCGCACAAACAACTCATATCACCTGCAGATTTAACATATTCCGGAAATATGCTTTCAACAATCGCAGCTATAGTATTACTATCCCGAAATTAATGATGGCCATGTTCGTATTTTTCCCAAATATACTCCGGTCTAGCCACCGACTATGTCCACAACAATATCACAAATAGAATCCTCAAACAATAGGCATATGAGAAATGACTTGCCTCACTCAAAGCATCAATGAATTCTCTACCATCGTCGAGCAATCCTAACGCATATCACGCATCAAAAAAGAATCATAAGTAACATCATTTAATGTTTTCAAATCCTCATGACTCGTTACACCACAAATGTGATTCAAAAGACACCTAATGTAATAAGATTCACCGCTATCGAGATGAACATAGTAGACTCTGCCAATAACGAATGCTTCTACTATTTCTAATATCTAAGTATGGTCTGGTCTGATTTGTTTAAGTTTGGGTTGGTCTGAGACTGAAATAAGTCCAAGTATAAACATCTCAAGTAATATGTTGACTATGCATTTATACGAATTGCACTATTTACACGAATTGCCCGGGTAAATTGGCAAATCAGGGGGTGCAAATATGTGAAAGTGTATTATGGCATTATTAAACAATACTTAAATATGAATTTGTGAGAAAATGTTAGCTGAGTCCGTATATGAAAAGTAATGCTATCATTTAAGCACAATAACTTTCGAAACACATTCAGTAGGTAGAATCTATAATAGTTATTAATTCAAAAATAAGTACAACTCTAGTGCGGTGCTCGGTTGGTGAAATTTAAAGGGCGAATTTTTACTCAAATTAGAAAAGAAACACACACAATAATCAAGTTTGATGTAAAATGAAATGTATTCAATACGATTTACGGAGTATCAATGATTGTGGAATAGCACAATGTGTATAGTCTAACAAAATAGTAACACTCAATACAAATATAATTTGAAAACAAATCACATTCTTTGCTTGACTTTATGAAAAGCTTATTTATACAAAAAATTCTCGGTTTCACATTTTATTCTCATGTCATCGTTTGTGTGCAGTGTCATTTTTTAGGTTTAGTGGTTGCTTACTCTTGACAAAACCATGTAAAGATGACCATGACTAATAATAGTTTTTTCAACAACAAACCAACACTCGGCAAAGAAACATGCATAAAACAAACGTGTGATACACAGTGGGTGAGTATTTTCAAATATGTATAAGGGGTTGTTTGAAACTAATTCTGCTCCTGTTTCTTTCTAAAACAGAAACATAATCAGGATCAATTTTCAGAAGCTGTTCTCCCCCAACTTCTAAAGAACTACTTTTCAGAGTAAATTAGAGCACCAAAAGTACTTATGCACTTTCACCCAAATACTCAAACTTGTGCTTCTGCTCCATGGAGCAGAAGCAATTTTAAGAATTAGATCCAAACACCCCCTAAATACTCCGTCTAAGGGAGGGAAAAACCGAATCAAAATCTAAATGTGAACTGCGATCTCAACCAAATGATGTTATCGGCTACTTGATATTTCAATTTCTCGAGTGCACTAACTGAACATCTTTTATTTTAACATATGCACTAACTCATCAACTTCGGAACTTCATATTTTAATTTCTCGAGTGAACAAAATTCTCTATACAACATATGTTTTGCAATTATTTTAAACCCTGCACACAACAATTTCACACCCTTCGAACCACCTTTTTTCTTGTCAACAGCAACTCCCTCTTTTTCCAACCAATAAGAATGCACCAACCAATATCTTTACACAATAATTCTATTGTTGTATTTTAATAAGTTTTGATGTTGCACTTCTAGGCGGGAGCACTATTCCTCAAATTTCGTTTGCTTTTATATTATAATAATAGAATAGGTAGATAGATAGATTTTATAAAATAATACTCTGTCAGAAGTACACCGTAATATACATAGTACAACATAAGCTTGGAATGGCTTAGAGGGCGTTTGGTAACACTATTTGTCGGCTTATCAGCCAACTTTTTCACTAAACTCGTAACTTCTGTTTTCGCATGCCGTATTGTGTAATAATAGGAAAAATATGGTTAAAGATATTTTTCTGACTGTATTGACTGAAGTTACTGTAGATGACCATTATAGCTATTTTTACATATTATTTTTTTTATTTTATTAATAGATATATTTTAAAAATAATTTTTTTTAACTCAGCAGAATCAGCCAATGCAGGCACTTCAGCCAGAATTTCATAGATTTCAGCAGAATCAGTCGAATCAACTTATTTCTGTGTTACCAAATGGGCTCTTAATGTCTTGCCCCAATTTAAAATAAAAATGTGGGCCAGCTGCGGCCCAAGAACAAAACGGCAAAACCCGAATGAATATTGGTCTATTATCAATCAGGATGTTCTAAAGAGAGAGAAGGGAGAGGGTTGAGAGCTGGGTGTCAAAGATTCGTGATTCAGCCTGCCTCCCAGAATGGGATGAAGCTTTCTTCGTTGGGTTGTAAGAGAGTTAAACCGATCCGTGCTTCTGTCCGTCCTTGCTCGCCGATTTCTCTAGTCGGGCTGATTTGGAAGTTTCTGTCGCTGCGCATGCCTGAGTTGTTCGCTGAGGTGGTTCGCTTTTGGGTCGCTGGTATTCTTTTTGTTCGTCAAGGCCTAGGATTTCGCAAAGATGACTCCGTGTGAGTTTGATTTACTTTGAGTTCTCGTGTTTCCATGTTTTGTTGGGGGTTGGATGTTGCTTTTAGGTTCATCACTGGACCGGGTCTTGCATGACTGTTGCTGATTGAGAGGTCTTCAACCGGAGTTCTGTCTGAGCAGATTGTTGTTGGTTGGCCACCCGATTTGTGGACGTTTGAAGCTAAGTCTCCTTTCTTTGATTTCTGTTTACATGATTTGATTTTAAGTTCCTGCATCAACCCTTCAGCGTGTAGGTCTGCATCGAACTGTATAATTTTTTTCATTGCAGAAATAACATACTGGTACTCCGTCTATTCAACTCCTCTTTAATTCTTTTAGCCTTTTATTTAGTATTTGAATCATTTGATTGATTTTATCATTAGTTTATAAGTTTTGAATGTTGATAAATGATTAGTTTATTTTAAAATGTTGATTAGTTCATACTCATAAATGATTATTTTGCACTTGTTGATGTTGATTTAGGGGTATTTTGACTTTGCACCCCACTTTTTAGGTGATATTGGACTTTGCACCCCACTTTCAAAACTCTTAGACTTTGCACCCCATTTCCTCTAAAATGCCTTTGGCTTTGCACCCCATTGAGGAAATTTTCTTCACAAAATTTTGTAGATAGGGTGCAAAGTCTAAGAGTTTTGAAAATAGGGTTCAAAGTCCAATATCAGTCAAAAAGTGGGGTACAAACTCAAAATTCCCCTAGTTCATAACTGTTAACATGTTGAATTTTAAGTGATTACTGATTTTTCTGTTATAGTATATTTGAGCTTAATGTGTTAGAAAAAGCTTGATTATGAAGTTTGACGAAAATTCACCCAGAAATTGCTTTATCATTTAAAATATTTTTGCACCAAGTAAATACTATTATGATAATTAATATCATACCAAGTAATTGCTTTATCAGTTAAATTATTTTTGCACTAAGTAAATTCTATTATGATAATTAATAGCATACCAAGTAATTGCTTTATCAGTTAAAATATTTCATCCCATGATATTCTTGAGGAATATATAAAAGGTTTGTTTTAACATATGAAAGTTTATTTATGTCGAGGAGTATACATGATCTTTTTTCTATTTAGTTATTTTTTAGTTATCTTACACATAACTCTGAACTTGATAAAATATACTCCGTATGAGACTATGAGAGGTTAGTCTTTCTATAACAACATCTATATCTAAATCATATGATTAAATCAGAAACAATAGTATATAGTGAAATGGACTAAGAGTAATATTGGTGTTCTTCAATAATCCCATATTGTATTTATGTATTTCAATAGTGCCATATTGTATTCATGTACATTTATAGTACCCCGAAGATTACACACATCTGCAGATCTTCTTCCATTTAAATTTCAGAGTATCTGAACTTCACAAATCATTTTCTATAATAGCAACACTGATATGTAAAATGTCACCGATAGTTGTACATCTTCTACTCTAGCATACTCATTGTATATAAAATGAAATCTGTTTGAAATGTCAAAACTTTAAGCTAATTGGTTGGGCAACGAAGAACATCCAAATTGATCCTTTGATTAATTTTGGTTCTGAAATTATGTACAGAAAACCCATCTTCAAAGCATATCTTATTCCAGTGCTTGTATAGTTGTATTGTAATTTTGTACCTGCCAAAACAAAAACACACATACCCATGAAACTTAGTATAGGATATGAGCAAACTTAACTATTTTACATGAGCAATGTGTGGTTAAACATGAAAGCTGGGATTTGTGAGAGAATAACTTACATATGAACTTCTCGGTTGCAAAGGATTTGTGACAACAATTGTCCACACATAGAGACTATTTATAGCCTGGAGGTTTAACGCGCAAGACGAAACTATTTGGCTGAGTGCATTGCTTCCCGAAACAAATATGTATGGGACCCTCCATGAAGATTTCTTTTGATTATTCATATATTTTAATATTAAAGAAGAGTGTGTTGTCATATCATAGCACATGTTTGAGCAATAGATTAATTGTTTTTCTTTTGTTAATTTACAGGAGGGAAGGGTGAGGAGCATTAAATTAAATGGCTGATAGCTCCATACTCTGTCTATTAATTTTGTACTTTATCTTTTTTGGGCGGTAATTCTTGTAACGTATGGATTAAGACTGTGAATGAGATACATCCGATCTAATTCACTGTGCTCACCTCCAAATTCCACCAATAGGAATTCATCTTTTTAAAAAGGACTTTATTTAATTGACACGCAACTTTTTTTTACTGTGCCACCTCTATCTTCACCAATAGAATTGTTCCATTGAAATAGTGGCTGAATCGTCGAACTTTTAAACACTTCACCAAGCATTTCTTTTTAATTTTTTTTTGAAGAATAAACCAATGATTCATGGATGTTGACGTTTTTTAGCGGGAGTACTGTTCCAAAACTTCTTTTGCTTTTATATATTAATATATTAATAGAATAGATTATAGTGTTCCAACATAAAGTGAAGAGTGAACCCCTAAGTTGCACTATAAAAGAGGGCATCCGGACTCTCAACGGTATTGTCATTGCATCATTTCACTTATGTCTCGAAAAAAAGAGAAGAGTCATAAAGGCAAGCTTCTAATGAGCTCAACTCCTCTGCGAGTAAATAAAGAAGAGTCATATGTTTACCCCAAAAAAAGACGAATCTTTGTTTTTCCTCTGTGAGTACATTATACGCGTGAGAGAGTTCGAGAGACATTTCTGATTGGCAGTTGGGCCTGAGGCTGGATCATGCAAGGCAACAGGCGCAAGGTTGGAGCAGGAGTCTTGGGCTGTGGGCGACGCCGCCGTCGAGTCGGCAAACAATTCGATTGGGCTGGGAGAGTAGGATGGTTGCTGGGTAGACGCAGGTGGCATGGCGAGATGCAAGCGGCAGCGGACAACAACTGAGAGACTCTGCAACAATTGCGCACTGTGGGAAGCAGAAGAAAACGTCTTACTCCTATATTGTTTGGGAGGAGGTTCCCCACGTAGATTTGTACGTAACGCAGCTACCTCCTTGACCCTGGCCAAGGTTGTGGATCGGAGATGGCAATCACCGGTACACCATACTTATTGGTAAGAAGGATTGATTACTCTTGGTTGTAAACCCCCCGTCTTACTCTGTTTCTTTGTTCTGGTGCGAGGTCTATATTATACCTTTACGAATATGTTGGTATATTTTGAATATAATGTATCTTACTCTATACAATGCTCTATACAAAAGCAAAAGCAGGAGAAGAATGGGTGAGATTTCCCACCCAAAGAGTCGGGTCAAAAAAAGGGAGTCCAGTCGGGTCTTGCGGAAGAGTTTGGCATGTTCACGAATCTATCTGCAATATGAGCAATCTATAGTAGCTAGGTGTGTCTTTTGTAGCTAGGTTGCGTGTTAAACTGTTATATTTAGAGCATGTCTATGAATAAATGTACAAGCTACTTTAATGCTCAGTACAAATTATTAAATGCATAGTACAAAACAAATCTTTAAAATTGAGGCACATCAACTTTAATTAAAATTTATACTCAAACACAATTGCCCAATCACTCATTCATATTGTTTACCTCATACGGAGTACTATTGTTCGTTGGATCTTTGAGGCATGGCAAATAAAACCTCACCCAGATCTACTATAAATAAGGTGCATTGTGCACATTCAAACCACAACCCTTCAATTCCACAACACAGTAGTCTCTTAGTATGGATTCAAACGGGAAGAATCATAATTCTACTTGGTTTGGATTGAGCATATTTTTTATCGTTTAAACTTTTGTTAGAATGTTATATTCAGAGAATTTCTAATAGCGGGTTAGCGCAGCACGGATAAAGTGGAGATCATACGATAGACGGGAAACTGGGAAATTGGGATTTCAGAAGCCACCCTTGAGGCAGAAAGCTTCTCATACCTAATTTTAAAGTTAATGTTTAACTTTGGAAAATACTCCCTCCGTCACGAAAGAATTTCCTCATTTGATTTTCACACACTTTTATACAAGTAAACTTATCAGGGGGTAAATTTTACTGTTTTGACACTGTTTGACACTTTTGGCACTGTTTGGCACCGTTTGATACTGTTTTGATGTAGATAATTTTCCATTTACGGAAATGGGAACTTAAATTAGGGACATCCAAATAAGAAAAGTGGGAACTTCTTGATGGAGGAAGTAAGAGTTTTTTGTTTGACAAATGGAAAATAAGAGTTATTCATGGTTGTGTTACTTACTTGGTGGATATATTGAGGTTTTCTTTTAATAAAAAAATGAATTTTATGTCAATGACTCAATTGGGATCAGAGCTTTCAAGTATTTTTAAAAATTGACGCACCATCACCGTCTAAACTTGACTATAAATAAGGGTCACAATTAATAGATTCTTATTAAAAAATGTTAGTGTTCACTGATCATCAACGTAGTGTATCTTGAAAGGTCGAGAATTACAAATCACAAATCTTTGGGGAAAAGTTAGAAATAATAAATGTTTGAAAATATTTATTCATTGTGAAGATTGCTAACGAATCATTGAGGACGCTTTTTTGAATTGTTATCTGTTCCAAATTAGACCAGACTTGAACAGATTAAATTGGATCAGATCTGAATAGACGAAATCAGATCAGACTTAAATAGAACGTATCAGACCGATCAGATTTGGACAATTATAAAATATACAAACATCATATATTTATCAGACCAAACCAGTTCAGACCAGATTTACACAGACCAGTTCAGACCAAATTTACACAAATCAAATCAAACGAGCAAGTTAGGGTCCAAGAGAATAGATCCTCACACTACCAATGTTGCTCACAAAATAATGTTTAAAAAAGTATAATACTATCGTATGTGGCAAGCTTATTGTAATTTTTTGTAAATTCCTAAACATAGTTTGAGTTTTACTTTCTTTTCCTTAATTATAACCTTTCACGTAGTACTTTATCATAACCTCTACTCTTTTGATACATTTTACTTTTTTTTAAATATATGTGTATATATATATATAAATTACTTTTTATATGTATATATATAAATTACTTTTTATTTTACATTAAATAATAGTGTTAACAGATCATGTTATATATTTATAACTTAAATTATGTGTCGTGCATCGCACGGGTGAGAATCTAGTCATAAGAATTTAGGGTGGGGTCGCTTGAAGAGACAAAATAATCTGTTCATGTTCATTTTAACAGAGAAGCTAAGACAACATAATCCTTTTTTTGCTAACATCTCATAAGCCAGAATACTTATGGTTTTAAGAGCATTTTTAAAATTAAACCCACATTCAAGAGTTTTCAAATATGTAGGAAAAAGAAAAATACTTCCCTACTAAATATGAAGCACATGTGTTATTATCGTTTAAACCATAGGTGTTCCAATAAGTCTATGAGGCCGTTTGGCAACCATGATTTTCGGCTTATCAGGCTTATCAGCCAACTTTTTCACCAAACACGTAAATTTTGCTTTCGCGCGCTGAATTTTGTAATAAGCAGAAAAAGTAAGGTTGGAGTTACTTTTCTGGCTGTATTGGCTGAAGTTACTGTAGATGACAATTTTAGCTATTTTTACATATAATTTTTTCTTTATTTTATTAATAAAATATATTTTAAAAATATTTTTTTCTTATATCAGCAGAATCAGCCAATGCAGCCACTTCAGCCAGAACTTCATAAATTTCAGCAGAATCAGCCAAAACAGCCGATTTTCGTGCTACCAAACGGGCTCTATATGTTCCCCCAAAAGTCAGCAGTATAAATAAATGAGAACCAATGGGAGTATCTAAGTGCATAAATTTATAGTGTAACACATATGTTTTTCTAGAATACATCCACACAACATAAATTTATAAGCTGTCTAATATGATTAGTATTCGAAACTGTATTTAAAAAACTTTATTAATAACAACCGTTTTTCAAAATGGACTTTTTTTAGTAAAAAAAACTGTTTTTTGTAATTGGAATATTATTATGTAGTATAAAAGTAATTTCTAGACTTTTACACAGTTTGTATACACTCTGCAATGAAACTTTTTTATTCACATATTTACATGCTTAATAAATTATATCTAATTATTTGTTGCAACAAATTAAAAACAATTACCACATAAACTAATGGATTATAAGAAATAAATCACAAAACTGAGCAGACAGACACCTAAAACAAAATAGAATCCCAAATACAAGACTCCCCACCATAAAAATTCCTACTCTTTAATGGCCCCTAAAAGTCTAAAACTATACAATAGCCATAACATATTTTCTTCAAAAAGAAACTAAAGAAAGCAGCCATATAATACAAGAGCAGCATCTTTTAAAAGAGCCTGAATGATAGAAATCCAAAATCGGCTGTTTTGGTTGATTCTGCTGAAATTTATGATGTTCTGGCTGAAGTGGCTGCATTGACTGATTCTGCTAATTTAAGAAAAAATTATTTTTAAATAAATTTTATTAATAAAAAAAAGAAAAATTATATGTTAAAATAGCTAAAATGGTCAGTTACAGTAACTTCAGCCAATACAGCCAGAAAATTAACTCTAACCTTACTTTTTCTGCTTATTACACAATTCAGTGCGCGAAAGCAAAAGTCACGTGTTTGGTGATAATGTTGGCTGGTTAGCCTGATAAGTCGAAAAACTTCGTTGCCAAAATGGCCTCTAAATCTATGTATATGAGGGAACCCCGACTATCCCTTAAAATGCATGGATTGTTTAAAGAGACCCAACTCGACAGACTATTATTGTACTCTTTAGTGTTTATAGCAATCATAAATCCACCTGCCAACGAATTAAAATCCATAGGCAATGAATTATAATAACAATAGATAAATTCACACTCAGTTCCAACACTTATCGTTCAATCTAGTTTGAGTTTGCTGGATTAAAATTGATCCATTTTTTGGATGAATGCCAAATGGATTGTCAAATACACAAATTATAGTGTTACCATAAAGCCCAGGCTAATTTAATGGAATTATAAATATGAATGCACATATATGCGAATAAAATAGCAGCTTCAAGTCCATCCATGGATTGTTTAGTTTTATTACACTATTATGTTGTAGATGTGCATTTTTAAAGCAACAGTGATAACAAAATAGCAGCAGCACATTTTATGCTTAAAGCCTAGTTCTCTAGTTCAAGGGAAAGCAACATGGCAACATGGCATATTACGTGACAATATGGCATATTACGTGGTGCTGATATGGCAAAATTTGTTATGTGGTTTGTATACATGGACAACATGGTGTTGCGTGGAATTGGTTTTGTGTGGCTAAATGTTACGTAATGTATGTGTAGGTAAATACTCAATAATGTTATGTGAAACCTTTGTTTGTGTAGGTAAAAACCGTAAAATCACATTTATATATTGGTACAAATTTATCCTACGGTTAGGCGGGTTAGTGTTGACAAAGTTGTTAATAGTTATTTCTCATTTGTTTTTTTGTTCTTCTATTATTGCTAGCTTTTCTTGTAGAGTAATACTCCGTAACAACAATCTTATACGGAGTATATACAATACAATACAAATTTCAACATTATTAATGCCAATGATATCCATAATAATCAAGGGTGGAGCCAGAAAAATGTGTGAGGGGATCAAAATCTAATTATATACACTATCAAAACAATGGATTATTATTATTCATTATTTGAGTTAAATGTTTCATATGTAGTTGAGGTAAATGGTAGTTTAATGAGCATTTTTCGGTTAATGTATTGATATACATGTGATATATCATAATGATCACACAACTAATGACTGAATAAGATGTTTTATTTTTAAATTTAAGAATAGAATCAATGTCACACTTCAAATTTTGCTTATTTCAAGTTAATATGAGGCTGAATTTTCCAGAAGTCATAACTTTTTACTCGTAATGAGTTCCGAGACCCATAATATATCAAATCGAAAGTATTTCAGAGCTTTACACTCTTGAACTTTCACCGGGGTCGGCTGACCACCCTGACCCCTCCTTGGTTCTGCCCCTGATATAATAATACATAAGACAATGCATTATAAATAAATCTTCAACATCTAATATTCACTTTCATGATGAAAGCCAAACATTGCAATAAAAACCTTTAAATATTAGCCCAAACAAGTACAATACTAAAAATGTATATTATGCCCTATGTGAAAGCAACTCATCAAATTCAGGAGTAGAGTCTCCACCATAGCCATTAGATTACTGCCCTATGTGGAAGCTTCACGCTTGTTGCAAGTATGGAATTGAACAATCCTTATGTACCTGGAATTGAACAATCCGTATGCATTTCATTTCACAAAAAGGCCTCATTTTTCTATTAGCACCGGGCCTCTGAATGTGTCAAGCCGGCCCTGATTACTGCCCTCGACTGATATAAGGTGAGCCGCGATTAAATGATCGGGACATTGAGTTCTCTCTTAATTAGATGCATCGTTTTTCACTTTTTCCTATTAAAATTAGAAAGGAATATAATAACTCGTAATGTATGTTGTCAAAGTATTTAATATAGATACCTCACATTCTCCCACCCGAAGTTAAAAATACTTACATATTTAGATTCCATTTTTGAAGATACTCGACCACGTTTTAATGCCACTAAAAGAGATGGCTCGTCTCAACATGAAGGACCGAGGACGGATTCTGCATTTCGAGTCAATGGGGTGAATTTTTTTCGTAGTATAGGGGTGGAAAAAAAATCGCTAGTGTAGCGAGACGATTTTTTCCGCTTGTGTAGCGGGGCGATTTTTTTCACCAGGACTGTGGCTAATTTTCATTCAAAAAAATTCATCGATGATATTTAAATCTATTACATTTTAGGTTTAAAAATGGAAAAATAAATTTAATTATATAATAGTGAGTCCTCTAAAATTGTACTAATACATTAAAGCATAAGAAATGACAAATCAAATAAAAATTATTTGAAGGTAAAGATTTTAAAAGGCTCACATCAACCAAGGCTTTTTAAAATTTAAATAACTTATGTCTTGTTTAGGGCTGGGACCGGTTCGGTTCTTACTCAAAATGAATGGAACCGTTATAAAAGTTTTCACTAATGAAATCGGTTCGGTTCCTATATAAAAAATCAAGAACCGTTATGGAACCGAACCGGTAGTAAACGGTTCGGTTCTTCTTTTTACCGGTTCCTAGAATAATTTTTTCTCACTAAGAATTAATACATAATTTACTTTCTACAAACAACATAAACACCTCGAAAATTCAAAACACGAGTATTAAAATTTTATTTGAAGCTCTAATCACTTCAAACATCAAAGCTCAAACCTAATTAATGAATTGTGAACACTTAATAGAACAAAAGATAATTTAAATTTTTATGTAATAAATAAAATATAAAAATCATAGTAGTGTGGGAATGATGAAGCCGGCATGAAGGTTACTCGTCATCATAGTAGCAAGAATAGGACGCCTACTTCAAGTCTTTCAAAACATAAAAAAATACATTGAGTTTGCATTGTAGTGTAGGAGCGATGAAGGTTACTCGTCATCATAGTAGCAAGAATAGGACATCTACTTCAAGTCTTTCAAAACGTAACATAAAAAAATACATCGAATTCACATGTATACATATAAAAAAAACATTGTTACATTCTATTGATTCATAATAAATCTAATAATTAGAAATATCATGAAAAAAAGTAAAGTAAAATATGTGCAATCATCTACAAGTTATTTGAGTTATTTTGTAATTATAAAATTTATGTGATGGAACAAAACTTGATTTGTAGAAAGGAGTTTAATGTATTATATCAACCTCATGTACAATATTTATTACTTCGTTTTCGTTGATTAAATTAGAATTGTTAGTTAAATATCTTATATTGTTTTATTATTATTGTTGTGGTGGTTATTATTATTGCTATTATATTATTATTGTTACTACTACTACTACTAATCTTATTTTATTTTTTAATTTTTTAATAACGGTTCCTTAACGGTTCCATGCATATATTTTTTATAGGAACCAGGAACCGAACCGTTATAACTCGCTTTGGTTCGGTTCCTACAAATAAGGTATTAATTGTTAACGGTTCGGTTTCTAGATGTTGTTAACGGTTCGGTTCCAATCGGTTCTACGGTTCCCGGTTCCAAAATCCCACCCCTAGTCTTGTTTAACCATATGAATCTTCTTAGAATAAAGAATTGGTTTTTGAATTTGTCTACCAAGAATGTTGTTCGTGAGTCACTAGAAGTTTTCTTAATATTACAATAGTATGTATAAGATTATTATTTTTAGAATAATAATATACATAGTATTGTTAATTCACATATGTGGTGCATATTGTATTTGTATTAATGCTAAAATAAGTTAAAGTTTATTATCTATGCAACAAATTGTTTTTAGAAAGTAATAAGTAAATGAATTGTGTACTTTAATGTCAATAAACATTTATATTTCAGATTCACTTCACCCATGATCTAAAACTGTTTAACTAGTGTGTTTGATATTTAATATTGTTTGATATTTTACAAAATTTAGTACTAATCGTCTAATAAAAACAACTAGACGCTACAAAGGTAGAAATTTATAAATAATAGGTATCCTATGTCTTAAACAATGACTTGTGCTATTGTTTATTCATTTAAGTTATGTAAATTATTTTAGATGTTACTTTTTTTAGATCTTCAATTATGCATTATATTATGTAATGCTATATACTACCTCCGTTCTTAAATAAGTGCAACAGTCAACATTTCACATTTGTCGAGGCACAACTTTGACCATTAATATATATAACTCTCTATTAGTAAAAAAATTTAGAAAATCAGATTTTTAAAATTTACAATGAGACAAATTTAGTAATATTTTTAAAAAAAATATATATTAATACATCAATAAATAAAATGTAGTCAAAGTAGAACATGTGAATAGTGAAAAATTTGCAATGTTGCACTTATATAAGAACGGATGTAGTATTAATTTTGAAAACTAAAAGTTAAGGGAGGCGAATACATATGTATTTAATTAAATTATGAAAATATTACATATGTAGTAGAAAAATTTGAATAGGGGTGGGCACGGTCCGGTTTGGTCCAATATTTGATCGAACCCGTACCCGTACCGTTACTATTGAAAGGGTTCGTCTCAATTTGGTCTTAGACCTATACTCGTTCGGTATGGTCTATTTTCAAACGGGACGGTACCATGCCATACTCATCCCAAATAGTTCGGTATGACACTTTTTCCAAGTGTTTAAGGAAAAATTAAAGTTTAGGCATCCTCCAAAAATCGACACAATTTAACAATTTTCGTATTTCATACTACCTTTGTTCCAAAATGATTTGCAAAGTCAATCTTTTTTTTGGTCAAATAGGTTCTTTTTATTCATTTAATTTGGTTTCACTTTTTAATTATATTCTAATTTGGCCTTTCAGAAAAAAGTACTTCACATATTCTAATTTGAATTTTGCAACTTTAAAGATATTTTAATGTGGTTTCTAAATATGTAAATTTTAATTATTAAAAATTGTACGGATTAGTAATTATCATTAGGGAGGACTTAACATTAACACTGATAAAAAAATGTTGATTTTGCAAATCAATTTGGGATGGATGAGGTAATTAATAAATTTTAGATCAACTATAATAGTACAAATTTAAATAATTTAACCATACTTCGATCCGGTTCGGTCCGGTACCGGTTCTCGTTTTATGAGAACCCATGATACAACGACAAATTATTATGTAATTAATAATTAGATTATACGGAGTAGTAATAATTAGCCTTTTAATCACTAGGTTCACTATCAAATTAATAAGATAATTTTGTTAAATAAATAAGAAATACGTAGTATAAACTAAAAGAAATTAAAGAATGGGTTCGGACTTCGGAGTTCCACCAGGCCTGGCCGTATGGGCTGAGGCCTGAAGCATTTTGAATTCATTTAATATTTGGATAACAGTTCGAATTTTTTCCTTTTCACTCTTAAACAAACGAAGTCGTTCCGTTAAACGATTCATCTTGAAAACCTCAGTTCTCGATAATCAGATAACCCTATCACCAGCGAGCAGAGCGAACGAAGCGGCACCGGCAAAGCTTCAAGGCGCCGGCCAGAGTAATACACATACATACTTAGATTATTCCGGAGAGAGCACCGGTTCGCTCCCCCTGGTTCCGCCCCTGCTCCAAGAGGCGCTCTACCTTGCTAGTCGGCTAGTCGCTAGGCCGCACACCGGCACAGTAACCGGTACGCACTTCGCTGCTAAGCACATATGAATGTTGATGTATGATTTTCTGATTTACTTGAATGGAAAATAACTGAAATTGATTTTGTTTGTTTCCTACGAATTGCTTTGGAGTTTGGGCCCTTGTTGTTGTTTGTCTATTTGTTTATGTTTATTTATTTATTTGTTGCGGATAGTGCTTAAGTAATTGAATTGAATCAATTGATAATTAGTGTGTTGTACAATTAAGATTTAAGAAATTATATAATTATGTTATTAGGTAACTCCGTATCTACCAAGTACTAATTTTAGATTTCGAAATTATAATTATTTCATGATGTTACCAAATATTTAAATTGAATTTTAACTTAACTTTTTTAAACATGTACATGATTAGGTGTTTTTATTTTGGGGAAAACATAGGTGAAAATTTTGATAATTGGTATTTGGTAATATTTATGTTTCCAAAGAAATACCCATCTTGTCATGGATTGGCATTGATATCAATATATTTTGAAACACTCCAATAGACTGACATTGCAAGTTTGATTTTGCATCTAAATTTGTAAGAAAATTGTCTTTTTCTAAATGAAAGGTATTTTATTAATCACTGTTTTTTTATTATTATTGTTATGTTCATTAGTAACTTGCAAAGTAGTCAAAGTCAAAAGGCGCACTTGAAGCGCTCGCCTGACTCGGGTGAAACGCATTACTTAGATAAAATCACATATACTATTCTATAATTACCAAATATGATGTATGTAACATCATATTGAACCAAATTCATATTAAATCCAGTATTCACCAAAATAAAGTCATGATTTACAAAAACTAGAACACCAAATTTAGAATTCATGGCTTTAATACTAAAACTATAAATAAAAGACAATCAAATTGGAGCCTATTTTCCCTTGTTAAACTTGTGAGCCTGCATAGTACTATTACTTTATTAATAATATAGCAATATACTAGTGCTGTGATTAACAGATTAATATAGAGTATTATGACTATTATATACAAAGTAATATACTAATGTTGTGAGTAATATAGAGTAATATACTAATGCTGTGAGTAACTTGTATTTTAACACACATTACTTCTGCTGAAACTTGGATAAAAAGGCCCATTTTTTTGTTGTTGCACAGGGTCCCCATATTTTCGGGACCGGTCCTGGTTTTAAATAAATGTATACGCCATAAACCCTAACTAGTCCTGTTTCTCCTTTTTTACATCGTCGATTTGAAGGCCGGGGAGAACAATCATGGTGAGAACAAAGGTGGAAATAAAGAGAATACAGGACAAATCCAAGAGGCACACTACCTTCACCAAGCGCCGCCAAGGACTATTCAATAAAGTCAACGAGCTCTGCAAGCGTTGCAACGCCGAAGCCGCCGCGATCACATTCTCTTTAGCGGGAAATGCATATGCTTTTGGCTATCCGTGTGTTGAGTCTGTCTTGAAACGTTACGATGACCATATCCAAAAGCATTCACACGGGGCTGGCGGTGAGTCCGTAGATAATTCATCTGATGTAGCCACTACGTTAAGTAGTAGCAGTGCTGCGAGTATAAGTAGTAGCGATAGTAGTTTAAATGTAGACGAATTGGGAATGGAAGAGCTTGAAGATGTTAGAATGTCTATGGAAGAGTTGAAAAAAAGAATTATTGATCGAATGAATGAGATTTCAGAAACTGTTTCTCTTTAATGCTCTCTTGTGGGTTGAATATGTTTCTATAACGTAGATCTTTTTATTGTTTCTTGACTCTTTTGGATTAAATAGAGTCTCTATACTACCTTTTGTGGACTGGAATAGTTTTAAATGATGAATAATTTGATACGCTATTGCTAGTAATGGGCAGAAAGATTGTTTCTATTTGATGATATGATGATCATTCAGATATTCACTTATTTGATTATAAGATTGTTTCTATTTGATTCTATTAATTTGATCTCTTATAAAAAAAATCTTATTCATACTTTGCATTTTACTTGAGTTATAAATGAGACTACAATACCACGTTCGGATCCTCTGATAAAATTGCTAGACTATATAGTTCTAATATAGTATGTTTACAATGACCTCATAAATGATGCTTTTACTTGGTGCTTGCGTGAACCTTCTCAGTCCACCAAATACCATATTTGTGGAGCTCATCAAAAGCTCAAAATGAATGAGAAAAAATTTCTAAAGAAAGAATCAAATTCTCATAAATGTCATCAGGAAGAAAAAGGAACCAGATTCTTCTGAGATTAGATAACTTACCTCTTCTAGGCTAGCTATATATATGGATGTTGAGTCCTGGCATTCCAAACAAGTGATCAAACAAAACCAAACATCTAAGCTCCAGTTACTTTCTGTATTATATTGATTCAATGGCATCACAGCAGAGCTACCGGGAGGTGGATGAAACCATTGTGTCTCAAAAAACCACCATAGTTACCAGCCACAAGGTTGAAAATGAGCAGCACCACTCTTTGAAAGACAAGGCGAAAGAGGTGGCAGGGAGAGTGTTTCACCACAATCACCAGACACATGAATCTGCTGCATGCATTGATTCAAACGCAACATGTGAGAAGAAAGAGGGTTTGGTGGGCAGGGTGAAAAGCCAGCTGAAGAACTTAGGGAAGAAAAAGCGAAAGGAAGGAAACTGCGAGTGTGGCAGTGACAGCAGCAGTGATGAGAGCGATTGCGAATAAGCAGATAAGGAGGTTCTTATGGATGTTGCTCCGTGATTTCCGCACTTCGTTAAATTCTTATAAGTAACAAATATAATGTGTGTGTCAGTATGTGTGGTATCTTTTGCAGAATAAATGGTGATTTTTCTATGTATCTAATAAGAGCATGTAAATGCTAGCTAAACCGCTACACGTTTTTATGTCATTGTTGATACCTTGAGCAGTTGAGCCCATACCATATATATTTGTAGTTCTTATAGCAACGCATGCCTGCAGCTTCCAAGTATTAGATAGAATTTGCTACAGATATGAACACCGATCCCAATCTAGACTGAGTATTTGTTGCAAATTATATCCTACAACCGGCACCGGCTATACTTTGAGCATGGGGCAACCGCTTCCTAGTATTAGATAGAATATAATGCATAATCCAACTTCATGTTTGAACACTGATCTAGGCATGGCCTCGGTTCGGGCCGCCCGGCCCGGGACCGGCCCGACCCGCTACTGTGCGGGCCCGGCCCGGCCCGGTTATCCGGGTCCGGGTCCGGTTCGGGCCGGAGGCCCGGGGGTGGGGCGGTTCCGGGCTCGGTTCATGGTTTTGACGGCCCGGCCCGGCCGGTTCGGGCCCGGGTCCGGGCCAAATCTATTTTTTTTTTTTATTTTTTTCATTTGTTTTGGGCTGTTGGGCTTGGGCTATCTGTTTAGGCCGGTTTGAGGGGGTTTGGGGGGGTGGGGGGGGGTGGGGGAAGAAAGGAAAAAAAAAAAAAATTAAACCGGGTGGCCCGACTGGCCCGGCCCGGCCCGGCCCGGCCCGGCCCGGCCCGGCCCGGAACCGGACCCGGAACCGGTGGCCACCGGTTCGGGCTCGGGCCCAACAAAACAGACCCGAGGCCCGGCCGGGCCTAGGCCCGAACCGGGCCCGAACCGGCCCGGGTCCATCCATACACTGATCCCAATCTAGATCGAGTATTTGTGTCTTGGTTTGATTGATGATCCTGGTGATTCGTCTTTAATAGTCGATCCAAACCAAATTGGTTTTCAATCATGTCAAATACTAAAGGACTAATTAAATATGATAATACCCCATACATATAAGAAAATTAAAAAACTTACACAACACCGTGTAAGCTCTCTCCCATCCACCCTTTAAAACGGCATCATCCTTGATTTTCTTGGTGAATGATGTTAACTTTTGATCAATAGCATATTTGTAAATGAAATGATACATACTATGATAATTATGTGAAAATGTTCTTTATTATAAGTACTCTCATAAAAGTATTTAACATATAACTTTTACAATACTATATTATCAAAACCAACCATTGACCAGATTAAGAGAGTAAAATATGGCAAATTTTTAAGGGACGGAATGAGCAATTAATTATGCTTATGGGCATTGAGGATGTTTTAAAATGGATTGAATTGAAATTTTGTGATATAATCTAGTCTAGTCTAACCTGTTTAAATCTAAATTGGTTTGTTAAGAAGCTGATAGGTGCATATTATACATCCTGCTGTATACACCTAGTTTAATTCATCAAACACTCAGACACTGGTATTAATTTTATAATTGCTCATTTTGCATATGAAGAATGCATGTAGAGTTCTGTTCATGTTCCTATTTTGTTCAATTCAATTCTATATTTCTATACATGCTCATTTGGTTACGAAAAAATTTACGAATTTGCAGAACACTTATTTAACTGTGTTGGATGTATCATGCACCATAGTAAATACACATTAAGCCAACGCCCCACAGATTAGATTTACATAAGCCTTCGAAGGGCAGCGCTTTCCATGAAAGAAGGCTTCATATTTTCCAGATTAGGAATGCTCAGGTTTTATTAAGCATAACTCTCTTTGGTATTACAACCTTTACTACAAACAAGAAAAGAATAATAAGTAGGTAATTTTAAAAAGATGAGGTTTACTTTGAATATTGACATGTCATTGACTAAACTCGCTGCATGCATAGAATCTATAATTTCTACATAGACTTTCAACAAATGGTGCCGTGAATGAGAGAAACAGATGGAATAAGTGGTGATGAAACAAAACTATATGTACAATTGAATATATACCCTTTCAAGTTGGCTATTGGCAGGAAAGGAGATTCAAAGGTGATGGGATAGACTGCACTTCTAACATGCAATACATATCTGATATTATAAACACAACATAGATTCGATTATTCAAAGGTGACCACCCCCTTGGCGTTTAAAAAAACAGTATGCATATACTAGTAATATTTTTCATATATTTATACTTTAAATTTAGCTGCAACAACAACATCTAAGACTTATTCCATGAAATTAGAGCCATAAAAGGAAGAAAGATAAGAAGAATATAAATACAAAGTATAAAGTAAGATAAAATGAATAAGCTATTTCGATTCATGTCATGTGATGTGATTAAATGGGCCATCATGCACCTACCACAACACCTCATTTATCCCGACTTGAAACAAGCATGAAACAAAAAATGATCTCATGTCGTAATTCCTTTTATTTTTAGTTCTTTAAAACATTTTCTAATCTTTAAATAAGACTTGATAATTGATATGAGTTGTAACATTTTTGTTGAAGCATTTGTCCCACACCGGAAAGCTATAAAACAATTAAACACTATATAAGGCTTTGGGTTACTCCTCCTATCAGGTTGACCTTTGAGGACGGAACCCGGGTCTTAACATAGTATCAGAGCCAATTCCGGTTGTGGTTTGACGGCTTGTTTAGCACCCATGATTAAGGGTAGTTTGTTAAGGGTTTGTTTGGCCCGTTTATACACCCCGATATTGTCCAGCCCGGTTCGGGCTGAGGGGGCGTGTTGAAGCATTTGTCCCACACTGGAAAGCTATAAAACAATTAAACACTATATAAGGCTTTGGGTTACTCCTCCTATCAGGTTGACCTTTTAGGATGGAACCCGGGTCTTAACAATTTTGAAGAGAAAAGAAACTAAAATAATTTAGTTCATAGTTGCGTTAATGTTTTCTGAATATAAAAGTTACTGATTCCTTGATGTAAAAATAATACTTCGTAATAGAATACTCTTTGATTTAGGGGTGGATTCGGGCCGGGTTGGGTCCGGGCCGGGCCTAGGCCCAGGCGGGCCGCCGGTTCTGTATAGGTGGACCCAGGACCGGCCCGGGTAGCCACCGGCAGGCATGGAGCCGGGCTGGACCTAGGACCGGTCGGGCCTTTTGTGGTTGGGGGAAGGCCCGAGACCGGCCCGGGTTGTCAGCGGGTTCGGGCCGGGCCCCGGGCCAGTTTATAATTTATTTTTTTGCTATTTCTAATTAACCCCCGACCCCCCTCACCCCCACCCCCCAAACCAGCCCAAATGGCCTAAAATACCCAGTCCAACCCGGAAAGTTAAAAAAAATTAAAAAAAAAACAGAATAAAGCCCGAACCGGGCCCGGAACCGGACGGGCCGGTTCCATTTTCCCCAGACCCGTACCCGCCCCGGTTACCCCCCCCCCCCCCCCAAACCAGGCCTAGCCCGGAACCGGGCCGGGTCGGGCCCGCACAGTACTGGGCCCGCTGGCCCAAACCGGGTCCAAGCCTAGCCACCGGGTCCGGGTCCGGGCCGGGCTTCGGGCCAATTACATTTTTTATTTTTTATTTTACTTTTTCTAATTACCCCTCGACCCCCTCACCCCCAACCCCCCAAAGCACCCCAAATGGCCCAAGATACTCAGCCCAACCCGGGAATTTAAAAAAAAATAGAAAAAAAAATAAATAAAAAAAGTCCGGAACCGGGCCGGTTCATGTTTTGGGTGACCCGAGCCCGGACCGGAAACCCCTCAGGTCGGGCTTACCCGGACCAGTCACTGACCGGGCCACCGGTTCGGGCCAGTCCCGAGTCGGGCCACCCGGCCCGAGTCCACCACTACTTGGATTGTGTAGTTGTATGCTATCAAATCAATAATTGAATACTATTTTAGTACATTTATCTATATAAAATAAAAAGTTACATAATTTTAAAAAATATCGAGAAATATTGAAAAGTTTAGCAGAAACCAATAATAAAGTGGTTTTAATAATAAAGCTATGTGATCTAAAATAGGTTCAATCAATTTAGTTCAGATTTTAAGAACACTTTTCTTTTTCTTTTTCTTTTTTTGAAGTCGAAGAACTCTTTTCTATACTCCCTGAAGTAGCAACATCTGCAAGATATTCTCCGACCACTAAAAACCCAGAAGCTCTCCTGGCAATAACTGAGCATACAAATACGTATCTACCAAAGAAAGGGAGAAAAACGAAAACACCGTGACTTTTTCTTTCGCGGTTTAAACAAGAAACTTGACGGTCAACTGTCACATATTTTTCAAAGGAAAAATTGATAGTAATAATCCAACCTATTGACGGTCCGCTCATAATAATCCCAACTATTGATTATTCCAGAATAATCTCAACTTTAGGGACCTTCGCCAATAATGGTCCCTATGAATAAATTCTTGTAGTTTCTAAAATGGATGAGATGAGATATAACAAGTAATCCCTATAAATAATCTCAACTTTTAATTTTTACGGTTAATTTCTATTTAAAATTCACTTTTTGTAGAGGTAATATCTGGTCATGGACCATTATTGGCGGACAATCTATATAGTCGGGATTATACAAAAATAATCAATAGTTGGGATTATTTTTAGCGGACCGGCAATAATTGGGATTATTATTGTCAATTTTTCCTTTTTCAAATTAGAAACCGGATATATTCGGAAGTGTTTGCAAAATGCAAAAAGCAAAGAAAACGAAAGCAAAAGCATGGATATGATAAAGCCCCAAGAATTCAAAATAAAAATATTTCTTGAAATTTGTTTTTTTTTAACAAGAAAGAAAATGTGGATTGGAAGAAAGATGGGAGACAAATTAAATGGAGAAAGAAAAATGCCATTTCCGTACGTTGTTTTGAAAATAAAAATGAAAGATGTTATAAATGAAGAATAAAAGAAGATATAAGAAAAAAAGAAACAAAAATGATTACCTTTTGTATGAAGTGAACATGTTATAAATTAAATGTGCATTGATATTCTTTAACAATTGGTGTGATCAATCACGTGCTTTTCAAGTAGATTAACTCGATTGACATTTTGAACAAATTACATGAACTAGCTATCTGACTATTTTTCCAAATAATATTAGAAACATGTTCTGAGCATAGTATTATTAGATTGGAAATTTATAATGATTTACAATATACAACTCAAATGTTTATTGCATTATTATGAAAAATGTTCCCAACTAGACTAAAAATGTACAAAATAAAGGTATATAGCCGCACCTTTCATTGGTTCGACTGTTCTTTTCCATTAGGTGAGCCTATTAGAATGTTTTAATTACACTGAATTTTTTTGCTCTAGTCTGGTTTGATGATTCCATTTGGTCTAGTCTGATCTAATTAGGTGAAAACTGAAAAGAATTCACTAATCCTGAAAAATATAAATGCTAATGAAATAGAAGCTCAAACTTATCAATATAACTTGTAAGTAATTGCAAATCCACTCTTGAAATTGAGAAGCACAAATCCCAACTTATTCTTCTAGTTTAAACTTCTCATACTTTATCACAAGCCTTTATCAAATATGGTCTTGATGTAGTAATAATGCAAGATATTCCCTTTCTTGATCCAATATTATTTTTTCTAGCTTGCAATTTACAGTTCACCACTTCACCCACGTCCAATCTTTTAACAAAATTAAAGTTTTAATTGTACTAGAACTCAACCAAGATATTGTCTAAAAAACTATATGGTGACACTAATATTTTATTTTTTAATTATGTATTTAGCGTATAATTAATTTATAAATAGTATATAAATGGGGCTATTGGGCCAGGCTTGAGTGAGGACCGTGAGGTTAACAGGGTCGGTCAAGATGGGCCATGAGTCATGACGGGGTGAACTGAATTTCCAATATTTTACCTCGTGCTCATCCCTTCAAATAGTGTCTGGGCTCGGCCCCGTGAGTCCGTGACCCATATGGACAGGCCGCCCCCCTCGGACGCATGACTCCATGAGCGGAATGATCCCTACATTTTAACAGACTGGCTATTGATTTGGGTCAATGGACGGAATGAATCGAATCCACCCTAACTCTATTGAAACAAATTTTTTGTAGAGAAGTTATTCGTCATTAAGTAAAAGAGAAGAAGAAGGAATAATTATATTACAACCATTGAATTACTATCTGCAGCCACCAAATGAAATTTATTAATCATTTTATTTAAAATATATAATTTGCACAAAAAATAATAACATACATTATTTCAATAAGTTCAACAATCACCCTCCCTATATTTAACACGAAGTATACTAGTTTGACTGTTTTTTCATAACATTAACTTTTGTGAATTTTTCTATACTAGTCTTTCAATCCTGCATTGCACGGGTACCAAACTAAAAAAAGTACTTCTAACACTATTTATTGTATTCAAATGCTTTTGATCAACGTATTCAAAATACTCTAACAATAATATGACCTGATAAAGTAGCATAGACACAATAGTAGCTAAGCTATTCAACTTCTTTGTTTCACCGCATGAACCTTACCGAAATAAAGATTTGGTTTTTAAATTGCAATTTTTGTCTATCAATGAGGGTGTCCGTGATTCACGAGAAGTTTTCTTAGTATTTAAATAGTAGTATGAGATTATTTATTTTTAGAATAGTATTATATATATTGCTAATTCATATAGATGGTGCATATTATATTGTATTAATGCTAAAGTAAGTTAACATTTTTTATTTGTGTAATAAATTATTTTTAAAAAGTATGAAGCAAATGAATTATTGTGTGTAATTTAATGTCAAAAATAATTTATACTAGTATATTGAATTCCCTTCGCACACTACAAGAATTTTGACAAAATGTGATAAAAATATTCGTCATATAAGCTTCAAAGTTTGTCATGAAAACTTTTACGTGACAATTTTTTATCGTCACAGTGATTGTCACCGTAACTCCGTGGCAAAATGTATAAAATGACACTTTTCGAATTCGTCACTATATAACTCACTATAGTGACGGTGTAGCACTTTGTCATCAATTTCATCACTTTTAATGACGTTGAATGTGTCACTTTAACTTCACTATTTTTGTCATTTAATTATAAATTTCGTCATCTATACTTAATATAATTAGTCACAAAATTATAAATTGTCAACAAAAAATATTTTATAGTGACGACTCATATTAGAATCCGGTAATCACGAAATTACAATGATAAGAGAATTGTCACATTTGCATTATTCATTTTGTCATAATTATACCAATTGGTCATTAATCAAGGTAATTTCATTACAATCGTTTTGATCACCATTAACGTACTCACAATTGGTACAAAAGAATTGTGTTATTTTCAAGAATGAATAACATTTGGGTCCAAGAATGAATAACACCCCGGCCTACTACCATATCCGGTCCAAGAATGAATAACATTTGGGTCATTTTCATCAACTTAAAGATCGAAGCCCAATACTGTTAGGCGGTCATGCGTATTTAACTACAGAAGAGATAAATAAATTGTGTAGTAAAGTCCGTCTCTTAACTTTTCGCTAAATTGCTCACAGATCCATTCCAAGCCACCTCCATAACTCCACTCCAGTCTCCTCCACCATCTATAACAAGGGGCAGAAGTTAATCTAAAGTTTGTGATCGGAAGACGCCGGCCTTCATGACGGCGGATATTGCGAACAGGGTTTCAGAGCCCCTCGCCGCCTATCCCAACGGCCATGTGAAACCTGCGAACCCTAACTCAGCTCATGCCTCTAAGAAATCCAAAGAAAACGACCGTCGCCGGAGGAGGAGAAAGCAGAAGAAGAATAGTAAGGCGTCCTCGAACGCTAATGGAGGAGATACGGGTGCTGCTGTCCAACCCGATGTGAATAACTCCAAGGAAAATGCCTCCCCTCAGAAGGTATTTCTAAATCATGCTTAAAACTATTGACCTCTGCTTCTGTTCAGATGGTTTATTCAATCGCATCATAAATTTTGTTTGACGATTTTGTGAATGTCATACTATGACTAGAGTTGAGATATTATCTGGTCATATGGTTAGCTATTTTTTTTTAATTGTCTAGTGTAAACATAGCCCTACACTTTGCACCATTAAAGAGGCATGATTGTCTTATTCCATTTCTCTCTGACACGGTGACACCTTTCCCCCAGGATTAGCATTTTGGTTCTGAGAAATTAGTGATTGTTTCCACTGTACTAAATTTGTATAACTATTTAGAGAGAAATGATATGTGTTATATTGTTAGACAAAAATAGACTATAAGCTCTTTCTCTTTCATTATTTCAAGTTACTAGCTGCCATTTCTCACGATGATGATTTTCTGAGTGTAAATTATCCTTATGAACACACAGATACTGTATTTAATGCGTAATATTAGGTTTGTCTACTGTCCACAGTAGCCATAGATAGTGTACACTCCTTTGTTTATAAATTATCTGCACCCTGCACTCTTCAAAGCTTTGCCAACTTACCTGATATGACTGATCCAAAAAACATTGTCTATGATGCCTACTCCCTTTTAAGGAGTGAAATTTGTGGTACATATTATTTTTTCTCTTCTACATAAATCACAACTACACTGTTTTCATATTCCTATGCTGCGTGCTTGTCACACATAGTAACGTTTTGAGGGGAGGAGGATGAAGTATATTATCTTTTCTTTTGATTGACTCCTACAAAATAAAAGAACTATGTTGATTGTGAGGCTCAAATGCTCAATGCTTTGATTTGGTTTTAGACCTTGCGGTTAATTTGGGATATAGTTGTCACTGCAGTCTTTGGAGCATGTTGAAGTGGAGTATGTTCCTGAAAAAGCAGAACTGGATGGTTCTTTTGATGAAGAATTTCGAAGGGTTTTCGAAAAGTTCAGTTTTTCTGAAGCTGTTCCTGAGGTATAACAAATCAGTTCTCAATGCTCAAAGAGTACTGTTATGCATGAAATTCGGTCTTTACGAATTACCCGCTGCCATGTTTTCATGTTTCCTAATTATCTAAGTTGACTATCTCTTTTCTCACTTCTCCTGAGTTGTCAGGAGGATGATAAAAAAGACGAACCTGTTGCTGATGCTGGTTCAAAGAAAAAGGCTGATTCAGACTCTGATGAGGAAGAGCAGGATACTCAACAAAAAGAAAAGGGTGGCATATCAAACAAAAAGAAAAAGGTTATGTATCAGTATTCTCTTGCAAGCATTAATGGTTTTAGTGTTTTTCTTACAATTGCACTAAAACAACCTACTTTTTCAGCTTCAGCGTAGGATGAAGATTGCTGAACTGAAACAGATATCTTTTAAGCCTGATGTGGTTGAGGTATGGTGGATTGTTTTTCGTTTGATTCACTACAAGTACATGGCATTTCTATGTTGATCTTTACTTGTCACTAAAATGATTTCAAGGTCTGGGATGCCACTGCTTCAGATCCTAAACTGTTGGTATTTTTGAAATCATATCGAAACACTGTTCCTGTTCCAAGACATTGGTGTCAGAAACGCAAATTTTTGCAGGTTAGTTAATGAGGTTGAGAGATGTGTATAATAAGCAATTTTAATGCATTTGTCACACTTTTGTACTGCATATAAGTATATAACAATAGATGAGGAAGAATGGGAGTAATTATTCGACTGTTTGGTGTGGGTAGGGGATGTAGGTACAGTCATTGAGGTTTGGCTTATATGTATATACATGGTTCTTGCAGGGGAGCTGCTATGGTACTGATGGAGCCTGAACATGTAGGTGTTTGGCAAGGAGAATCCTTGCATATTTAACCGTTTGATGTATATTATAATTTGTGTGGGCTGGGATTGCCAACAAAATTGGCTTCTTTTGTAACTCTATATACTCCCATAAGTACCTTTTTAAGACAAATGAAGAAATGAGTTGTTCCATCCATGTGTCTACATTATGCTAGGGTTGAAGTGATTAAGACTTCTATGTTGATATTATCCAGCATAGCAGTTAATTAATTCATCCTTACACTGTTTAATTGAGTAATGGAGTCTTTTTCTTATTAGTTTATCTCATCTCTCTCTTCATTTGTTCTCTAGGGGAAGCGTGGTATAGAGAAACAGCCCTTTCAATTGCCCGACTTCATTGCTGCCACAGGAATTGAGAAAATTAGACAAGTAAGAACAATTATTTTATGACATACATCCTTGTATATGTACAGCAGTACAAGTGTAATGTGCGCATGTGGCAATCCATGAATCTCTTTCCCCTACATCAACCTACCAAATACCTTTTTGACGCCTCTTTTCTGATGATCTTATATTTCACCATGCTACTATACTGCTATAGTCATCTTTAGTGAAACATTTATTAATATTTATTTCACTGGTTTGTTTTGCCATTCTACCTCTGCAGTCTTACAATGAAAAGGAAGATAGTAAGAAGCTTAAACAAAAGCAACGGGAGAGGATGCAGCCAAAAATGGGAAAAATGGATATTGATTATCAGGTATTCTTACAGCACACTGGCACAGGCAGATATACAATAATATCTCTTACTTCACTTGTACTTTTTTAAGTGCATGGGTGTGACTTTCACTCTATTTTTTGGTCAGGTCCTCCATGATGCCTTTTTCAAGTATCAAACTAAACCCAAGCTGACATCACATGGCGATCTTTATTATGAAGGGAAGGAGTTTGAGGTATGAGCTTTGTTTAATGAATTCTAGTTCGTTAGTTGCGCACTGTTTATGACTATGTGGTGCACGTGAGCACATGTTTATCTTTCCTTAAATCCTAACAACCTAGGTCAGAATTAGTGCATACTTTCTTGTCTTTTAAAGATGCATAATTTTAAATTGCATTTAATTATTGTTTGCTTTTGTATTGGAAAAACGTTTAATAGCTCGATTATGATGGAGAAACTTATACAATGTCTGGTTATCATACAGGTGAAGCTAAGGGAAATGAAACCTGGAACATTGTCTCATGAGCTAAAGGAAGCACTTGGTATGCCTGAAGGTTCTCCTCCTCCGTGGCTCATTAATATGCAGGTTAGATACTAGTATGATCATACAATTTTGACTTTATAACTAACATTGTTATTGCCTTATTGGCATTCTCTTCTCTAATGGATGATTACTTATCCTGCACATATAATATCTTACAAAAAATCATTGCTGCAGAGATATGGTCCACCGCCTTCCTATCCTCATCTGAAGATTCCTGGATTAAATGCTCCCATCCCACCAGGAGCTAAGTTCGGTTATCATCCTGGAGGCTGGGGTAAACCACCTGTTGATGAGGTATGTTCTACCATATTGGCGAATGCACACATAAATTCTCATATATTTGTTTGAATGTTTGTGTTTGTGACTTTGTGTGTATTATAAAATATTATGTTACTAATGAGCTAATCTGGGATAGGGTGTGCCTCATTGAAAAGATGTTTAAAGAATATGAACTAGAACTTTTGGCTATAGCTGCCTAATTTGCTTGCTTAAAAGAGTGAGTGATTGAAAGATTAGATTCGTTTATCTCCTCACCTGTATGCATTGGATTGTGTAACACACATATTTTATATTTATGTGTGTGATTGCCACACTGTTACTGCTTCCTGTTAATCTCTTAGCAAACTTTTATTATCATTATTATATTTGTCCGTACTCATTGACCCTGCTTCTTGTCATCACCATTTTGATTACATAATCACCATTGTCTTCATTGGAACAGTTTGGCCGCCCTCTGTACGGTGATGTGTTTGGTGTTTTGCAACAAGATCAGCCTACTTATGAGGTAAGTCTTTATGTGATGGAGCGGAGTATTCACCCTTGTTGTCATGAAAATGTGTTACTAAGTATTTAAAATTGTGACCTGTAAGATGGCCATGCTATTTTATTTCAACTATACATTGTGGGGTTGCTTGTTCTATATGGGATTATTAACTTTCATAGTTCTGCTCTCATGCTTGTTTGCCAGAAATGGAATATATCATGCTAATATGAGACTTTAGAGTATATTCATTTATAAGCAAAGGTTTGCCGCATGCACATGCATGTTTCTTCAGACAACTTTTCAAAGATAGATGTTGTATTAAGTTGGTTAGTGGGTGAAATTGTTGTAGACTTTTTTAGTTTACTTGTTAAAGAGGGTTTCTTTTAATATATATTTGAATGCTTTTTGTCCATTTATTACATTGCATGTTTATGAATTTTTCATCAGGATGAACCTGTTGATAAGAGTAAACATTGGGGTGACTTGGAAGAAGAGGAAGAGGAGGAGGAGGAAGAGGAACTAGAAGAAGAGGTGGAGGAAGAAGAGCTAGAAGATGGTATCCAATCAGTTGATAGTCTTTCAAGGTTAGCTTTGTAATCTTGTATTACTTGATAATTTTCTCGAGATAACATAGATACATATGTATATATTCTTTGAGAGCATGGGTTTATAAAACTAAATTGTGTACTTTTATGCTATAGCACTCCTACGGGAGTTGAGACGCCTGATGTTATTGATCTCCGCAAGCAGCAAAGGAAGGAGCCTGATAAGCCTCTCTACCAGGTAATCCCTACCCCCCACTTTCTTCTATCTTATGCAGAAAAACATTCTATATAAGTCGATATTTTTGTTTTTTCCAGGTCCTTGAAGAAAAAGAAGAAAAGATTGCTCCAGGAACTTTACTTGGAACAACTCACACGTATGGAGTCTGCTTCTGTCTATATACTTGTTAAATGATTGGATCTCATATTTAAATCAAAGCAGTGCAACAGTCTTTATCTCCTTCAATGTTTGTTTTCCATGTGTAGGTATGTGATTAGCACCGGTGCACAAGATAAAGCTGGAGCTAAAAGGGTAATTATGGGCTTTTGACTACTATAGTCTCTTTTGTTTTCAGTTGGTATGCTTAGACTTTCAATTAAATAAGAGGTGGGTTTTGGTCTAAGTGCAGGTTGATCTACTTAGAGGTCAGAAATCAGACAAGGTGGATGTGACATTAGCTCCAGAGGAGTTGGAATTGATGGATAATGTGTTGCCGGCCAAGTATGAGGAAGCTAGGGAGGAAGAGAAGCTGCGTAACCAGCGTGAGGATTTCAGTGACATGGTTGCAGAGGTGCATTCTCTCTCTCTCTCTCTAAATGTTGAATTGGATTCATTCCTCTTGATTTTGACGGATTCTTTGTTATCTATGGGATTGAGTACCTGACTGATTAAAAACACACCTATATGACTTTGCAGAATGAGAAGAAAAGGAAAAGAAAGATGCAGGAAAAAGAAAGCAAGTCAAAGAAAAAGGATTTCAAGTTTTAGTGAGTTTATGTTTTTTGTTTTGGTTGTTTGTAGTACTAATGTACTGTTATATAGTAGAAGATATGGCAAGTACTGTGCCCCTTCGTGTTGAGTTTTTATAATTTGGATACACGAGCAAAACTCTTGGCCCATATATTTTCCTTGAGACAAAACGGAATGATGGGCATGCTACCATTTTAATGCACTGATTTTTTTTGAAGTGTACAAGAGTATTTGATTAATTACTTGATAATATTACTGGCATTTGTTTGCTAGTATTACTATTATTATTGTTGTCACTGCTGTTGTATAATGTGTGTGCCCCTTAGGAAAAACAAAGGCTCTTGCTTGCTCCCATTTTCTAGAAATTGTGGTTTGTGTTGATGAATTTTCTTCAGTACTAGTCTACTAGAACTTAGTGGTGGTCATATCGGTTTTCGGTTCAGTTTTTGTCAGTTTCGGTTCGGTTTGGTTTGAAGCAGGTTGGAAGATTTATTACCTTACAAAAACCATACGGAGTACTATTTTCGGTTCAGTTAGATTTGGATTTGTTATTTTTTTAAATAATATATGAACATTTTATTGGATTTCTTTAGTTCACTTCGGTCTTGTTCAGGTTTTATCGGTTTTGATACAGTTTGATTTAATACAGTTTGAAAGAAATATTCTCAAACTCAAATGAAATTGCATATGGTTCAATTTGGTTAAAGTACACTTATATGCCCACCGGCTTGCTAGAATGTTGAAGGAGTTCGTTTTTTCATTAAATTTTTGCATACTGTGTAAAATATGAAAACATTTTATAGGTAACCACCCCTTTTTGCATGACATGAAAATTATTTGCATGGTAGTGCATTAAGAGTTTACCATCTCTCAAGTAGGTTGTAGTACCGTAGTAAATGAAGTCTTCAACAAATCATCCTACATTAAATAATCGAGTTTAACCTAAACTGTATACAACACAGTATATTCTTGTATGATTCCAAATTTCCAATGCTGTTCGTTATTTTATCTTGTGTTTGGTAAATGCTCGTGAAGTATTTGGCAGTTGGCACGGTCGCAGTTCCATAATTAAGTTCAATTTTGAATATGTCTTAAATAGTCTTGGACTCGGGTCGGGCCTAGAGCTGTCAAACGGGCCAACCCGACCCGCCCCGACCCGCGGCGGGTTATGAGTTTCACGGGTCGGGGCGGGCCAACCCGCTTACTATCGGGCCAGAATTTTTATGACCCTAATCCGACCCACCTAACTCACGGGTTATGCGGGCCAGCCCGCGGGCCATAAATGTCAAAACAAAAAAACAATTAAATATCTAAATTAAAATCCAAACACAATTGTAATAGCAATTAAATATCTAAATTAAAATCCAAACACAATTAAAAAGGAAAAAAATAGTGCTTGAAAATCATTTGGTTGTATGTTTGAATGTATCATCGTGGGTAAGTGGTATACTTAAAAAGTTAAAAGATGAAATACTTAAAAGCTTTAATGTATTATTGTGGGTATACTTAAGCTGAAATACCGCAAATACCTAATTTCTCATTTATTTAGCCTGATTTGGATATCATGAATAAAACAACATAGAAGTCCTTATGTTATAAAACAATATAGCAACGAATACATTAAAAATACATTTATTTAGTCTAATTTGGATATCATGAACAAAATACATTAGTATTAAAAGTGAGGAAAGAACTAGAAGTAAAGAGAGAGTATAATAGAAGATATAAATGTCTTATATAGAAATAATATAATTAAAAATACATAGAATAAATTATATTTGTCCTCAGCCCGCGGGTTGGCCCGACACCCGTACGGGTTGGCCCGCTAAACCCGCAACCCGTTAGGGTTGACCCACTGAGCCCGCAAAACAATCGGGCCTGAAAATGATAGCCCTAACCCACTTATAAGTGGGTTGAAACAGGCCAACCTGCGGGTTTCGGCCCGTTTTGACGGCTCTAGTCGGGCCGCCTGGTCTGGAGCTGGCCCGGGAGCGGTACAGTTTGGGCCCGGTGACCTGCTACAGTCCGGTTCGGGTAGGCTCAACCCGCTAGTTAGGGAAGGGCGGGTTCGGGTCAGCTGAATATGGAACCGGCCGGGCCGGGCCCGGTTCGAGCTTTATTATTATTTTTAATTTTGTTTTTCATTTTTTTAAAACCCGGGTTGAGCTGGGTATTTTGGGCCATTTGGGGTGGTTTGGGGGGTGGGGGGTCCGGGCCTTCCCCCAAACAAAAGGTCCGACCGGGCGTAGGTCCGGGCCCGACCCGGCCCGGGCTCGACCCGGCCCAGCTCCATGCCCAGTCGTAAAAGGCTTGGAATTTGGACTTGATGAGTAAGATTTTTTTTAAGGGGAGTTGTTTTTTCAAGGTAAGGGTTCAAATCTTCCATACCGAGTTCAATGCCTAGTATTACCATTGTTGTTCTCGTTTGGTTGCTTCATTCATGTCATCATGTGTATCCCTCGAAAAACACAGTCTGGTGCATCATGCATTCATGTGTTTTCCATATTCTAGAAATTGAGGTTATAACTGAGCTTATCGAAACACCCCTAATTATTGTAAATAGAGATATTGGACCCGAAATGTAGTCAACAACTCTTACAATATATGTTGGAGGCATTTATAGGCAGTGACGTATTAGGATGTTTTCTTTTGGACTGTTTTCAGTCCCAGACCAGACCAGACCAGACTTAAACAGACCAGATCAGACCAGACCAGACTTAAACAGACCAGACCAGACCAGACCAGACTTAAACAGACCAGACCAGACTTCCGTAGTTATAAAATACACAGAGACCAGACGTTTACCAAACCAGACCAGACCAGTTCAGACCAGACCAGACCAGACCAGACTTAAACAGACCAGACCAGACCAGACTTAAACAGACCAGACCAGCAAATTTCAGTCCAAAAGAAAACAACCTTAGGATTTTTCGTGAGGAGAGTGAATTCACATAAGATATTATAAAAATTAGTTATAAACAGCAAAACATTCGGCCGGCGAAAAAAATATGAAGTCGTATTTAACAAATTTCACTTTATTGGAAATAAATTTGTCCCAAAGTTTTTAGGTTTTTCAATATTACGTTAATAAATAATTGAATAGAATAAGAGACAAATAGTGTATGCATTTAGAGTTAATGTACATAATGAATGCAAACTTATATCTAAAAATAAATTTATATTTATTGCAAAAAATGTAATATTGTTCTTTAACTCTTACACTAGACAAAAATTAAATAGGATTATGGAGGAAATGGATAAAAGCTAAGGTTGGGTAGAAAAAGTTTGGAAAAAGGTTTCAAACCGTAGACTCCTCAGAAGAATAAATACACAGAACTAGGCATGGACCAGTACCTAGCCGGTCCGGGCTCCGGGCCGGTCCAAACCAGGCGTTTTGTTTTTGGGTTAAGACCCGGTACCGGCCCGGGATTCTACCGGGACCGGGTCGGGCCTGATTCAATAATTATTAGAGCGTTTCTAATTAATTCCTACCCCCCCCACCCCAACCCTCCAACCACCAAAACACTTTGGGAAAAAATATTTTTTTTGGGCCCAGACCGATCTCGGACCGGCCGGGCCGGTTCCAAGAGGGGCTTTGCCCATGACCCGCCCCAAACACCCCCGGTCCGGGCCCCCAGGCCCGGTCTCGGTTCACCGGGCCGTTACCGCACAGTGGCGGTCTCGGTCCACCCCTACGCAGAACACTTCCCTTTCCACTCGCTTTGATTTTTATCTTGAGATACCATTCCTAATTATTAGTCCCTCCGTCTCTTAAAACTGTGTCATCTTTCCTTTTTGGGACGTTCTAATATAAAAACTTTGTCACTTTCTCTTTTAATCAATTATTTTGTGATTTCTGCACAAACGTCAACCATACATTTTTTAATTTATAAAAACCTCCCAAAAGTTCGGACCACCCAATAATAATCACTGATTGGGATTATTAAAAGCGGATAAGGTATAGTTGGATTATTAAACTCAATTTTTCCATTAAGGAAATGGTAACTTGTTTTTGGCACATCCAAAAAAGGAAACCGGGAACATCTTTACGGGACGGAGGGAATACCAATCTTTCGACGGATCATTGATAACTTGTGTCGGTGGGAGTGGAATCGTCATGGCGATGGTAACAACAAAAGGCTACTCTCTTACACTTCTAGATATTGAAAAAAGCTTAATTAGTCAGAACCCATGGCAAGATTGACGCTATCCTCGTGACGGCAAGTTAGTTGGATCAAGTACGAGGTCAATGATACTGTATGATAAGCATTGGTGCCAAAACAAGTGATAGAGGTTAATTCCCCAGATGGCCCGTTGATGACCTGCTTAATTAAATGAGTTGTTCCATTTGTGGCCACCCTATTTGGAGTACCTTTAGAATTTTTTTATAAAATATTATTGATTGGGGGTAAACATTCACCTGATAAATTTGACCCCGTGTTAGACTTATTAACTATTCATATCTTGAAACAATAGGCACACATATCAATCACTCATGTGGTACTTGAGAACAACAGTTTTATTACATACATTATTTTCATATTGTAGAAAATTACACAAGTTAATTAGTTTATACCATAACATACGTTGTTATACACAGTACTGTTGTTCACTTATGAGTATTTCTATAAATCCTATTTTAACATATTCTTTAATTTATAATTATAACATTAATTTGTCTGTAATTACTACACTCCCGTGCAACACACACGGGTATTATTACTAGTTATTCGTTAAATGAGGGAGCAGTTTCACAAAATCAGTAGTCCATCAATTGGATTTGCATAATGAAGGTCTTTGCATCCGAGTGAAATAAAATGTGGCATTGAAGTACTATTACTATTAAATAAATAATGTTGAATGAAATTTTACTTAACTGGAAAGTTTGGGTAACAAATCACTGTTGTACTATCATTTGAACATCATGTTTTAGTCTAATACCGGCCGTTATTTATTTTGACCTTTGGACTTTTGGTCTTATTTGAGGCAGATAGGTAAGATGGTTCAAGACTAAGTAGACATTAAAATTGACCAATAAATTAACTAGGTAAATTTAAATGTGCGATGTTTCATGATATGGAATCCAAATACTTCCAATCCAGAACAATTTAAGGAGCAGATCATGGGAATGGGGGACATTTAGAACTTTTCGGCCTATTACCAACTTCACTTCATCAACAAATGACTGAAATTTAAGTTCACACTACTTCACACTGATTAAGAAAATAAATTTGATTTTACTGTGAAATGCACTGTTTCACAATGTGTGGAGACTGTTTGGCACTGTTTTGCACTGTTTTGGGTATAAATTTGTTTGCTAAAATGGAAGTGTGAACTTAAATATAAGAGACACCTCGAAAAGGAAAGTGAGAACTTAAATAGGGTATGAAGGGAGTATTAGTATATTTAATCAGTTCAACATGCCACGGATGAAAAATAACACATTTTCCTAAAATATCTTGAACAATATAGATATAATTAAATCAATAGTGATCTCTAACAAAAATAAATAAAAGTATTCAAACAACATGGATATAAAATCATTTATTCCTAATATGATATTGTGCATTTAGTCATTTTTATATTTAAAAAAATATTTGAATAAGACTTTCAGACAGAGTTGTGTGTCTCGACTTGCGAAATCCCTATGTAGATACACTCGTCACATAAGTGTATCCCTCTCCACTCGTGAGCTTCTCAGCTGCTTAGCCGTCGCGACTCGCAAGCTTTTGGAATAAGATGGACTTGTTTTTGGACATTAGTACACTACTCATTAGGATTAGTTAGGTTGAATGTTAAGTAGTAGAAGCCTAGAATGTTATAGCGGGTTTGGGAAATTGAGTCTTTATTTTAGTATTTTTGTATTTGTAACCAACCAAAGTATTGAATTTGGGCTTCAAAATTGTGATAGGCTTTTAGAATATTTTAGAATTTAAAGTAATTGTTGGGTAGTGAGTCGGTATGGTATTATACTGGTATATCACGGTATTTGAAAACATTTATCGTTATCGTACCGAAATAATGACGGTATACCAACATTCCGATATTTTTCGGTATTTTTGGTACAGTAAGTGCGATATATATAGTATACCGATTTTCCGGTATTTTTGCCCACCCCTAGTACTTCTACACAAAAAGAGAAATCCAAATAGAGTAATTAAGATACGTACAATTACTTGCTTTATTTAATCTGTAAAGTAAACCATTTCTCAAAAATAGAAACAGCTACAAACACTTCTTCGTTTATCGAGCTTTTTTTATTGGAAAACGAAAAAAATCCAATTGTTTAATTTAACATGAGATGATGAGAGTGAACTGATTTGTTACCACAATAATGTCTATATTTTCTAATGAAAAGTTAATGTTATGGCAGTGTAAGGGCCGGGGTATGTTCGTATGTGTCCACATGAAAAAACTACACAATTGAAGTATGAAATAAAAACATCAAAACGTATTTCCACAATGATGGATCCATAAAAAATTTAATTATATATAAATACAAGTTAGCTAGAGTAGGTCACGAAAGTCTAATTTCTAGAAATCTTCCATGTATAGCTGTCTACTTCAAATTACATGCATGTGATTATGTGAGTAAGTAGTACGTACGTAGTATGTCACCCCCAAACATGAAACAACCCACTATATTTACCTATATATACACATCCGGAAAGTAATATATACTCCATATAAACCAAAGTAGAGAGAAAAATGGTCTGCGGCGTTTCTTTCTTCTCCTTCACCAACACCACCCCAAGTGTTTCCCATTTTGCCCCACAAACTCGTCGTCGACTTCACGTCGTAGCATGCAAGTAGTATGCAACGGTAATAAGTTTGACGCCGGCGAGGAAAAGCACCACCTTGACGCCGGCGGGTATAAGTTTGATAGGAGAAACATGTTGGTTGGTCTGGGAGGGCTGTATGGATATGGGGCTATAACCAATCCACTCGCCTTCGCGGAGCCCATCAGCGCGTCGAAATGCGGCCCGGTCCAACTGCCGAAGACCGCTGACCAGTCGCTGAACTGTTGCCCCCCCGTTGCCCGGCGGGGAAGCAAACATAGTTGACTTCAAGCTCCCATACCGGCCCACCACTATGCGAGTCAGACCGGCGGCCCATTTGGCGGCTAACGATGAGGCGTACGTGGAGAAGTTCACCAGAGCCGTTGACCTCATGAAAGCACTTCCCGATGACGATCCCCGGAGCTTCCGTCACCAAGCCAACATCCACTGTGCCTATTGCAACGGCGCGTATATCCAAGATGGGTTTCCTGACCAAAACTTTCATGTTCATAGCTCCTGGATGTTTTTTCCCTTTCATCGTTGCTATTTGTACTTCTTCGAGAGAATATTGGGCAAACTTATTGACGACCCGACTTTTGGGATTCCGTTTTGGAACTGGGACCACCCGGCCGGCATGACGATGCCGGCCATGTACATACAAGACCCAAACTCTCCGCTCTACGACCCTTTTCGCGACGCCAGACACCAGCCGCCAAACATTGTTGATTTGGACTGGGACAGGACGTATAAAGATATGCGCAGTAATGAAGAGCTTGTGTCTTGTAATCTTACCACAATGTACCGTACAATGGTGCGGCTTGGACGGACCACTAGCGGGTTCCATGGGAGTCCATACCGAGCGGGAGATGAGCCCAACCCTGGTTCGGGGTCCCTCGAGCTCACCCCACACAACACGATCCATGACTGGACCGGGGACCGGACACAACCCCTATGGGAGGATATGGGGACCTTTTACTCAGCGGGTAGGGACATGATATTCTACGCCCACCATTGTAACGTCGATAGGATGTGGAGCGTTTGGAAAGAATTAGGAGGAGGGTGTCGTCGAGATTACTCTGACCCGGACTGGCTCGACGCGTCATTCATTTTTTGCGACGAAAACGCGTAGATGGTCCGGGTCAAGGTCCGGGATTGTTTGGACACGAGAGCTCTTGGATATGTATTTCAAGACATGGAGATCCCGTGGATCAACTATCGCCCGACCCCACGTTTCTCTGGGGTTTTGAGAACAAAAAATAAGCTCTCAAGGGCCACGATGACGGGTCAGGGGGGCTTTATGCCCATCTGGCAGCCAGGGATGCTTGACAAAGTGGTGAGGGCAATGGTGAGAAGGCCTATAAGGAAAATGAAGAGAAGCCAGAAGTATAAGGGTGATGCTAATGAAAACAAGGGAGAAGAAGAAACTCTTTTGATAGAAGGAATAGAGTTAGAGAAGGATGTTTTTGTCAAGTTTGATGTCTTAATCAATGACGAGACTGGCAGTGCTACACCAATGGACACCGAGTTTGCAGGAAGCTTTGTGAGCGTGCCACATGGCGGTCACCATCAACATGACATGAAGATCATTGATACACTTGTAATTTCCGTGTGTATGTTTATGTTTTTAGCTAGTTTTAATTGTTTAATATTTCGGAAATTACACACTTTTGGTGTAATAGTCATGTTTGTAAAATAGTTGTAATATGTTTAGATTAGGTCCATTCTGAGTTTAAACAGGTCCAAGATCAATCCAATGATCATTGGTGAAGGAAGGTGCAAGAGTACAAGACAAAAAGAAGGCAAAATCCTGATTTTTGACCTATACTCGATCGAGTATAGCATATACTCGATCGAGTATCTTGTTGAGATTTCAAATCGGATCGGATCTGAAAACAAAGGAACATGCAGGGAAGATTTTGACCACGATCGAGTGTCGATACTCGATCGAGTACACCGACATACTCGATCGGGTATGACTATAAATTATACTCTGAATTCGGTCGAGTATGGGTCGAAATTCAAGTTTCTACTCATACTCGATCGAGTATATATACATACTCGATCGAGTATGCCTTTAATTTTAAACCTGAAATCGATCGAGTATACCTCGAATTTGCATTTCTACACATACTCGACCGAGTATCTTTATATACTCGATCGAGTACCCGAGCTGCACTCCCAAAAAAGCCTATAAATACACCCCCTTTCCTTCACAATAGATACCAATTCCTTTATACTCTTAAGCTCAGTTTAGAATAGCATTTCTTTATATTTCTTTTAGCATGTTTAGTCTCCAAATGAGGAGCTAAACTCTTCCATCTTGGTTTTGCTACTTTGAAGCTTAATGAATTTGTAAGTTGTGAGTTATTCTCTTTAATCTTCTTCCTTGAATATTAATTCTTCCTTTAAATACTATTTCTATATTAATGTTGGGGAGTGTTACTAAGATGACAATTAGTTAACATCTTGACATTAGTTATAGTAATAATTATTTCTTCCTCTACGTTAATATTGGGGAGTGTTACTAAGATGACAATTAGTTAACATCTTGATATTAACTATAGTAGGATTCATCTTCTTTAATATTCTTTCTTGAGTATTAATTAACTCCTATTCATATTTCATATTAATATTTTGAACATTACTTAAAGGATCAACTAGTTTTGTTTCATATATTAATTAATACTAGAATCGGTCGATTAATACGCTTGTTATTAATTCGGTCCTTTCATGGTAGTAAACTTAGATTATTAATGCATGCATCTCATGGTTAATAATCTAAGGGGAATTAATTATATTGATTAAACCAATAAACCGCTTGTGTTGAGGTTATCAATCTCAATCGTTTCATCTTAAGTTTATTGCTACTATCAAGTTAATACACGGCGCTTGTTCTATATTGACTCGATAGTAAGTTTTATTAATGAACGCTTCTCGTTATTAATAACTACCCTCGATGAACTGGATATACTCCTCGATTGAGTATTCGAGAGGAAGATAGTTAAAGATATAACCGGGATCGACGAACATTTCATTAAGTGGATAAAAGCAAAGCCAAGTCTCCTTCTTATTAATTAAACCACATAACTCGTTCATCTTCGTGTTTAATTTATTAAACCAAATCGAACTAAAACCCCCCATTTTGTTACTAGTTCTATAAAAAGAAATGTATTCCTTTCCCTGTGGATACGAACCTTACTCCATTATACTACGTATAATTGTTGTATTGTATTATTATTTTGAGTGCACATCACGACAAAGTGCACGTCAAATTTGGCGCCGTTGCCGGGGAAAGGCAATAATTTTTCTTTTATTTCAATTCAAAAATATATATATATATATAAACAAAATATTAAGAGTTACTTTTTCTATTTCTGAGCTTTGGGAAGTATATGGTCAAATATCGTTCCTTGAACGAAATCACTTATCAAGCAAACCCTGAAATAGAACAAGCCTTCGAGAGGTTGAAAAATTTATTTCCGCACACACCCTCGGAGGAATCCTCAAACGCTAGCTCTAGCGAATCCGAAGAGTCAATCCACATGGCTCTCGAAACAAGAACCTTGAGGGAGCTCACAGCTCCAAACTTAAATCAACAACCATTGTGTATTACCTTTCCCACTCTTGATGAAGGTAATACATTTGAGCTAAAATCTGGGCTCATACATCTATTGCCATCATTTCATGGCCTACGAGGAGAAGACCCCAATAAACATCTTTCGGAATTCCACATCGTTTGCACAAGCATGTGTCCAAACGGTGTTACCGAAGAACAGATCAAACTGAGGGCCTTCCCTTTCTCTTTGAAGGACACCGCGAAGGATTGGCTTTTCTATCTTCCTTCGGGGAGTATCAATACATGGGCACAAATGAAGAAATGCTTCCTTGATAGGTATTATCCCGCCTCCATTTCATCATCTCTTAAGAAGCAAATAAGCAACATCGAACAAAAAGATGATGAATCCTTGTATGAATTCTGGGAGAGATTCAAAAAGCTATGTGCTAGCTGCCCCTATCATGGATACACTGAACAAGACCTCATCTTATACTTCTATGATGGTCTTGTTGATGATGATAGAAGAATGGTGAATGCCGCTTGTGGAGGTGGGATAGTCAATAAAACTCCTTCACAAGCTATAAGTCTTATCTCGGAGTTGGCCGAGAACTCACGACAATTCGGCCGCAAAACCTCAACTCGAAGAGTTCTTACGGCGGAATCCAGCACAACCACTCTAGAGAGTCAAGTTGTCGGCTTGACTTCTTTGATAAAAGAGCTCCTTTTAAAACCAAAAACTCAGGAGGTAAAAACTTGTGGAGTTTGCACATCAACCGGACACCCCACTGATGCGTGTCCATCACTCCAAGAAGAGCAAGTCAACGCTCTCGGTTTTCAAGGACATCAACAAAGAAGGTATGATCCTTTCTCAAATTCTTATAACCCGGGATTGAGGGATCATCCAAATTTGAGATACGGAAACCCCCAACAATCCAACACATCTTCTCAACCACCTTTCAACAATCAAGGCTCAAATTCTCAACCTAATATGTCAACTGATGACATGATAAGAGCTTTGACTTCAAACATGGTTACCATGCAACAAAGCATGGGACAATTTCAACAAACCATGATACAATTCCAACATGAGACAAAGTCAAGTATTAAAAATTTGGAAACTCAAGTTAGCCAAATTTCTAATGCCGTAAACCGACTTGAAGCAAAGGACTCGAGAAAACTCCCATCTCAAACGGAGCAAAACCCGAGACAACATGTGAATGCAATCATGTTGAGAAGTGAGATGACATTGAAAGAATTAGAAAAGGAAGACCAAATTCTTGAGGAGGTTGACCCTGAAGAGGAAGCTCACTCGGAGGAGGGAATCACAAAGGAAAAACTTCCTCCATCTCCATCATATGAACTAGTGGCCCCATTCCCTGAGGCATTGAGGGAAACAAGGAAGCTTGACAAAGATGCTGACATCTATGAAACTTTCTCCAAGTGTGAGGTAAACATTCCGCTCCTTAACTCAATGAAAAGTGTTCCCCGTTTTGCTAAATTTTTAAAAGAATTATGCAAAACAAAAAATAAAGTGAAAGGAAAACAAGAGGTTAAGGTGAGTGAACATGTTTCGGCTCTTTTTCAAAAGAAACTCCCCGAAAAATGTAGCGACCCAGGCATGTTCACCATACCTTGCAAAATAGGAGACACCACATTTTCTAAAGCCTTGTTGGATTTAGGGGCATCCATAAATGTCATCCCTTACTCGGTGTATAAATCCCTACAACTCGGTCCACTACATCAAACCGGTGTAGTGATTCAACTAGCGGATCGTTCTACTACTTACCCGAAGGGTGTAATAGAAGATGTGCTAGTAGAAGTAGAAAATATGGTTTTTCCTGTTGACTTCTATATCCTTGAAATGGGGGATGGTAACCAAACAACACCTATCCTGTTGGGTAGACCCTTCTTAAAGACCGCAAAAACAAAAATTGACGTGTCTAGTGGTTCATTAACTTTAGAGTTCAATGACCAAAAAGTAGAGTTCAATATATTCGACTCTACGAAAAAACAAATTAAAGATCAATCCCTTTGCTCTTTAAATGTTTTTGAACCACATGAACCAAAGTTTTTGAAGAAATCTGTTGAAATCCCAATTTTTCAAGGAAAAGAGGAAACTAAAAATGGGAAATCATTTTTAAAGGAGCTATCAAATTGTGAACTAAACCCACCGATGGTTGAGGTGGAAGCAAGAAAGAAATCTCGGCCTTACTGGAAAAGGCCGAAAAATAAAATTGAAACAAGGCCAAACAGGGACTTAAAGAAGGATAAAAGGGATGTTCATGATCCCACATAAACAAAAAAGATAAAATAAAAATAAACGTCGTGCCGCGACGTTAAATTAGGCGCTTCTTGGGAGGCAACCCAAGCAAGATATGTTTTCTTTTTCCGTAGTGTGCGTGTGTAAAAAAAAAAAAAAAAAAAAAAGAGGAACCAATTTCAGTACTCGATCGAAGCAACAAAACATTTTAGAGATGCAAGCATACTCGATCGAGTATATGTCAATACTCGGTCGAGTATGTACAGAAAGACGAAATCAAAGGGAGCCTGCCTCCTATACCCTATCGAGTATCCACCAATACTCGGTCGAGTATCACTGGAAAAGCCATTTTTGCACCCCCCTGTCTCCAGCACCCGATCGAGTATAGGGTGATACCCGATCGGGTACCCCTGCGGTTTATACCCATAAAACACCCCAACCCACTTCATCTTCTCCAAAAATCATCCCAAACTTCAAATCCCTTTACCCCAAACTCCATTTTTCTACCTTCTCTCTACCATATCTCCTTCACTTCTCCACCAAATCACTCATACAACAACCAATACACTCTCCTCACTTTTCTCTACAATCCAATACCCAAAAATCCTCATATTTTTTTTTCCATTCAAAAAAGAAAAAAAAAAAATTGAAACCCTACTCCCTACCCTCAAGTCCGAAACCCAAGACCCAAAAACAACATTCAATGACACATAAGAAGGTGAGGGCCGAAAGTATAAATGCAAAGGGACAACGAGGATGTCCGTTTCAACCCGGGTATAACGAAGACAAGCACTAGGGACAGTGCTTCGAGCTAAGTGAGGGGGAGTCACTCATTGGAACATACTTAATTTTCTACCTTGTAACTTGCATTATTTTCTTCACACAAAAAAAAAAAGAAAAAAAATGCTAGTTAGGTTGAAAACCCAAAAACGGGCAATCTAAGCAAAAAGGGCTTCGAAAAAAAAAAATGAGTGAGTGGAAAGGATGAAAAGAAAAAAAAAAGAGATGCTAGGATGAAAACCAGAGAAGACTCCTAGGCAAAATGAGAGATATGAGAGAAAATTTGTTTTTGCAGAACATCATTTAATCTCTTTAAACAATGAAAAGAGGAGAAGAAGAAAAAGAGAGAGAAAAAAAAAGGGCAAGAAGATGGAGCATAGAAGATCGCAAAACCCAAGAAAGAATTTTGTTTTTGGAATTGAAACTCATTTTTTCCCTTGGTGATCTTAGTTTCTTCCTTTCTTGAACTCTTGAAAAACTCTCAAACTGTTTGGATGTTTCTAGTTTACTCGAGGTCGAGTAAAGGACTAAGTGTGGGGGAGTTGATACACTTGTAATTTCCGTGTGTATGTTTATGTTTTTAGCTAGTTTTAATTGTTTAATATTTCGGAAATTACACACTTTTGGTGTAATAGTCATGTTTGTAAAATAGTTGTAATATGTTTAGATTAGGTCCATTCTGAGTTTAAACAGGTCCAAGATCAATCCAATGATCATTGGTGAAGGAAGGTGCAAGAGTACAAGACAAAAAGAAGGCAAAATCCTGATTTTTGACCTATACTCGATCGAGTATAGCATATACTCGATCGAGTATCTTGTTGAGATTTCAAATCGGATCGGATCTGAAAACAAAGGAACATGCAGGGAAGATTTTGACCACGATCGAGTGTCGATACTCGATCGAGTACACCGACATACTCGATCGGGTATGACTATAAATTATACTCTGAATTCGGTCGAGTATGGGTCGAAATTCAAGTTTCTACTCATACTCGATCGAGTATATATACATACTCGATCGAGTATGCCTTTAATTTTAAACCTGAAATCGATCGAGTATACCTCGAATTTGCATTTCTACACATACTCGACCGAGTATCTTTATATACTCGATCGAGTACCCGAGCTGCACTCCCAAAAAAGCCTATAAATACACCCCCTTTCCTTCACAATAGATACCAATTCCTTTATACTCTTAAGCTCAGTTTAGAATAGCATTTCTTTATATTTCTTTTAGCATGTTTAGTCTCCAAATGAGGAGCTAAACTCTTCCATCTTGGTTTTGCTACTTTGAAGCTTAATGAATTTGTAAGTTGTGAGTTATTCTCTTTAATCTTCTTCCTTGAATATTAATTCTTCCTTTAAATACTATTTCTATATTAATGTTGGGGAGTGTTACTAAGATGACAATTAGTTAACATCTTGACATTAGTTATAGTAATAATTATTTCTTCCTCTACGTTAATATTGGGGAGTGTTACTAAGATGACAATTAGTTAACATCTTGATATTAACTATAGTAGGATTCATCTTCTTTAATATTCTTTCTTGAGTATTAATTAACTCCTATTCATATTTCATATTAATATTTTGAACATTACTTAAAGGATCAACTAGTTTTGTTTCATATATTAATTAATACTAGAATCGGTCGATTAATACGCTTGTTATTAATTCGGTCCTTTCATGGTAGTAAACTTAGATTATTAATGCATGCATCTCATGGTTAATAATCTAAGGGGAATTAATTATATTGATTAAACCAATAAACCGCTTGTGTTGAGGTTATCAATCTCAATCGTTTCATCTTAAGTTTATTGCTACTATCAAGTTAATACACGGCGCTTGTTCTATATTGACTCGATAGTAAGTTTTATTAATGAACGCTTCTCGTTATTAATAACTACCCTCGATGAACTGGATATACTCCTCGATTGAGTATTCGAGAGGAAGATAGTTAAAGATATAACCGGGATCGACGAACATTTCATTAAGTGGATAAAAGCAAAGCCAAGTCTCCTTCTTATTAATTAAACCACATAACTCGTTCATCTTCGTGTTTAATTTATTAAACCAAATCGAACTAAAACCCCCCATTTTGTTACTAGTTCTATAAAAAGAAATGTATTCCTTTCCCTGTGGATACGAACCTTACTCCATTATACTACGTATAATTGTTGTATTGTATTATTATTTTGAGTGCACATCACGACAAAGTGCACGTCAATCATCAAGACAAATCTGAGACTGTCCCTAAATGAGCTCTTGGAAGATTTGGGTGTTGATGCAGATGATGATGAGAGTGTGTTGGTGACTATAGTTCCAAGGGCAGGATGTGAGGCTGTGAAGATTGGAAGTGTTAAGATTGTGCTTGAGGATGATTAATTAGCTCACTAATTAATTAATTAATTAATGAGTTTATTAGGATGTTCGAGCAAGTCATTAACTTAGCTTGCATGCTGAGAACGCAGGTTGTAAGACTTTAGTATTTCTTGACTTTAATTTCCGGACGCTGTTACAATAATATTGTTATTGAATTAACAAATACTCCTAATAATCATGTATTAAAACATGCGTCGTTTACTACATAATTTATTATGTACTATATCGCTATATGTATATTGTTTTGTGCTAAGTGTAAGCAAGGGAAGATCCAGAGTTCTGGGATGCCATGGCCTGAAGAGCAACTATGGTAGACTTAAACATTAGTGCGGTGAACTAAATATGAAAAATTTAAAATTTTACATTAAAAAATTTACCTGAGCTTTAATTTAGTCCACCATAGCCCATGTATAGATTCTATCGTTAGTGTAAGGTTCCATGAAAATCATACATTGTTTGGTATGAATTTATGATGGAGTTTCAGAAGTTGCTTATGAATATAGCCAAAGAAAAATAATGAAAGGTGTGTCTAGTTTTTATGTGTTGAGAGATCTATTTATTGCGATGTTTTGTTGATGACTAATTAATATTTGCCAAGTATACAAGATCTAGGTACCAAACATCTTGACTAATTAATTAGTCGTAAATTTTTTATTTTCCATAGTACTAAATTACGGAAAGGATGGGCTACACCATTATCATTTGGAGTGGTCAATCAACAAAAAGCAAAGGAATCAAGAATCTATGCTCAAAAGGAAATGTCTTATGGGTGAAAGAATCAATCTCAAATTAGTAAGCCTCAAGAAATATGTTAATAACATACAAGGTTGTGGACTGCGCACTAGAAAATGATATAATTACCTAAGGAATGGCAGAAGAAAGGTGTGCTTGAAAGAGAGAGAATGCCCAAAAAAGAAGAATTCCGTATGAATAAAAATTAGGGAATCAAGCACCTACGACAGTTCATTTAGTGTTTTTATTCATTGTATTCTTTAATTTCATTATTGTTTTTGGGTTGAGAGGAACAGTTGGACAATGCTTTTCTCTAAGGGTTGGGGTGTGCGATTACAGCTTTGTTGTAAAGATGAGAGGCTCATTACCCATAAGGTAGGCAGCAAGAACTCTAACTAGAGAGGTTAGAGTTGGGGTGACTCAAAGGTAAACTAGGAAATTTTCTATTCTAACTACTTTAAAGGTTTGTAGTGAGGGGTCGAAATTTTTTAATCCCTTTTGAGCCAATTGATTTTTCCACGTTAAATTCTTGTGTTCTTTAATTTCTGTTTTCCATTACCCCACATTAGAAATTGACGAAAAATTGTCATAGTTCTAAACCCATACAATTCACCCCTCTTATGTGGTTCAACCGGTTCATCATTGTTGGTCCGGGTTTGATAGTTTGCGAGTTAGGACTTAATTAGAACAAAGTATATACACACACTTAATTACACACTACGTACGTACCATTTAGCGTCTTAAAATGATATTAATATGTAGATAGCACCAAGAAGTATGATAAAAACATGTAAATACTTTAAAAGTAGAACATGCACGTATGTAAAGATCGGAAGATGTTTTATTACTACGTATAAACGAAGAAACTCAAAGCACATCAATCCCTCTTATTTGCATTTTCTCTCATATACTCATACTACGTATATGCTTATTATAGTAGCTCTTCCGCTCTGCCTTTGGTTACCGATCCACTTATATATTTGGCGGGTACGCTTAATTAATAGCGCTGGAGCGGAAGAGGACGCCCGGAAATGAAAGAGGAGAATAAAGTGAGTGACTCGGCGGGTTTAAATGTAGGCACATCATGTCCAGCTGCTCTAAACGTCACGAATGTTAGCCCTTCATACTCTTGAACCCATCCACTTACCTAATCCAACATATGCATTTTTCATAAATCATAGCATCGGACAATTGTTTAATTAATATGTGTGACGCATTAGATTATATATCTATAGACTAAATAAGAAATGGGGTGGCCGGCATATTAGTTGTAGATAAACCCGATTCTCTACCTGTACACCATATAACAATTGCATAAACTCATTATAAATGTGAAACATTTGTTGCCTTGTGGGCACACATTTTAGCATTAAGACTGGGTGTTTTTTACACCGGGGCAGGGGAGGGGGGCTGGGGTAAGCAAGGCTAAAACTCCTTTCATGGAGTTTCAAACTCGAGACCTCCCGTATGGAGAGTATGTCAGTGACCAGCTAAGCTGGACCGCTTTCTCGACTGACTTTATGAACTCTTCGTTGATAGATAAATGTGTAAATGATATGTATCTAGATCTTCATTAAGTTTTATTTCTGTTTGATCAATGTCAAGTTGGGTGTGGGAAAGAGTAGGACTGAACAAAAAATCAATAAAATGAAACCGATTGAGGCCAAACAAATGAAAATAAAAATCGAAGATAACCAATGAAATCGTAAATGGCATGGTCCGGTTCATGATTTGAGGATTAAGCATGAACCGATTAAATATCGACCAAAACCCCTAAAACCGATCGAAACATGCCAAAACTGAATGGAAACGCCCAAAGTAACCAACCAAACCAAAACCCAACGAAGCAGACTAAATGTAGTTGGTTACATTTACCAAATTACTTTCTTAAAACTGAATTAGCTTAAGGATGTTTTTACTTGGACTGTAATTTGCTGGTCTAATCTCAATTGGTCTGGTCTGGTCTGGCAAAGTCTGATTTCTTTGTATTTTTATAACTCTCCAAGTCTGGTCTGGTCTGGACTGGTCTGGTCTGGGACAAATTACAGTCCACGTAAAAACATCCTAAGTTGAACTGACCTAATCAAATCAACGAATTGCCTAGGAAATACTTTCACAATCTATTAAAAATTTTGACATTGCTTTTTCATAATTTACTTTTTACTTTTTTCATTTTTGTCACTCTTTTTATTTCTCCACATGTTTCTTCCCCTCTCTTTACTTTTTCTACTTTCTCCATCTCTCTTTTCACTTTAAATAAATTAAACACTAGATTCTTTACTCGTGCGTGGCGCATGCTGAATAGTGTATATATTTAACCATGTTGTTACATGGCGGTAACCAGTGGAAACCTAATGAATAGCTCAAAAGACTCGATTTAAATCTCTCAAAATCTTTGGTGAGTTTTAAGAGCGCGCAAGGAGTTAGTTTGACGAAGTTGGGATCGCATGTACTAACAAAAAAACTTGTCATTATATATGTAAATATTCCGGTACATAACTGTTATTACTATTATTATTAATAGTAATAGTACTTTTACTACCGTTACTATTGTTATTTAGATCTATAAGATGTGATTGTTATTTGCCTATGTAAGGATGTTTTTTAATTGGACTAAAATTTTCGGATATGGTCCGTTTAAATATGATTTGATTTGCTTAAATCTGGTCTAGTCTAATACGAGTTAGTATGATCTAGTTCGGTAACCTTCTGGTGTATGTAGATTTTACTTGTATAGTCTTATGCAATAAATAAAGGTTGTTCTTATTTTATTCTGGCCTGATCCGTTCCCATTTTTTTAATTTGCGCGATCTAGCATGAAACTAAAAAAATCAAATTATGATATCGTAAATGTTCCAATCTGCCTTAATTGAAATCCCAACAATTGAACACATTCCAATTATATTATTACTACCAATAACATAATTTCTAGTAATTACTAATAATTCATGTAATTCTTATTGCTTAAGAGCATCTCCATTCATGATATTCAAATAAATGGTTTTTCTATTACAAATTATTGCCACGGGAAAGATCACGTGAGAAGTGTGTCTTAGGTTGAGAAGTGCGAAGATTAATTAATAGAGACAATAAAGTAACTTATATAACATAAATCATAACTTATAAATCCAAAACCTCGAAATCAAAAGTATAATTTTATAGTGATAAATTGAGGAAGTATGAGATTACAATGAAAAACACTAGTAGTAGTTGAAAAATATTTTTAAAAAAGATACTCGTATTTATTTATTTACCACATCACATTTATTCAATAAATTTAAAAAATCTCAAATCTTAAAACTCTTCATTAATCATGATACTCAAATAAATTGTTTTTCTAGACCATGCATTAAATGTAGTTTAACTACAACCTAAAATATTCTCGTATTCAAATATTGATACCGGATTTTGTTTTTCAATAATCTCTCTAAATAATCTCTTATTCACAATGATAATTTTAAAAATAATCTTTCACATCATCCAATTAATTAAACCTTAAATAATCTTAGGGATGGGGATGCCCTAATGGGTGTGGTCATTAAATGTATGATTGGGTGGGATTAGCATTGTGACAAACCTTGTTACGTTGTATTTTATATTATTATAGATATACTACGTATGTAATTCTTATTGTTTAATGTGTAATCATTAAATGCCTGGTTGGGCAGGAATAATATGGTGACAAACCTTGTTACTTTAAACAACACTTTTACTATTTTCCAATCTTTGCGAGAAACCTATGATCTTATCGATGATGGAAGAAGGAAGCATATATATACCACTTCCTCCCCAATTAAGTTTTCACTTTCCTTTTCAAAACATCCCTAATTTAATTTAATTTAGTTTAATTTTCTACTTCTCTTTTAGAAAATATATGTGCTAAAATACCTTTTATCGTAATGAAAAATACATTTTTAATTATTCATTTTTTCTATCATACTTTTGAGGAATGACATCTTTGGAAAGTCAATAAAATACTATTTTGCCAAAAAAAATCGTGAAGTGAAATTATAAACTCAGTCCTTAATCATTTAATTATTCAAATAATCATTTAATTATTTACTACGTACCTGTTTTCCATAATACCAGGGTCTCCATGGTTTGGTAATGGGAAGACTCAATACACCTATGCTGTATCTAGTAGATAGTACAGGGACTCTTCCATCGACATCTCCACTGAGTTAGTAAAAAATAACACCATATATCAGTGTACAAATTTTCACTTCCTCCGTTCTTAAATAAATGCAACGATCAATAGTTTACATTTGTCAAGACACAACTTTGACCATTAATATATATAATTTTCTATTAGTGAAAAAATTTTAAAAATTAGATTTTGAAAATTTACGATTAGACAAATTTAACAATATTTTTTTGAAAAATATATATTCATACATGAATAAACAAAACGTAGTCAAAGTAGAACATGTGAATAGTGTAAAATTCAACATGCTGCATTTATTTAAGAACGGATGTAGTATATAGTGAGTGTAAATGTGTAATAGTTCGTGTATTAAAACTATGTAACAATATGATAATATTCAAACTACATTAAGAATAGGGTAATGGCCCCAATGGAAGTAGTAACACTAAAAAGATCATGATACGCCGCACTACCCCAAGTCCAAAGAATACATATGATAATACACTAGCTGCACCTCCTAATTTGGCCCAATGTTTTCATTTTATTACCTATACTTTTATAAACGAATTGTTGTACATGTATATAGCTATAAATGTATTTAATTACCTGTAGACCCATATTTTAATTCCTGCCGCCATGAGAGTTCGATATATGGGTAGAACAGATTCTGGTGATTGTTCCCAGTCCCACTGGTTGAAGATCGAGTCACTGCATGGATGTAGTATATAACAATTTTTACTTTTTACTTTTAAGCTTGTTCGTATTTATCTTAATTAATGAAGACGTGGAAAATTAAAGTAATTACGTTTATTTTTTCATGTTTATTAAATTATTATTATTACATACTTGCAGATACTCCACTTCTTAACGTGTAGACCATCACTTGCATGGAGGGCCTTCTGGACGTCTCCTCTATTGTAATAAGAAGTGGTGTAATCGTCTAGACACGGGTCAAATCCGCTTCCATGTCGTCGTTTTGGAACCTGGAAAATCAATATTAATTAATATACATAATTACATATGCTGATATGCATGCATAATTTTGGATCTAATAAAAACACCCCTTCCCATGAAAAGTAAGAAGTAATCTCAACCATAGGATTCCTTAATAATGAAATCTATGGTCCTGATTTGTTAACCTACGAGGAGGGGTATTATTGTCCGCCCGGCTACTTCGTGCCATTTTCCTAATTTGGTAAGTATACATTTATTTACTTGCATAACTACTCACTTTCCATTTTATTTGTAGTTGACGTGCAACTACATGTGAATTGCAAAACTCAACAATTAATGTTACACTCATACAAGTAATTTCACACAAAAAAAAATTCACTTTTGATATTCTTTTTTCCACATTACGTACATGTCCACCCTAAATTACAATCAATACTTTACACTTGCATTGTACACTGCCAAACTCAACATTGTCCACTTTTTAACTTACTATATACCCAAATACGAGAAACATCACATTGCGTATTTAAAATTCACACAAGCTTATCCACACCATAGTACCACCCACTATGTATCAATCTACTCCACACCATTAAGTTAATCACCAATCGGCAATATTTGTTAAGCCGACATTCCACTTTCTCAATAAATTAATTAAATCACCAACTTTGCACTTTTAAAAGTAACTATTTATTTCCTTAATAAATTTTAATTATCATATTTTACTACAATTTATAGCACATTCATATTTTTTTTCAAACATTTCCACTTATTCTACCCGTTCACATTTTCCACACATATTGTATGTATGTCACTTTTTAGCTCGATCTCTTGCCTCTATTTTGTCTACGTTAATCTCCACTGGATTTAAAGTGGTCTTGCAGTCATAAATTAACATATTCCCTTGTCTACACTTCTTCCATCTATGAATCCACTAATGGTATTTCACAATGAACATACAAATAACGTGGCTATTTTGACACTTTTTGGTTTTAACTATCCACCATCAAACCATATTTGTAGAAAGTGCAAACTTCTACACTTTCCTACTTTAGCCAGTAACAATTAATTGGAGAGGAGACAATGCCCGACTTTGTCTGCCACCGCCGCCACCGGAGTGCCCCGCTACCAACGTCCTGCCCCGCCACCGACGGACTGCCCTGGTTGCCCAAGGGAACGGGGGGGGGGGGGGGGGGGGGGGGGGAATAATTAATCAGAATAGGGGTTTCTGCCGGTCACCGGAGCTCCACCGCCACCGCCACCACCGGATCGGAGTACCCCCGCTACCAACGCTCTCCCCCGCCACCAACGCTCTCCCCCGCCACCAACGGACTCCCTTGGTTGTCCAAGGGAACTGGGGGGGATAATTAATTAGAATAGGGGTTTCCGCCGGTCGCCGAAGCTCTGCCACTGCCACCGCCACCGGACTGCCTCCGTTACCAACGCCCTGCCCCGCCACCGACGGACTGCCCCGGTTGCCCAAGGGAACTATGGGTGGCAATAATTAATTTGAATAGGGGTAAAAAAATTAATGTTTACTCCTATTTGGGGAAGATTAGGAGTTAACTCTTATTTAGGGAAATGTGTTATGTTTTACTCCTATTTAGAGCAATTACTTAAAACAAAATAACGGGATTTTTCTAGGCTTTTAGGAAGGGGGAATCAGAAAAGGCTATTTCGATTGGGATGATGGGCGTGGGTAGATTGACTGGGACGGGGAGGGGGCAATGCAAATGTAAAATCTGATTGTTCTCTTAGGTGATGTAACTTTTTTATTTGTACTCTACTTTTTAAAAATAATATCAAAATTCATTACTTTTTATGATCTTTTTAATGACACAAATAGTCCATAATTTTTTTTTGAAGTTTCAACTGTATAAAGTTTTACGATCCTAACTTTTTTCATAAATAGATTCATTTGCTAAAATTAAGATCTCATTGTTATTTTTTTGCATTTTTCATTTATTTTGAAATTGAGATTTTAATTTTAGCACTTGGATCTACTTAAGAAAAGTTTTGAATATGAAAACCTCCTACTATTGAAATTTTATTTTTTTTAAAAACTTTATATATGCAATATTTGTGTCATATGAAAGATCATAAAAAGTTACGAATTGTAATACTTCATCCGTATTTTAAAGTTTGCTACATTTTCTTTTTAGGATGTATTTAACAGTTTATTACATTTTCCCCTTTTATTATGTTTTTCCTTTAAAAATTCTGAATTACTAATACTTTTTCTATTTTCTGTCTTTGTCTTTCATACTTTTCAACTTTCTCTCCTACTTATTCTACACTATTCATTACCTCTAATATTTCTTCATTAAATAATGTGCCAAGACCAATGTAGCATTCATTTAAATACGGAGGGGGCATATTTTTAAAACAATTGGAGAACAAATAAATAATGAGATAATTACCCTAGATATTACTAATACTCAATCACTTTTCCAATCTATGACCTAGTGAGTTTTTTTCTCAAAATATAGTTAAAATTCGTAATAATTAATTAATATATTAATAAATAATTAAATAAATTATTTTTTATGACTAATATGCCCTTAGAATATTATTATAAAAGCTTAATATCCTCTTGCTTTTAACCCTAATTCATTTAGCTATGTCCCCTGCGTACAAATGTCATACATGCCGCCGCCCTACGTACAACGCCGCCGCCGCCCTACGTACAGCGCCGCCTCCCTATGTACGACCATTATTCATGTAGATCGGCAGCCTCATGGTCGTGAACTGCGAACAGGATGCGATTGACGGCCAAGAGGTGGGGCTGGTGCGAGGAGATGCCGTGAGGGACTGGTGAAGAGGACGACTTGACAAGCTGCGCCTTCGCCGCCCATGGATTGGAGAACCAGAACAAATTGAGTTTGAGATGAATCCTGAGTTCCAACTTGCCGCTTGAATTTGTTATTGTTTGATTAGGATTTCCGCCTTCGCCGCCCATGGAGATTGGAGAACCAATTGGGTCTGAGATGAATTATGAGTTTCAACTTGCTTCCTGAATTTCTTGAATTTGTTATTGTTTGAATAGGATTTGTTATTGTTTGATTAGGAGTTCCATGAATCTGAGATTGAATTCTGGAATTTCCGATTGCCATTTGTATTTGTTGAGATTAAGATTTCTTGAATTTATATTTTGTGGGCATTAAACAGAGGCATTGAACATTGGCAGTGAATATTTTAATAAGTGGGCAGTGATATGGTAATAGACATGTTGTACATGACAATGAATGAATGCATTAAAAAAATTGTGGTGCAGGTATTTATGATTATAACCAGTATTGTAGTAACACAGAGCAGTAATATCATCATAAAATACAATATATACTTAATTAGATGTAAAATATTAAAATTATTAAATCTAAAAAAGTCCTCAAGTGAATGAGAAGAGAATTAATTTTAGCGGAAGTGCAGTGATTATTAACGGAAGTGCAGTAAAGTTGTGCATTAATGTCGTGCAGTAACGGCAATATAAAGTGCAATAATTTTAATTGGACGAAATCAGTGAGAAATGCTCATATTTCAAATAAGGGTATTTTTGTCACTCAACCTTAAAAATAAACGAGATTATTTTATTTTTTTGGATTTTTGGTCATACAAAACTCTAAAAACTAGTTAGGTCATAGATTGAGAAACTCATTCAGTTTTTAGTCATATCATGGGAAATTTCCCATAAATAATTAAGTTACAACACTTCAAAAAATTGATTAGAGAATTCTGATCCCGTATTTTCATTAATAAAGTGGTTGAAAAATAATAAAAACCACACATTTTTTGAAACATGATATTCATTTTGGGAGAACCCTAAAAGAAATATACTCCGTAAGACAAATAAATAATGTATGTGACATAAGAAGTATTAAATATATGGATATGTTATACCGGCCGTACCTTCTTGGGCGATGATGACGACGTGGTGAAAGTAATTTGGGATGATGAATTGACACTGTTTAAGCATTTGGCTGTGTAGATGCTGTAGATATCTATCTCGTGGTACTGCTTATACATTTCATCTAAAGCATCACCACAATTCTTATTGCTCCACAAATCAGAGCTACTAAAATCACAGTTATCTTTCACTGTTTTGTAGGTTTCATCTGAGATTATAGCATGGCTCCAAGCATAATCGACTATACCCCTCCAGTCCTCTTCATCATTTGTTTCTGGGTTGCCCATCTGCATACATGCATCTCTTACATGTTATTTAGTTATCAATCAATTTGATATACTACACATTAACAAACCCATAATTAATTGGGCGCCTCCACTTAAAACGAGGTCAGACATAATTTTGAAAAGGCCTAATAAAAAGAAAGTTTTACATAACTTAGGATAGAGAGAGTGTATATTAATACCATTATTCCTTTAAGCTGAATGGGAAGAGTATTAGAAGGGTCTTTGTTTTTTGCCAATAATGAGGTCTGCCAACTCAGGTATATATTTCCCTGTAATTCTCAGCTCAAAACATCATCAAATCGATCATATATATCATAGTTGAAAGTAATTAGGTACAATAATTACACTAAATAATTTAATTTAATTAACTTCATACCTGCATAACTCTCCCCAGCTATATAGAAGGATTGGTTTCTATAAGTTGGGAACTTCTGGAACCAATTGTTCAGAAACGTGTATGCATCGTTTGCTATATACAAAGTGTGTATGTATATTAAAGGTCATAAGAAACGTAGATATACAAGGATCATATACTATTTAAAGTGGTTTTACCATACAAGATTCATACTACGTAAATGATTAGTACCATCTAGTATATATATGAGAAAATTATTAGAAGTATGATTAAAAGAGGTGCTAATTCATGAAATATGACTAAATACTTTTATTCCTAAATTAATGTTGTTTTCCATGTATGGTATGTTTTGATGTTGGTTTTCCCTCCATTTTAATTATTACTCATATAAAGGCATGTTTCAGTTGGTAAGTCATATTTTTACAAAGCTATGAATTGAATATTTTAGTCATAGATAGATAAAATTTCCTATATATATATATATATATATATATATATATATATATATATATATATATATATATATATATATATATATATAGAGTAGTCTTCCGGTCAGGTATACCTGACCGGAGCCCCGTCCGGCCTCCTCCATTTGGGGGCCTTCCCGGTGGTATTTTTTGCTCAAATTTTTTGTGTAGGTTCCTCATCAAGTCTAGTTCATCCATACCAAATTTCAGCCAAAAATTCAATCGGGAAGGTCGTCAAATGATTTTTGCAAGTTAACTGGTCCGGAAAATACATATTCCGGACCAGTTAACTTGCAAAAATCATTTGACAACCTTCCCGATTGAATTTTTTTCTGAAATTTGGTATGGATGAACTAGACTTGATGAGGAACCTACACAAAAAATTTGAGCAAAAAATACCATCGGGAAGGCCCCCAAATGGAGGAGGCCGGACGGAGGGAGTGGTCCGGCCTGGCCGGACCTGAACTTTAGTGTATATATATATATATATATATAATTATATATGCATGAGTGTGTTTGTGTGTGTGTGTGAGAGAGAGAGAGAGAGCTACATTACCCATATAAAAATGGTACTTATACCTATCATGCTTTGATTGATCCAAGTAATTAATGTATCATTTATTTATGTTTAAATTCCGCAATTGCATTATTTTAATTGGTCCATGTGGACAAGATATGTTACCTCGAAGATACCATTGAATTTGATATAAGTATATATAATACGTAGTATACTATATTAACAGGTGTGTGTTTGTGTGTGTGCGCTACAGAGTAATATATATTGCTAGAAAGATATACATACTAGCAAGTTTATCTCCCAGCTTCACATAGTCAGTACTCGTATTTGTATATGAGAAGCCTACACCGATTGGAGATTCCAAGAACAATATGTTCGCTTCTGCATGTATTGAATCATTAATAGTTAAAGAAATTGCTTAAAAGAACGGTAAGTCATTCTATGTATCGTAACAGTAATTATATTTTTTTTTTACTTAAATATGACTTATTTCTATTTGAGAAACTTTAATTTGTCATGATTTACTCTTCATTAAGGAATTTTTTCTAATAGTATGCGAGTTCATTTTTTAAAAATAAAAGACCTGTATTTTTTATTAAAGCCCCACACATAATAAAACAATCCACAAGTAAGTATTTTATTGTGGTCCCATCTAATTTGGTTCGATCTAATCTATTTAAGTGTGTTCATGTATGTTTAACTCTAATTTGGTATATATTTGGTGTTTGTGTATCTTACTATTGTCTAGATTTAATCAGGTCTGATTTGATTTAATTTGTGGACGTCTATTTAAGTCTCATATAAAACTAAAATCAATCTAAGTGAAATTTTTTAAAACATCTTAAGACTCAAATCAAGTCAATCATCAATTAATTACCAATAAACGGAGTACAAAATAACATATATGATCTTGGGTATGTACGTACAGTACTTAAACTCACTATGCATTTACCATTTTAATTTTCTTCATACAAAACGCATGTTCAAAAATATGATAAAAACAGTTTATTTCCTAAAATAAAACCTCTTTATCAATCCCAAAATGAGAACTTGTAATGGTTTTATTTCTTTTAAGAGCTAAACAAGTTATGCTTTTACAACAAAAGGGAAAAGGGGCAAATGAGCCCACGTACTATACAAAAAAAGGTCAAATAAACCTTTATATAGGAGGCTCTGTCTGGCCGTCGCCATTTGAGCCAGTTCCCGGTGGAATTTTTTGATGAAATTTTGTGATCATCGTATTCGTCAAGTCTAGTTTACTCATACCAAATTTCAGCTGACAATACAATCGGAAAGGCATTCAAATGAATTCTTGAAGATAACTGCGCAGTTATTTTCAAGAATTCATTTGAATGCCTTCCCGATTGAATTTTTAGCTGAAATTTGGTATGTGTAAACTAGACTTAATGAATAATATGCTTAAATCATTTCATAAAAAAATTCCACCAGGAATCACCCAAATGGCGACGGCCGGACATAGCCTCCTATATAAGCTAATGGCTTATTTGACCTTTTTTTGTTAGTACGTGGGCTTATTTGCCCCTTTTCTCTACCACAAAACAATAATCCTATAATTATGGGCACAGCGCAATAGGTAGTTCTATTGGTAGAAATGTGTTATACTTTTACGGAGTAATATTATTCATGAAAATTGTCAATATTAAACACACCAATATTCCATGAGTATGGATTGATTGCCAAGCGACTTCCGTTGCCGTCAATAAGGAAAGGGCCAATCTCTTGAGATGCTCCATATCCTACGGACGAACATCCCGGACCTTAAAACAAAGAGATAAACACACAAATTAAAGCTTTTTTTACTCACATAATTAAAGAGAAGGTGATAATACTAATACTGCAAATTCATTAAATAACACGGAGTAATTGTAAGGATGAACGTCAGGTTTAATTAAGCCAAGCTGGTTAGGGGGTCTGAATTAAACTCTGAAATAATAATGAATGAATATTGATGATATAGCATGAGATTAAATATCTACGGGGAAAGACAATGCCACATGATGAACATATATTCTTAATTGAGAATATAATGCCTTACTACCTTGGCCTCTCATTTTTGGTCAAAAGACTGAGCTGAGTCATTTGGGTTGTAACAAAACGAAAACGGTCTAAAAACTTTTTTATCCAATCAGACAGGAGAAATTTCTTCCCTCAAGCATCGCCCCTCCTAAAGTATCTACTAAGAGTAGAAGATATTCTTCACATAGTCGGGCTATCTTTTAGGAGGTGCAAAAAGGTGCTTGACACCAGAGCTCACTCTATAGGTGTCCTCCAAAAATTTAGTATGTAATAGTAATTATAGGTTGATTTTTTTTGAATGTTGTGTATTATTCCAAATTTTAAATGGTCTATAATTTTTAGATTATCTAATTTGTATACTTTAAACATTATAAAACTTATATTTCACTGAATTATGTAGTCTATTTATATTTTATTGTTAAATTTTGTATCATTTCTTGTTTTAGGGGCGCCTCAATTCGTCATTTGGAACCAGGGCCTCCAAATTCATTAGACGGTCCTGCACATAGGACAAGAATTATTATTATTATTATTATTATTATTATTATTATTATTATTATTATTATTATTATTATTATTATTTTATTATTATATTA
>CAMAPF010000195.1:675000-1126389 GCA_945859915.1 Cuscuta epithymum
GCCGCTGTGCAATGGATGCAGACCATCGGATTCAAGACTGGGTGGCGGAGAACCCAAATAGATATGACTGGCAGGGGGTGTTCGTCCAGACCTAAAGCTGTGGACACGGAAGCATCACCACTTGCACTCCGTCGCCACCTGGAAGCCGTTGCTATCTCTTTGTTGCTGCATTTCTATAATCAATTTCTGGACACAAGTGGAGTATAAGAAAGCTATTTTATTGCAAATATTTGTACCATTTTCCTTATTGTGAGTGAATTTGCAGGTGTGTTTTAATCCCCATGATTATAATTAGCATATGCCAGTGCCTAGCTTTTGTTTGTTTTGTCCTATTAATTTTCTTCTTAGAATTATCTGTGTAATAACATCAGTTTTTCTTCTTAGTGATGGGAAGCTTGAAGTAGTTGTTCCTTCTTTTGTTCATTACTTGGAAGTTCTTGAAGGTTCTAATGGAGATAAAATTTCAGGTACTTTTTGTTTTTGTTTTTGTTTTTTTTAAGTTGACAGTTGACACCAACTTTCTTCATTGGTTACAATAAATTTATAAACCAAATGCACCTGTAAACAATCACTCCATGTTCATTTAAAATTTACCTGAACTGTTGCTGGGATGTAGAGTACCGTAGTTGCTTAGTTGGAGAGTGCAAATAGAAAGGTGAATGACAAATGATGCATGCACCATAATGGAACTTAAGATTTTGTTTTAATAATGAAGCAAATTTAGCGAGTTCTAGCTATGTATGTGTTTTTCTTTTGTTTTTTCCTTCTCCATCAGGGTGGCCAGCATTCCATCACTCAATTGTACATTCTAGTCCTTTCCTATTTGACATTGACAAGGATGGTGCAAGAGAAATAGGTTTATCCACATACAAATATGTAGGGTCATTTTTGCAATTAACAGTCCTCCTCCTAATAGGATCCTTTTGTTTTCCTTATTATTTTTTTCCAATTAGTTTTTCAGAAATCTATTTCTAAGATAATCTAGATCTAGCAATGCTGACTTCTGTAATGGGAGATTAACAAAGAAAAATTTGGATGTTTTCATTTCACACTTCAATCAATGAAGCTGCTATTTGTTGAAGTTGAGTTTGTTGTCAGATACTTAGATGCCTTATTCCAAATTTCCAACTTCTTTTTCTGCTTAGCTTGTTGCATATACATCATTTGTTTCTTATTCTTTTTGTGTTTCCATATGACACAACTCATGCTATTCATTTTACTATTTACAATGTCTTAGTACCTCCGTCCCAAATTGATTTGCAAAATTGACTGTACTTTTCTTGATCAAAGATTTTCATTTGATTCACTTGATTAGGATATCAATTTTAATTATATTCTAATTTGAAGTTTCGATTTTGAAGAGATTTTAATATACGTTTTGAATATGTAAATTTTAATTCATAGCATATTTATGAATTTATGTACTAAATTATTACTAAGTCATCAATTTGGGCGGATGGAGTATTATTATTGTTAATATTTTTCCAGATTTAAAAGAATATGCTATTATTAATTTATTTTAAGAACTTCGGTACATCAGTATCTTACGGGATATTTTTCTAAAGAGATATTAATTAATTTTGAATTAAATATTCAAATTTTAAGGCTTAGAGGGTTTTCCTTAAACATATAAAGTAGCAAAGTTGTCACCATTTTTGGCTCCAACTTTGCTGCCCAAAAATTAGACATAAATGCAAACTAATTTGCATTATTGGATGGAAAGAAGGATCGATCCTAAAGTATGGAAACTAAATGGAAACTAATTTGCATCATTGCATCATTTTGCATTAAATATCAAACGTTATGATTTTTGAATCATTTATAAATGGAAACAAATTTGTAGAAATGTCTATATATATTATGATTTTTGAATCATTCCTAAAGTATGTATTACTACGTATTATGTAGTAAGAAAAATGATGTAAAACATGAAGAATCTATTTGGTAACATGAAAATCGGCTGATTCGACTGATTTTGCTGAAATTTGTGAAGTTCTGGCTAAAGTGTGTGACTTCATTGGCTGATTCTGCTGATTTAAGAAAAAAAATTTAATTTTTTTTTAAAAAAATAAAGAAAAAATTATGTGCAAAAATAACTAAAATGGTTATCTACGGTAACTTCAGCCAATACAGCCATAAAAGTAACTCCAACCTCACTTTTTATTATTATCACACAATTCAGCGTGCGAAAACAAAATTTACGTGTTTGGTGAAAAAGTTGACTGATAAGTCTGATAAGCCAAAAAACAGTATTACCAAATGGCTTTGAAGCCAAATGATATATGATCAAGTCAAGAAACCAAATCTTTAAAAGTCAATTTGCTTTTTTTCTTTTTTTATAATCGTTCTATTTAAAAAAAAGCATATATCTTTTATATATAAAAAAATTACACTAATATTAGTGCTAGAAAATGGGTGGACAAAACTGTGACTTGATAATTTTTGGTGACCATAATTGTGTTTGAAGTTACTATGATGTAGTCACTATGCTATAAACATTGTATCTTATCTTAAAAGCTTATAATTGTCAGTGAGAGTTAGGGCATTTTAGAGATGAAAAAAATGTTTGTGTAATCATTTAGCTTAATGAGATGGTACCATGTGTTTTACCATGTGTACTCTATTAAAAGAAATATAATTATCCGTTTTATTTCCGTCCAATTGCCCTCTCTATTCCATCTGCCTCTGTTATCATCATCGTAACACCTTCGGTTTCGTTAGTCTCTCAACCGCTCCCAAACCTTCAGTCACACAGCTGACCCGTCCGCTTTTAACAATAAAGCTTGTCAATTTTCTTACTATACCTTCTGGGTTATCATCCTGGTTAGTTTTCTTTCAATTGTTAAATTTCTTAACACATGCTTGGTTGAAAGGAGATGAATGAGATATTTCATTCGCAAAATTTATTACATCTGGTATTCCCATTGTTAGGTTACTGCCACATGCACCTGATTTGTCAATCATTATGAAGTGTGAATTAGAATTATCAAATAAATGGTAGGGAAGTAATCAAACAATTAGAATATGTTTGCATGGAATTGGAATACTTGATCTTGTCCAGATTTCGTTGGGTCATTTTTGTTGAGCTTGGAATTGGAATACATTTTAATTTTTCATGTAATAGGTTGTGTCTTTTTCTCAGCCATTTGTCGACCGTGAACATTTTGTGCATAACTACTTTCTCCCACAAGAATATGCCATTCTCATTACCTTATATTTATAATAAAACGGAGTTATGGAGAATTACAAAGTAATCCCTAAATATTACATTATTATGGTATCAGAGATTGTATGAGTCAACATTGGTGGTGGAGGTAGAGTTGCAGTCGGAGTCCAGGTGAAGGGTGGCGGCATAATGAAGAGATTGTATGAGTCCAGGGAGGGAATTTCCGTCAACCGTTGATAAAGAGGTGGTGCCAACGGCAAGGAAAACGGACTGCTGATGACCACACTATTGGAACCTGCTTCAATGGAAGAACCAGGACCTGGGGCGCGATGAAAATTGCCTGGGATTCGCTGCTCCGTCTGGTCGGGCGCTGGTGAAGCCGTGGTTGTCGCCCGGGAGATTTCGAGACTGGTTGATGATGGCTGCTCCTGCTGGAAGGGCGCCGAAGTCATGGCGGCGGTATGCTGTGAGCCGGCCATTGGTGGATCGTGAAAGAGGAAAAGAAACCTAGGCATCTGATACCATATACGAAAATATAATTGTGGGAATAATGGCTTACCCTATTGGGTGCCTGAGCCTTATATTTATAATAAAACAGAGTTATGGAGAATTACAAAGTAATCGCTAAATATTACATTATTACTTCTCAATATCCTTAGCATTTTTGTTGGATATGTGACTCTCAAGTCCCAGAAAAAGAAGAAGGCATGATCCATTCTCGACACAATACAATATTAGTTTTGTGATACTTCAAATTTGCAATTATCATCTTTTCTTCAACTACCATACCTTCCTTTTAATGCCAGAAACCTTGGATCTGCTGTATATGTAGTTTGTAAATGAAAAATGTACAGCTCAACTGTTAGCATTGACTGAAGAGGCAGAACTTGTTGGGAACATGACACCTTTCTTGGGTTTATACTTCGTGTTTTTGAATCATTGAAAGCCAATGAACTGTATATCAGAACTCGAAAGTTTTAATAGCATCCAGTAACTAACTACGGAGTATAACAGTTTAAACATTTCATTGTAAAAGAGTAAATTTTTTTACAAGTAAACTGTGTGTACACATGTTAAGTTTCTATAGAAAAAGCTAAGAGAAGTTAATTAACTACACAGGGTAAGTCTAGAGGAAGTGATTTTGAGGGTGTTGGTATAATTTAACTGGGTATATACTGGTCTGTTAATTCCTTGAGAATGGTTGAGTTGTGGTTTCCTCTTGTGTCTTTTATGAACTTATATGTAAAAGGAATCACCATGATAGAGAGTTCCAAGTACCAACAAGTTTCATAACACCTTTTGAAAATAACTATAAAAAATAAAAAGGAATTAATGAGTTTCCCAAATATAAATATTTCCCTTTATGTTTTTCATGACATAAATTTTCATTCTTGTATTTTTTTTAATTGTCTAAGCAGCCTAAGCTCTCGTAGTGACATCATTATTGTAATTATATTTCTGTTCAAGTGCTAACTCAGCGTAAGGCCGTAAGTTATACAAATTGTTAGACAACTTCCCTCAATTAGTCTATTGTACCAATCATAGTGACTTGGTACCACAAGTATACATACATAGATTTTGTTCCTAAATTGGTTGTTATCACGAAGTATACAAATTATCAGGAAGTACTCCAAAGTATAAATATTAATTTATCAAGCTTTTTAAATCCATATACTTAGTGTCTACTCATTTTTATTATGAAAGTATAATACCTAGATTTATTTTCAAATGCTCTATACTGCATGTGTACATAGTTAAATGGCTCAGATATAATGATCTAGCTTAGGATACATTTCATATTTACATTGCATATGTAATATTGGGCATCAACTCAATCGCCCAAGGCGCGTTAAAAAACTAGTATAATTATAGTCACTAATAGTTACCAAATCACTTTTTTTTCACTACTTTTTATAGTATATTTTTAGGAAAAACCACCATTCATATTAGATTATTGGCTAAATAATATTAGAAAAATATGTAATATGTCCTTAATTTAATTTAGAGTCCGTTTGATGCCACTAAAATTCATTTTTGGATGATTCTACTAGGATTTATGAACTTCTGGCTGAAGTGGTGGATTAGCTAATTCTACAAATTTGCGAACAAATTATATTTAAAATATATTTATGAATATTTATATTTATCTTTATATAATACTACCTCCATCCTAAATTGATTTGCAAATTCGACTTTTCTTAGTCAAACAGTTTCATTTTATTTGCTTAATTAGGATGTCAATTTTTAATTATACTCTAATTTGAGTGTTTGCAACTTTCATGAGATTTTAATGTAGTTTCTGAATATGTAAATTTTAATTATGAAAAATTGAGTTAGTTATCGATAGGGATGATTGACTTTTATGATTGGTTGACAAAAAAATGTTGACTTTGTAAAACAATTTGGGACGGATGGAGTATAGAGTAACAGAGTTGGGGCAACGAATGGAGGGAAAAAGCCCGTCCAAAATAAGGGCAAAATAGGTAATTCTTCAGAAAAATAAATTTAGTAATTAATTATATTAAGCATATGTATTAATTGTATCAAATGTAGTAATGTACTATGAGCAACAATTTGGCAGATATGGTCATATGGGTAACTTTTATATACTATCATATTCTAGGAATTTGTCTCGAGATACCATAATCTTTCCATCTTTATTTTTGCCTAACTTTTAATTTTGCGCAATAAATTGTGTAATAATCAAAATATGTAAGATTATATATAGTTACTTTTCTGATTGACTTGACTGAAATTACTTTAAAAGCTATTTTAGCTATATTTTCGTATAGTTTTGTCATTATTTAATTAATGATATATATTTTAAATATAATTTTTCTAAATCAGTGGATTCAATAATTTCATCCAGAATTTCATCAATTTTAGCAGAATCAGCCGATTCAATCAATTTTGATATTACCATATGAGCTCTTTTTTTTTAACCATACGAGCTCTAAATAGGAAAAATATTTCACTGTTTTATGCTAATAAAAATAGGACACAAATTTAGCTTTGATTGCTCAGTGTATTCAAATTTTATAATTTTCAATATTTCCTTACAATAATCATTATTTTTATAATTAAAGTAGTGTTTTTTTCCGTCCAATGAAAGCAATAAAAGTGTTGCATATGATGTTGTGATATGACATCAATTTGTAAAGTTTCTAAATATGATTGCTATTAGCTTTGGAGACATTGTCACGTTATCACTTCAAAAAAAAATTTCATGAGGTTGTGGTGTGGTTCTCATGAAGTGTCTCACCTTTAATTCTCAAAATATAAAATGAAAATATTGAGAATGTCAGAGATGGAGATGTCTTCATTAATATATCCGATGATATATTTATTGTCACTTGAGATGTCCTTATTACTTCAATTGTTGTCAGCACATATTCATCATCTTTGGATAATATGACTGATCCATCATATTTTCAACAAATGTCTATTTTGACCCGAATAAATAATGTTTTTGAACTTATCAATAAGTGTATGATTTCACTGACGTGGAAAAATGAAGACATATTTGAATTTTGATCGATAGTCCATGCTCACTTCAAGGCAATATTGAGGCTTGATTCGATGAAGTGCATATTAAATAATTCCTGACCACCATCATGGCATCAGGGACATGAGATACTGAACCATAAATTTGTAATATAGGTTGAGGTTCTTATTATGCTAATGAAAAATTGTGAAAAATCTTCTAATTTATGTTTTGGAGATGAAGGTTATATATCGGGCAAAAATATTGGTTAAAAGTTCCAAGGTTATTCATCTCAATGGATATCATAATTCCTTTCAAGCTTCAATGCAAGCAAATTTTAATCATCGTTTCATTTGCCACGATAATAAAGATAAGCCAATTACAATCCTTGCATTAAGTAGCATATATCTACCAAAAATTATTTTACGCATAGTCAATTGTATGCTACCATGCCAAGACTTAGCTCGAGGGGGCAGTTATGCGTTGTTATGTCACGGCTCACCTCAGGTAGTAATTTGAACGTTTTTTATTGTGTGATTAAGAGGGACATGCTATCAACATTACTGAAAATATGGCGTATAAAGAATTTTTCCAAAAACTATGATCCTTTTTGTATAGTGCCAACATATATGACTTCATTATTGCAAAGCTTCATGGCCGTCAAAGTAGAATCGTAGAATTGTGATATTTCATTATCTAAGTTGTACATATTGTTACACCTTACCTTTTATTTTAAATTTCCTTTCAATTTTTCATACAATCAATAAGCTTTTTCCTATTTGATACAAACCGCAATTACATAATCAAAGTTGCAGCATATAATTTGTAGTATATATATATATATATATATATATATATATATATATATATATATATATATATAGATAAGAGATCACATACTAACCATGCTTAAAATACTAACTTACTAACTCAATAATATGCAACACATTGAACTTCAATATGCAGTACAAATAATGTAAAGATACACACGGTGAATTTCAATATGCAATAAAATCAATATGCAAAACTTTGAACTTTAATATGCAGTACAAATAATATGCAACACTTTGAACTTCAATATGCAGTACAAATAATGTAAAGATGCACCGTTTTTTATAGTTTGTAGGTTAGCATGAGAGGAATGGTTAGTATGTGATCTCACCCCTATATATATATATATATATATATATATATATATATATATATATATATATATATAGATAAGAGATCACATACTAATCATGCTTAAAATACTAACTTACTAACTCAATAATATGCAACACATTAAACTTCAATATGCAGTACAAATAATGTAAAGATACACACTGTGAATTTCAATATGCAATAAAAACAATATGCAAAACTTTGAATTTTAATATGCAGTACAAATAATATGCAACACTTTGAACTTCAATATGCAGTACAAATAATGTAAAGATGCACCGTTTTTGATAGTTTGTAGGTTAGCATAGGAGGAATGGTTAGTATGTGATCTCACCCCTAGATATATATATATAACTTGCAAAAATCATTTGACGACCTTCCCGATTGAATTGTTTGCTGAAATTTGGTATGGATGAACTAGACTTGATGAGAAACATACACAAAAAAATTTGAGCAAACAATACCACCGGGAAGTCCCCCAAAAGGAGGAGGCCGGACGGCGCTCCGGTCAGGAAATTCCTGACCGGAAGATTACTCTTTATATATATATATATATATATATATATATATATATATATATATACACTTTTTTAAATAATTTCATGTTACGTATCATCATAATAAAAATTACTTTTAAACAAGTTATTATTCTACTCTACATGTACCCGTGCATCACACGAGTATTACGTCTAGTTACTAATAAAAAGTCATGGAGGGACATAATTTTATGACCTATTCTATATATCTATAATTATTAGTGTTTTACCTGATCAATGGAGGGGTATAATTTTATGAACTCACTACTAATTTTCGGGATCGTAAGTAGGTAGCTTGCCCGGTTGCTCCTATGCCCCAAAGTCCTCCACTATTGTTTAATGTTAAAAAAACTCATTTGACCCACTAGCTATCATCTAAAAATACGGGAAAGTTCCCGAAATAGGACTAAAACAGTTTGAAAATTCCAAAATAGGACTGCCATGTTTTTTTATTACCAAAATATGAGTAATAACTGTCAAGTTTGAAAAATTCTGTCATGTTTGATTCGGTTTGAAGTCTGGTACTGCCAAAACATAACATTAATGAATCATATTTTGGGAATAAAAAAATGACAATCATATTTTGGAATTTTCAAACATTTTTAATCCTATTTTGGATAATATTCTCCAAAAAATAACATATATAACCACTTTTCACTCCAATGGCCGAGCTTAACCTGAATTCCTAGATCCGCGTCCCATCTTTCCTTTGAGACACCTTGTTTGAAAGGAGACTATAAAACCTTGCTTTGAGGGACTTGTGGGGGTTATTTTAAAGAAATAATGACACAATGACGACACTTAATCTTTGTGACTCAAAATAATATTCAATACTAACATTTATACGTAGTAATAGTGAAATAAGGATAATATGCACCGGAAAATAAATAGCTTTCTTTTAGGCTAAAGGGTCAAATTGACCCCTGTACCTGTTCAGAATGCTCAATTCACACCCTGAACTCAAAAAAGCTCCAATTCACCCCCTGAACTGAACAAAAAAGTTCAAATCCAACTTTTTGCAGGTTAACTTCCGGTCATCGCCATGTCAGCCGGTTAGATGCCACCTGTGCATCCCACGTGGAAATCTAAGGGGTCAAATAGATCCCTGAACCCGACAAAGTTGTTCAATTTACCTCCCAACCGTTAAAAAGTGTCCAAATTTCCATTAAAAAATAAAAAATTAAAAAAATTTGAAAATAAAAATATAAAATGATATACAAGTTCATAATATAAAATACAGATGTCTATTTTTAACATGAAAATAAATTTTTTATATTTTAGGTAAATTATATATGTATATATAGGAAAAATAGTACGCAAAATACAAAACTTAATATTAATTTGTAAAAAAATGTATGGTTGATTTTTTAAATGGATTTAAAATATCAAAATATTTTTAATGAATTTGTTTTGTTTTGTTTTATGTGAATTTACCGCAAAAATAAGGATATATTTATATTTACAGTAAATTCATATAAAATAAACTAAAATAAATTCATTAAAACTATTTTCATATTTTTAATATGTTTTAGATTTATATGTAAAATTACACACACACATGCATATATGTATATATATTTCGTATTATTCTATTCTAGAATTATATACTACGTACTATACTTCATACTAATTATATGCAACATAAAAATTTTATACTATAAAAAAATTATAATATGTAAATAGCTACGGAATACTACATTTTAATATTACATATTTAAAAATAAGTACCTTCATTATGTTTATATATATTTAATTTACCCTAAAATATAAAAATCGTCTTATTATATTTTAAATAGACATCTATATTTTATATTATGAACTTGTATATCATTTTATATTTTTATTTTCAATTTTTTTTAATTTTTTATTTTTTAATGGCAATTTGGACACTTTTTAACGGTTGGGGGGGGGGGGGGGGGGGGGGGGGGGTAAATTGAATAACTTTGTCGGGTTCAGGGGTCTATTTGACCCCTTAGATTTCCACATGGGATGCACAGCTGGCATCTAACCGGATGACATGACGATGACCGGAAGTTAACCTGCAAAAAGTTGGATTTGAACTTTTTTGTTCAGTTCAGGGGGTCAATTGGAGCTTTTTTGAGTTCTGGGTGCGAATTGAGCATTCCGAACCGGTACAGGGGCCTATTTGACCCTTTAGCCTTTCTTTTATGAGATTGTAATAAGGGGTTTTTTCTTGAACTTAAAAGTATTTAATTAAACACTAAGATGAACACTAAGATGAACGACTTATGTGATTTAAATTAATAGAGTTGAAAATTTGGTTTTGTTTATATCCCTTAGTGAAATGTCCGTCCATCCCGAAGATATCTTTAACTATCTTTCTCTCGAATACTCAATTGTGGAGTGTAGTTATTAATGACAAGACGCATTTATTAATAAAACTTACTATCTGATCAAGAACATGAGCCTTATATTGACCAGATAGTATCAATAAAACTTTAGATCGATTAAATCAACTGAGATTGACAACCTGATACAAGCGGTTTATTGAGTAAATCAATATAATTAATCACCCTTAGATCATTAACCACAAATAAAACTAGTTAAATTTACAAACATAAACAATAAAAATTCTATACTATCACACAAATAATAACTTAGGGATTCTTGTGGACAAAAATAGGATTGCGTTTTAAAACGGACAAAAATCTGACTTGCGTATGAGTTATATAATAGTCGCAACTACCCTTCTCCCTTAACGGCAGAGGTGCCTTGCGCATCGGACGGGAGGGGAGCGGCCAACACGTCCTCGAGATGGGCGAAAAAGTGGAGCCCAAGATCTCCGACCGTTGAATTGTCAGTCAGACGACCGAGAGGAAACAAGACACTCTACCTTACTCTAAAGTAAGGTAAAGACTCTGGATCCCCTTAATCATTAGCTCAGCACACAACTTCTCTCTAGATCTAAATCATGAGTAGACTATGGCTTCGTCAAGTATCTCCATAGATATTTTGGTATTTCACTTTGTAACTGGGTTGCGGCGACGGGTACCTAAGGTGGCAATAGGCATTATTATCGATGGCCACAATGTCGTGGGACGTATTGGACTATTGGTTATCCGCAGTGGTTGGAGGTGTTGGTCAGCAGTAATAATTATATGTCTAACATAAATGATCGAACCCGGTAACTCTAATAATTGGTCAAATTGGATAACTATATAACAGGGTGGGCTAAATAATTGCAATTGGACGGGTTGGGTAAGTGTAACTGGTCGGGTAATTGTAACTGGTGGATTGAGTAAATGTAACTTATTGGGTCAGGTAATTATAACTGGTCGGGTTAGATAAGTGGTTTGTCATTGACGAATTTGTGGTGACTAACGAATTATTGGTCATTGTAGCATTAATTAATGAGATTATATTAGTATAAGGGTATAATAGTCGCTTCACACCTTTTAGTCTCTTTTTTGGGAATTAAATAAAATGACTTTATTTTCTACATCTCATTCTTTCAATATTTAGTACTCCCCGTCCCAAATTGATTTGCAAAGTCAACACATTTTGGTCAACTAATGATAAAGTTAAATCTCCATATTGATAATTAATTCAATAGGTAATAAATAAAATTTACGTTTTTTCAAAAAATAATAAAAATTTACATATTCAGAAACTGCATTAAAACATGTTAATGTTGCAAACTTCAAATTAGAATATAATTGAAAGTTGACATCTTAATTAAGTGGATAAAATGAAATGCTTGACTAAGAAAAGTCAATTTGAGGTAGAGGTAGTCATGTTTTTTTTACATAAGCGCTATTTTAAAAGAGTAGTTATCAATTTGTGAGCAGTTAAAGAAATTAAAAAGATAATTTCGTCAAAGAAAGTTAATACGGGTGCAATAAAAAATCCTGCATGTATAGTATTTGTAAATGAATCGTGGTAGCTTAGTACTATAATACAGTATACTCCGTATTGCCTAGATTCCCACGAGTATATATATTAATAAAACAAAGAATTGAAGTACTTGGTATCTCATCAAACCCTACATACTCCGATCCATCCAGTATGACGCAGCCGGCTACATTCCCTTCTTCGAGTAGAAGCATAATAACGAAGCTCCAAAACCCATTCTCAACCCTACCATTAGATATTATCCGGGACATACTTTCAAGGTTGGAAGGGAGGCAACTGTTGATAGCCCAGTGTGTGAGCAAAGAGTGGTATTCCTTGCTAGAAGACATCAAGCTCTCTTATACTGGGCAACCTCGGATTCTCATCCTCTTCTGTATATATAAACACGGTGGTTTGAAAGTGAGATCCATAAGCCCTGATCTTCGCAGTGAAAGAGTATCCCCGTTCACAGGCCATTTATCTTTGTTCAAAACTGTCGAACAATATGATTCTTATCAGAAAATTGCTCATTATAGTTGGAGGGTTCTGTGTTCATGCAATGGGTTTGTGCTGCTTCGGTTTGGAGAACACATTGTGTTGTGGAACCCGCATACGAGCTGGTCTAAGAAAGTTCTTCAGTTTCAAAGCCTCCTAGATGATAAGTATAAGGTGGTCGGAGGGCTTTGTTACGATCCATCCACGTTAGATCACAAAGTTGTGTTGTTGTTTAGTCATGAACGTCCAGAATACGGTGGTCAATTTGTTATTGTTTCAAGCCTCAAAAGTAAAGTGTGGCGAGGAGTGCCTTTTCCGTATAACTATCGTACTTCCCAAGCTGGGGTGAGCTTTAACAACACACTCCATTGGATGGTGAGCGACATCAAGCTCGCCAACATTAGGGGTCTCGACCATGCTTTTCGTGAATATTTAACATGGAGTGATTTTGCTGCGCACAATAAGATCATTTATTTTGATCTCGTTGATGATGGATTCAAAATATTGCCCCCTCCTAAGCCGCTTAATCCGGAAGAAGAAGACGCAGTAGTTGGTACGGGAATCATAGATGGATGTTTTTGCATGGCTCGAAGGGACAAAAAGAGGCAAGTGATCCAAGTTTCACTTATGAAAGAATATGGAAAACAAGAGTCTTGGATCACCGCCTTTGCAATCTCCTTATTGCCATTTGGACCACATGGTGATTACCACCTCAAGTTTTTGTCTCAAAATGGAATGCTATTCATATTGGTGAAGGGTAATTATTACCAGAAAACATTTGTGTATGATGTCAAAGAAGACAAACTAGAACAGATGTTGCTTTTCCGCGGTGTTAGAGATGCATTCGGCATTTCTGGTATTTGTTTTTACATTGAAAGTTTTTAGTTGCCAAATGGTGTGAGTTGGAGGGATGGTCGATGATGAGCACATATGCAGGTAGGTTTTGAAATGTTTTGAAATATTTGTACTTATTCTTATGACTAAATAAATATTTATTGTGGCTTCAGTATATCAATATTCAATTTGTCAATTCAAGATGCCGGCCAAGAGCACAAGACTGATGACTAATCACTAAGAGCCTAGACTAATGGATTTTTATGATGCAGAAATTTTTAGCCCTTTTGGAATCAATCAATCAAACGCCTCTTAGAATGACTATAATAAGCAATCTTAAGTTCAATTAAAAAGTTCAGTCTTTAGACTTGAAAAGTGAGTTTTTTCAATTCCTTTTTTGTGAAAATACTTGGAATATAGAGTCTTGCACTCTTATTCTGTCATGTTAGGCAAATAAGCAGGGGCCCCAAAAATGAGTTACCCGGCCCTGTAATTAAATCAACCAATGGTTTTTTGAACGTGTCTTAACTTTTAACCAATTCCATTAGCTAGCCTTCCCCTGCTCATCTCTTTAACCCCCTGTATGGTTGGGGGATTTTGGAGGGTAGGGAAGGGGAGGATTCATTTTTTACTATATAAATTTATCTGAATTTGTTAGTTTTTGACTATAAATAAATACTACCTCCGGCCCATTTATATTGGGACGGAAGAGGGTGGCACGATTATTATGAAAAGTGGGTTTGTGTGTTTGATATTACGTAGTAATTGATAAAGTAAGAATACAGTAAGAATGATTTAGAGCTACACAAACTTTGCCAAATATGGTATGTGACAATTTAAGTGGGACTTTCCGAAAAGGTAAAACGAGACAATATAAATGGGACGGAGGGAGTATATAATTAGTTAAACCATGTATATTTATATACTGTTGTGTCCTCATTTTATTTCAATTTGTCTAAGTGTAAAAATTATTTTAAATTTAAATAAGAACCCTCTCCTTCCCCCTCCAAAATCCCCCAACCATAGTGGCGTAAAAGTCGTCCTCCAAAGTGTCAAAATTATGACCATTTGTAGGAATTTCATCCCTCAAAGTTTTGATTACATATTCTCTATGAGTAAACATTTATGGGAAGCTCTTCGGTGCCTCTCTATTGTGGAATGTACCGGTACATCATACATGTGGCTCAATGTCATTGGAAATATATTCCACGTAAGCCACCTCACTAAGAAATTAAAAAGTTTGCATAGTAAACCTTACACAATTAAAATATTCTTGTAGTCAACCATTTCTTTCGTAGATATCTCATTTTCTTCTCCAGATTCTGCTTACAAATTCGAGTGAAATAACACCATGATTTCAAATCAATATCAATGGAGCCAAGAACCAAATTCTAATGATAGTGACTGGGAGCATTTGAGATTCCACGCGGCGGAGTTCGCTAGGGGATTTTCTGAGACGGGTGTCGAGTTCGGGAAGGGGGTGAAGGATGTCGTTATGCGGTGGTATCTTAGGACTGACTCTATGATCGTGAAAAAGCTTGGAGGACCATGCCAGAAGTACCTAATTTTGTTCTACTCTCTTTTATCTAATCGGAAAGACAGTAGGAAGTAGAAGCGAAAGCCAAGTTATTGATATGGTCGTCGGAATGGCGGAGTTATTGGTATGATATTCTAGTAGCGTAGGCGAGCCTTCCCCCGGTTTGGGAGTCAAAATACTTCTAGAAGATGGCTATGCAAATCCTAGCTAGTAGCTCAGAAAGAACTGCAGTAGTGCTAATTTTGCCAGTAAGGTGGTACTCACTCTTGTTTGTTTTGCTTTACTTGCTCAATTCTCTGTCAATCTCGCGGACATGGTTAGGGAGTGTTCGATTTAGGATTACGTTTGATGTGCTCTAGGTGAGATTTTACGATTTGTAGTCATTTAAGTATGTGCATGCATTGAATGAGATAATTGTAGAAGAAAAAACAAAAATCGCATTCATTTGCCCAGAACAAACTGGATAGTTTAGCTAGAATGATGTAAATTAGATTGAATAACTGAAGAAAGAACTTAGAAATCCTGAAGGGGGTAGATTTTGTGTTGTATTTTTATTTTAAATGGACGGAAGTATCACAAATTCAGAGAATCTAGAAACCTTGTTCTCCTACAGCAGATACTTTAATGCACTAGTATAGTGTTTTCGGAATGCATTCTTCTAACCAAGTCTGTATATCTTGGTATCAATTTTTCCTACACTAGATTCGGCATTTTCCCACATATTCTTAGTCATTCCGATCTAAGATGGTCTATCCTAGACCTATTAAGAGGAGTTTTTCCAAGCCAATGGAAATGCTACAAGACACTGTTACTCTTTCAATTCTGCTTTCTAAGTTCAAAAAATTCAAACACTAATCGATTGCTGCATCTCTAGGATATAAGTTCTCTGATGGAAAAATCTCTCTAAAAGTGAAGGTTAGTTGAGAACAGCTGACAACTTCTAAGTGTAGGACTACTTTCAAGATGTTTTTTTAGATGTTCTCTTTGGTTTTTGTTCCATTGCATTTTCTGGTTTGCTTTAGGGTGTGGGAGGAATAGTGCATTAGTTTAACAGGGGAGTTCAATGTTGATAGTTCCAGAAGAGATTCATGGTATCTGTTTAGTCCAAAGGTAATTGATGAACACGCACACTTGTTTTTGTGATGAGTTGGAATTTTTGCAGCCCCAATTGCTTAAACAGCTTGCTCCCATTCAACTTGATGGAACTGTAATGTTTTAAGTTTTAAGAGAGTTTTAGTCCTCGATGCCTTGGATTTGCTGTAGGGACTTATCAGATATTCAAAGCTTCCCTCATGTGCAAATTGTTATGCTCATTGTTTGAACCAGAGGAGATGTGCAACCCTTTGTTGACATCGAGGGAAAATTACAGGTGAAGACATGATTAGGAATTACCCATATATCAATTGATTCTTAGATCCCAACTTTAAGAAAAAAGTACATTGATTATCAGTTTGCTCCAAGGAGCCACCATCCACATATGTTAAGCATACTCTTCATTTAGTTCAACTTTTAGGACCAAAACTCAACTTTAAATAATATAGGTGTCGTGAATATTTGGTTAGAGTTATTTGGCTGAAATGACATTAATTTGTTAAATCCAATTCAGCCAAATAATCAAGCAAAAATGGATGAAAGTAAACGGGACTAACGGCTCTAATCTACCATCTTCTTCTCTCTATTTTCTCTTTAGCGCTACAATTTTGTAGTGTTGTTCATCATTTTCACCCGTCAATGTGTTCTATCAGTAATATTTACCCCTATTTTTAATTCATTCTGAACCCCTAATTCTACACACTTCAGTAATACCCCTTGACAGCTTTATTGTTAATTGGTATTTTCTGTAATTCTACACACTTCAGTAACAATGTCTTATGACCTTAATAAATTAGTCTATAGTGAAAATTAAAGAACATTAGTCTGTTTTGTGATTTGAATTTACAGAGGCCGGAGTTGTCAAAGGCCTGGTTAACTTGGTTTACACTTTTACAGCCAGGAGAGCGGGGTAAAATGCTTCTCTAAGAGTCAAAGGAAGAAGAGTTTGAAGATTAGTTCAAAGCTAAGGACGCCGCCATGGTGTTTCAGATTAGGATGATAGGCTCTTAAATGATAGAAATAGTTTATAGGTTAAATGATATTGGGGAATGGTTGCTATTGTTGTAAACTCATCATGAGTGCTTTTGGGTATGCTTTTGTTTTGACTATTATTATGGGTGTGTTTTGGTGAGTGGCTACTTCTATTGTTGTGGCTATTCTTTTGTTAGGGCTATTGATTTTGTGATGGCTATACTTTTTCTATGGCTACTGATTTTTTTAACACATAATGAATGTTTTTGGAAAGTTATCAATATAATGTCAAGTATTTTAAATATGTTATTTGTGATTTGTTTCAATGTCTCGTGAGAATGTCAGCATGTCATATGCATTTTATGTTAAGCCTTTCAATGTCATCTAGAGTTTATTGGAGTACTTTATTAGATAGAAATAATTCACAGGATGGATGAAACAATACAGATAAGTTTTTCAAACATGTTAATTCATGATGGTACAATAAGCTAATCTGGGTTTTTTATTTAATACGGAGTACATGAAAAATGGGCTAGTTATCAACTAAATACATAATTTATAGAACAACTTGATCTAGAATTGCAGATGAATAAATGATGCATAATAAGAGATTGTTGAGCTTCTGGTAGTGAAATTGCATATCTTGCATATACCCCGGGGATGTCACTAGATGTGTTCCTGCTTTTACATATTAATAAATATGAAAACTGTAATAACAAAGAACAACCAGGTCAATAACGACTAATCCGGTAAAATCCGCAGTACACTATTAAAGCTTTAATCAGAACCCTTAAACAACAAAATAATAAACTCATATTCACATACACAAAAAACTATTGTTTACATAAGAAAGCTTTACAAAAAAACATAAGAAAGCTTTACTAAGAAAGCACAAGACTGGGGGAAACTTCAAGATTACATTGAAGTGCACATCGTTTAGCTTTATTAACAATAAATAAGAACACAATGCTACCAGCAAAAACCATTGTTTGCATTGAAATACACCATATCAAAACAGCCTAATATCAAATTAATATATTAACAATAAATAAGAACACAATGCTACTAGCAAAAACCATTGTTTGCATTGAAATACACCATATCAAAACAACCTAATATCAAAATCAAACCAAACTGTCCTAATGAACTAAACTTGTTCTTGAAGAATCACACATTCTTCTTCAAAAAAAAACTTGTTCTTCTTCTTTTCATTTACAAGTAGCACTCTGACACATCTAATGTCCTTCTTGATAGTATGTAGTCAATTGTTGAGCAAACTCAGAAATCATCTCTTGCATTTGATTTGTAATTCGGTACTTATTCACCATGAACCACATTCTTGTTTGCTTCCAATCCTTCCATTACATCCTTTCACACCCAAAAAACACATCCTTCAACCTATTATAAAAAACCAAGGTCCAAGAAACATTTAAATCAATAGCATTTTCACATTTTCAATTCTATACATGGATTCTTTATCTTTTTCAGCGTTATCATTAATTTGATTACCAAATAGATCAACACAATTATATTTAGATTCAGATTTTCAACCTTTTTATTAGCCACTGCTTAATATGCATTATTGACTCCATCTCTAATACCTTAATTGGAATAATGATCATAACTTAAAAAGAATAGAACACAATAGTTCCCCACACGGCCACACTTGTGTCCACCTCTTCTTACAAAGTGAAACTTTAAAACAAGATACAAACCTTGTGTGCCCCGGTTTGGATTGAGCTGAAGTTGTTCCCAAATGGATTGAGCCACTGCCACGAAGTAGCAGATCTGCCACGTTGTGGATGAGGATATAGACCTTCTAGATGATGACACAGGCCTTTGGTTTATCTCGCCCACATTCTTCGATTTCGCAGCCCAGCCAGAAGGACTCTAGGAGCTTTCGTCTCTTGCACTGGCTTCTCTTTAGCAGCCTATGTTCGTCTTTTGTTTCTGGGTTCTTCCGTTCTTCCGTAAAAGCTAAACCAGAAAAGTAGAATTGGTTAGGGATTGGAGGACTCCTGTGCAATAAACATATTTTTAATTAAAAAATTTTGAGCTGGATTATATTACCAATAAGATGTTGCCAGCTATTGATTGCACCAAAACATTCATGAACGTGTATGCACCATAAAAATTTCCAACATTTATTTGTCCTGCCTTTCTTATTCCTCTTCTACCAGCGCACTTGTAGGTGGGATGCTAGTAATATTGTTATTGGATAAGCTGTGTATCCAATATAGTTACGGAACTTACGGGGCGCTTGTGGTTAGTGATGAGTTTCATTCACACATCACTATTTCAGTGGCCAAATTACCAAATTCATTAATTAAAAAACAAGAGTCATTGGATCGGAGAGATTGGTAAACAAAAGATATAGTGATAAATTGGTCTTTTTTTAGTGATAAACTTTTGGTCCTCGATTTTAGAATTCTTGACATTTCATATTTTAAATATTGCGAAGTTAACATTTGCATTCCTTTTACTTTGATCTTTTCATAAAAATTAGAGGTCTAAGAATGTGAATGACTGTGTTTCAAAATATTAGTTGTCTGCTAGCTTATAACCGGTTGAATCAACAGAATGATATAAGTGATTTGTTAGCTTTTTTAACCAACCGCTTTCATTAGCGGTTTGAAAATAAATGACCATTAAAAATGAATTTAAAAGTTTATATATTAAAATTAATTTTTTTCTTTTTATTTTTAATAAGTTTTGGAAAAAGTTTTAAAAGTTATGCTTACGTTTGTTTTAAATAATTATTAATTGTTTCATTTTTTAAGATATGTACATTAATGCGAGCACACACAAATAAATCCATATTGTTTTAGTAATATTTTTTTTATTATAACGATTTATTAGTTTTTTTAAGGTCTACTCCATTTAAAAAATCTACTCCAAAATTCTACTACAAATGACTATTTATTAGTTTTTTTTTTAATAAAACTACTCCATGTTATTTAAAATAAATGTGAATATAGTTCTTAAAACCTTTTCAAAGACTTATTAAAAATAAAATACATAAATAAATAAATATATTAAGTTAAGATAAAATATATACTTTTAAATTCAAATCTTTAATGGTAATTTTACATCTTAATATTTAATCGCATACAATTAAGTTACTAACATTTTATTTCAAACGCTAATGAAAGCGGTTATATTAGTTATAAAAGATAATGGAATCTACTATTATCAATATGTTGATTCATTCTTTTAAGATACTTAATCATTTTATTTACACTTGTAATCTATCATAATTCATAATAATAAATCGGCTTCAGGTGAACAATTACTTTGTGTACAAAACATAATGCTCCCTCTGTTCCAAATTGAATTGTGAAATTAACTTTTTTGGGTCAAACACTCAAACAGATCTATTTTACCCACTCAATTATGATATCATTTCTTAATGGGAAAAATAATTAAAATATCTCAAACTTTGATGGAGTGTGATATAATCCCCCCATGCGGGAGAAGTGAGAATAATCTTTAGGTTTTGACAAAATTTATGAAGAACGATAATCTTTTAAAAGATCACTACATTTGGTTTTTGCACAATTTTTAAGGAGAAAATAATAGAATAATGAATATTGTAGAAAAAGTATGAGAAAATGTGAAAAGTAGGAAAGAGTAGATAAAAGTAGAAAAAGTATGGGTAATTATATGTTTTTAAACGAAAAACTCCCTAAAAAAGAAAATGTAGCAAACTTTTAATTACACCCCAAATAGAAAAGTGTAGCGAATTTTCAAATGCGGGAGAATTATTCATTTTAAGATAATTCTAGACATTAGAAGAAATATTTGACTATATTATGCTAGTACATTTGTTAAATGACATCATTTAGAGCCCGTTTGATAACGCTAAAATCAGATGAATCGTCTGATTTTGCCGAAATTTATGAAATTCTAGCTGCAGTGGTTGTATTGGTTGATTTTGCTGATATACGAAAAAATAGCAAAAATGATCATTTACAGTAACTTCAACCAATACAGTCAGAATAGCAACTTTAACCTTACATTTTGTTATTATTACACAACCCAGCGCGTGAAATCTAAAATTACGTGTTTGGTCAAAAAGTTGATTGATAAACTTGATAACCCGAAAAACAGAGTCACCAAACGGACTCTTATATTACTCCCTCCGTCTCATTTAAATCTTTACATTTCCTTTTTCAAGACGTTCCATTTACTCCTTTACATTTTCTTTGTAGGCAACTTCTTTTACATTAAATGTCTTAAGTACTCTTGACTACCCACTACCCACCCACTTTTTACATTTTAGTGTATGCCTTAATTCCCTCCAAAAGTCAAAGGGCATGCAATACATTTGTTTTTCTATTAATTGAGCTTCTAAAATACCGTCAAAACTCAAAAGCAAACGTCAAGTTCAATGACTCTATCTGGGACGGAGGGAGTATTATTTTAATTGGTATCCATTAATGCTTATAGATTCAGATAATTCCCTAAATAGGAGTAAAAACGTTTTGAAATTCCAAAATAGGAGTATCATGTTTTTTATTCCCTGAATAAGAGTAAATTTCTGCCAAGTTTAGTTTTACAAGGCTTTAAAGATGGCATTTTCTTCCAAACTTGGCAGATTACTCCTATTCAAGAAATAAAAAAAACATGATACTCCTATTTTGGAATTTCAAAAACTTTTTACTCCTATTTAGGACAATTTCTGTTATAAGTTCATCCAATTTCAAAATTATAATACACGTTTTAATGCACAAAATGGATAGCCACATTGGTGTTGTACGAATTAATTAGAATGACAAAAAACATTAAGAGTTTTACAATTTAAACTTGGGTTGTATTTATTCTGGACCGCTCAGTTAAGTATAAAGTAAATGAAGAAAACGTAATTAAGAAAACAAAACCAAAAGAATAGTGATTTTAACAAAAAAAAAATACTTAAAAGTGAATTCTCGGATTTAATTAAATAAAACAGTTGTACGGAGTATATGTTATGAATGCCCACCACGAAATCAACAGAGCCTCAATTTCTATAAGGTTTAGTCTTATATGGTTATTGGTTAATACTGAATACTCCATATATGATTAGTAAATAATAATTAATTGGTTTACATGACAATGACATCCCAGCTTGCTTCTGAATACGGTTTATATATATGGTTAATACTGAATAAAATGTACAGTGTAGCGTTTAGGAAATAAGAATTTTAGAAAACATATTTCTCCTAGCATGTAGGGCTTAACATTCACAATTCTGGCAAGACTGAGACGTCTGCCATTCCAAGTGGGGGACGTCTGCAATTTTCTTGAACATGGCAAACTTAGTTTTTCGTATACTTTCAATCTCCCTGCAATAAATATATATCACATTAATTGATTAAAATTATCATTTTAAGATGCTAACCATTGCAAAATGTAGGAGATACAAAATAATAGTAAGAAATGATATTTTGAGAAGAGATAATAAGGAAATATCCAACCTACTGCAGCAACACCAAAGTCAACAGTAGCAATGTCCCTCCATCTCTGCCTTCTAGTGGCACGGAACTTAATTTTAAAACTTGCATGCATGAATGTTTGTCCTGAACAACATCCATTTAGAAGGGAAACATTAACATATAGAACCCACAACCATTGCAGAAGATAGGAGGTACCAAATAATAGTAGGAAATGATATTTTGATAAGAAAAGAGATAAAAATGAAATACTACGTACTAAACCTATATAAAACTGCAGCAACACCAAAGTCAACCATAGCAATTTCACCCCATCTCTGCCTTCTAGTGTTCTTAATTAGTTGAAGCTACCCTTTAATTTGGAACAACTATAAAGTGTTTGAATGATGAATAAAAAAAATTGAATTTGGAAAATGGGAGGGAATAAAAAAAACTCTTTACAATAAGTTTTGCAAAGAGAGAAATATGTCTTTTTGAATTACTGATAAAGCCTTGAATCAGCATTTCACAAAGCTCCCTGCATTACACTGGAGTTTAATAACATCTATATTAAATTGGAAAATAATATCATAAATAATTGTTTTGACTACTACAACATAAACAAATTGTAGCATAATTGGGGAAAAGCCTTCATTCTCCCTTTCACTCATTTAACATTAACGATTGGGGATAATATGATATTGTCATTACTTATAATTTCTTTATGGGCAAAAGTAAAACTTTACTGTTAGGAACCTAAGAATATTATTAAGTCTTTTAATATTTTGTAATAAAATGGGTTTAAGCCTTATATCTAAGTAAGAGGTGGGCTGGCCCATTAGAGAATATAATGAATAAATAAGGGGGAGCTGGAAATGGAAAGAAGGTTGGAATTATCTGGGACTTGGGTTATCGGGACTTGGGAGCTGGCATTCTCTAACTGCCATTGTATTTCTCTTTCCTCTATTTCACGAAGCTTTGTGTTTTACGTTCTCTTTTCTTCATCTTGTTCATTCAATTCACTGTGAATTAGCCAATACCTAACATTGGTATCTGAGCATCGATCGTGGGACCTGTCCATGGTCAGAACCAGACGAACGATGGAAGATAGAATGGAAAACCTGGAGCGCGAACTGGCTAGGCAATCCGCGGATATCGAGCGGGAAATGGCAAGGCATCGAGAAGAGGTAGGAAAGATAAGGGGTACTCGTTAGTGCAGAACCACAAATGGATGGATGAAAATAAATGGAAGAGCAGTCTGAATTACCAGCCCACTCAAGAGAAACCTGCCATGGAAAAGAAAATGTTGGAAACAGGAAGTAAGGAATCTGGAAGTGGGAGCACACACAGGTTATCACAGTCGGAGTTACAGGATTTGAGCAGAAGAGGTCTTTGTTTTAAGTGTGGTGAAAAATGGGGCAAAGACCATATCTGTAAGATGAAACATTTTCAAATCATCATGGTAGATGAATCTGAGGAGGAAGATGAATTGGAGAGTACTGCTATAGAACCTGTTTCACCGGTGCAGGAAATTGTCACCTCTAATATGCATTTGTCTCTCATGAGTAAGGAAGGGATCACAACTCCTAAATCTTTTAAGGTGCAAGGCAAGATCAGGAGTGAAAAAGGAGATAAAAACATCATCATTTTGGTTGATTGTGGGGCCACCCACAACTTTATATCTCAAAAGATAGTTCAAGCAGCAGGTCTACATGTCCTCCAAATTCCAGAATTCAAAGTAAAGATAGGAAATGGAGACATAATCAGAAACAATGGGAGATGTGAGGCTGTTTGCCTTAACATACAACAAACTGCCATCATTCAAGACTTTTATGTCTTAGAATTGGGGGAAAATGAGATGGTTTTGGGGCTGGAATGGTTAGCAGGATTGGGAAATGTTGAATTTAATTTCAATCAGCTGACTATCCAATGGAAGGACAAGGACGAAGTAATGAAGCTGCAGGGAAATACCAACCTCAGCAGAAATCAAGCTTCTTTCAAGTGGCCTAAGAATGCTGAAGTAGAAAAGCACAATCAACAATCATCTTTTGAGAGGCTGCACTATGTTACTAAATTTCAAGATAGTTTTACTCCATGGTTGAAGATAGACTTCCAGCTCCCTGATATCCAGACTATATCTCAAATGATCATCAATGCTTTTGTCCATGTATTTTTGTATCTGGCAATATGCAAGCTGAAGAGGCAAAGGAGTGCTAGTATGAGTTTCACACATACCCTAGCAGAAGGGGAGGCCCTCAAAGAAGAGAACCACGGTATGCCAGGTTTGAACCAACAGTTTTAGAGATGGAAGGATGCTAAACTGGAATGGTATAAGGGTGGGAACAAGGGGTATGGGCTGCAAAACCTGGAAGGAATAGTTGAAAGGCGTGTTATCAGTCAGTATATTGGAAGAGAAGGGCTGGAGGTGCATGCTTATGAGGCACCACCAAAAGAAAATGCAGAGAAGGGTAACCAACAGCTGTACTATATCAAGATGGAGGATTCTAAGGCTGCTGAAGTGAATGGCAGGAGCGCAATGAAGATAACAGTAAAGAAAGCAGTGGAGTATTGGGAAGGTAGAGGTGAAAGAATGAGGAAAAAATTGTTCATTAGAACTGTTTCCTATGACCCACCTTGAGGACAAGGTGGTTGTCAAAGGGGGAGTAATGTTAGGAACCTAAGAATATTATTAAGTCTTTTAATATTTTGTAATAAAATGGGTTTAAGCCTTATATCTAAGTAAGAGGTGGGCTGGCCCATTAGAGAATGAATAAATAAGGGGGAGCTGGAAATGGAAAGGAGGTTGGAATTATTTGGGACTTGGGTTATCGGGACTTGGGAGCTGGCATTCTCTAACTGCCATTGTATTTCTCTTTCCTCTATTTCACGAAGCTTTGTGCTTTACGTTCTCTTTTCTTCATCTTGTTCATTCAATTCACTGTGAATTAGCCAATACCTAATAAATTTGTTGTTTGAATCAAGTCCTACGCGTACCGCCTCTGCCCAGTTATCATAGTTCTGTCCGTTGAGAATGATTTGTGTGAGGAGTAAACCCGGACTGTCTGATGCGTGAAGGTACAATGGTGATGATGGTTGAATCTGCCTTTTTACTGAGGTCTCTCCTGCTGCCATGTTGTTTTACTCATACCAATGGTTAACCCTCTCTGATACCATATGGAAATGAAAAGGTAGTAGTAGGACAAAACTGAAAAGGCACAAAAGGAATACACTCTTACATTACTCCTGAACATACGTATATATACATTATTGCTGCTCTAGCTAGTATATTCCAGAAACCTATATTAATTGTTTGGTTATAAATGATTACATCAGTTCTAATATAATCTAGAATGTTCTCAATACAAGGTTAGATGATCCTGTTGAACACCTTGGAAAAAGCTTGTCCTGTATTTGTATTGAAGGAACTGGAAAAGTTTATACTGCTGGAAGTGTTTTGTGCCATCGTCAGAGTTTTGGAGTGAATGATGAAATAATTTGCTGTGTTGACATTGAAACTTCCACTCATGCATTGATCCGCTTCTTAAAGAATAGGAGATGGTTAGGGCGGCCAATAGATTTTGATATTCCAGACTTGGGTCTGCTTTTTTCCCGCACGTTCTACTGAAAAATCTTGTAGTTAGTTTACAATTCTGTGCAGAGGATGGCTTGGAAGTCGTTAAAGGGTATCAGCCATGGTCGTGTGCTATAGAGGATGGAAAAGCATGGCCAGGCCCAACATTTTCAAATATTCCTGGTTGTGAACTTAAAATGCTGGTTGGTTTACCTGCTTCAGGAAAGAGTACTTGGGCAGAGAAATTGGTGATGGAGCAACCTGAGAAGCGTTATGTTGTTATTGGGACAAGTTTAATCCTCAATAAGATGAATAAGATGAAGGTATTTTATAATATTGGTTTTGACGTTAACATGAAATTTATTTAAGACACCAATCTTCAAGAGCCTTTTTGGATGAAGGGGTTTGGAGGGCTTAGACTATATCTTGATAACTATAATGTCTCTATTTCTAAAAATGAACAAAAGATGATTGAAGTGTTTATGCTAACCTACAAACGGTTTCCCTCTACACTGGCCTAAACTGATGGTTTTTATCTCATCCCCTTAGGTGCCTAGTCTAACACACGTGGTGTACAATGAGGAGTATGGTGAGATCTGTAACACTCTTTTACTCAGGGCTTCAAATCTGCCCCGCAATATTATACTTGACCGAAGAAATTTGTGTAAAAATGATCGTATGCACAAACTGGAATCATTCTCAAAGCATATAAAGGTATGCCTATTCCTCTAATTTCTTATAGTAAAATAAATTGCTTATGTCCTCTTGTGATTAGGAAATGTTTTTGAATGTGAGTTATCTTAACATTTGTCATGGTCATGATGTGTCACTTTCTTAGTCTGCGGTTGTGATTTTTCCAAGACCTCAAGAGCTCAAAATGCGTTTTGATATGAGATTCAAAGAAATGGGGCTGAGATTTCCAGAGGCATTACATGAGATGTTAGGTAGTGCTATATGTATATAATTATGTAAATGAATTGATTTTTATATGTAGTTTCATCAATTTGTGGTGATTTGTACTTTGCAGCCAATTTCTCTTTACCGACACCTTATGCAGATGAGTATTTCGATGAGGTAAATGGCAATGCAGGCGATATGAACACTCTTTGCATGCCCCCCCCTCATGTCTATGCTTATGAGATGATCTTATGCTTTTGCAATATACTCCGGATGTTGTGTTTTAAGGTTATTTTTATAGAGATGGGAAGGAAAGATGCACAGAGGTGTCTGGATTTTATGAAAACAAGTAAGTATAAAATCAAAAACAGGTTTATCATCTTTGTCTTCTTTTAGAAACTCTCCACAGTCCCACTATTACTCTGCGTGGGATCTTCTACTTATGAACTACAAGTCCTTTTCATGATTTCTGTAGTAATTGGGGTATACATTTATGCAGATGTTCTACGTCCTGGAGGACCAACTTTTAGTACACACGTATATCATGAGTCACCATCCATAAGCACCCAGCCCCGTTTTCAATATGCCCTGGGCCTGGGCAACTGGACAGATATAGACCTTTCAACTGCTTCGTTTCACAGGTCAGAGCGACGTCAGATGTCCCCGGAATCCTAGCCTCGTTTCAGGTACTACTGATGAACTGGTTCTGGTCTTCCTGCTTATGTACTTTTTTCTTTCATTTAATAAATAGGTGAGGTGTTCACCGGCCCTCATCCCAAAAACCTTCCGAATATTTCAAGTGACTACTCTAACACCTCAAGAATATTCCGGTGTGCAATACTTCTAACGTAGACCTCTCAAGTAAAGTATAATATTTACGTAAAGAGGACTCTGATTGAACCATTTATTAAATCAGATCAGCTTCTTACCATGTTGAACTCAAATCACCCCAACATAACCGTGTTTATTGATTTCTTTATGAATTTTATTCCGTATACCGAAAAGGTTGTGCCTAAAAATGTTTCACTTAGCAGACTCACCCTTTAAATTGTTGGTTGATGCTATTTTTGCATTGGGCAAACTTACTCTTGATTCTTGAAAATGAATCATCATACCTAAACTAGAATATTGAATTGTTTCATGTGAGCTTCATTTAGACTTTATTGATTTGATATATATTGAGCTTAATTGCAAGATGCTAAGAATTCAACCCTCCAACTGTCTCTGAAGTTAAAGTCTCCCAACATTCTTATGAACTATTTCACTGCATATATAGTTGAGGAGAAATTTCTCTTTCAGAATAGGGTGTCTTAACTATTTTTGTTTTTTTCTGAACTTTTATTTGCTAGTGGAAAACTCATCTATGTTATTTAGTTTATTCTTTCCTTATAAATTTTTAAAATAGATTTACTAACTGTGTGTTTGCTCAATTTTCATGACTATCAGAGGTGTTCAACTGATGACTTCTCCAAATGGATCCTAACAACTTTAGGTTGCACAAGGTTAATGTGTACTTCTCCATGAAAGAAGACTGAAATAGGTATGATCATCAACGTAGCCTATTAAAAAGCTATGCCTTTTTCGTTGAATTTCAAAGTTTGATTTTTAAAACCAAATGAAAAGGTGCACAACTACAAATTAATCAGGCTTTACGCACAACATCAATGTTTTTGTCAAGGATGGTTGATTCCTCTTTCTTACATCATCTTAACAAATTAGTCCAAAGTGTTGTTTTGGACAATCTCAAGAAATAGTTTTAATCATTATCTTTTTACCATCGGTGTACTAATAGGTCAGTAGGTTGGTATAAGTTTCTTTCAGGTTTAGAAAATATGATGTAAATGTTAGGTATTGGCTAATTCACAGTGAATTGAATGAACAAGATGAAGAAAAGAGAACGTAAAACACAAAGCTTCGTGAAATAGAGGAAAGAGAAATACAATGGTAGTTAGAGAATGCCAGCTCCCAAATCCCGATAACCCAAGTCCCAGATAATTCCAACCTCCTTTCCATTTCCAGCTCCCCCTTATTTATTCATTCTCTAATGGGCCAACCCACCTCTTACTTAGATATAAGGCTTAAACCCATTTTATTACAAAATATTAAAAGACTTAATAATATTCTTAGGTTCTTAACAAAATTAGCATTCATTAATGGAGAAATTGAAGAGCCTCCACACACAGAAGGAGAAGAAGAAAGCTTGGAGCATACAGCCTGGAGACAGTGTAATGCTATGATCAAGGTATGGCTAAGGAATATAATTGATTCCAAGCTACACACGAGTATCACTCTTTCAGCAACGGTAAAGGAAATCTGGGATGAACTCAAGGAATGGTATTCAATAGGGAACGCTCCAAGGGTGCACCAACTTAAAAATGAACTTGCAGAGTTCAAACAATGAAACATGTCCGTTGTTGAGTGATGGACTATACTCAATGAACTATACCAAGCTTAAGACTATATGGGACGAACTGTCAAAGTACAACAAAGTTCCAAAATGTACGTGTGGACTGTGGAGTGATGAGAACCCCAGCACTTTACAAATAAATCCCAATCGGGATTTCTCTAAGGTTTACATAAGAAGGGGCAGAAAAGTAAATTAATAATAGGGCAAGGAAGTGGCAGGAGTAAGGATGTTTTTACTTGGACTGTAATTTGCTGGTCTGGTCTAGTCTGATCTGGTCTGGTCTGAACTGGTCTGGTCTGTTCTGGTCTAATTCCTTTGTATTTTTATAACTATCCAAGTCTGGTCTGGTCTGGTCTGGTCTGAACTAGTCTGGTCTGGTCTGATCTGGTCTGGTCTGGTCTGGAATGAATTACAGTCCAAGTAAAAACATCCTAACTAACGGGCTGAGGTGGCTGTGTCAGACAGAAAGGAGAATAAAATGAGTGTGGGAAGCAAGTAATAGGCAGACTGGAATTCTCTTGGCTTACGAGAGAGAGACTGCTCGAAGTGTCTCACCTATCCTTCATTATTTTCTCCAATTTTACTTCTCTTGTTGCTTTTTATTTTCCTAAGAACTCTTCCAGATCTTGTAAGGGTGTTGGATGATTAATATACTCTATATTTTCTGGGTGATTTGAGCTAGTACGTATCATGGAGCGACAACAGCATTCATTAAAGAAAAAGAAGAAGAAAAGGCGCATCAATTTCTGATGGGACTAAACACAGAGCTGTATAGGAATTTGAGGTCAAACATATTAATGGATGATCTTGTTCCGCCACTTAACAGAGTAAATGGTCTATTTTTGAAAGAAGAACGAAACAAAACCATAATAAGAATTCAAGGAGGGCGAAATGAAATGACTGCGCTGACTTGAAAATTTTGTGAATTTCATTCCAGAGTTGATATGAGTGACGGAACTGAATTACACGAGCATGAAGCGATTCAATGAGTGATGTGAGAATCCAGGAAAATAAAATCTGATCTTGTTGCTCCCATATAGTATACTCTTCATTCACTGTTTTAGTGTCTCCATCATCGCCAACAATGAACTGTTCTGGAATTTTAGGGTTTTCAACAAATTTCTGGAGTTTGTGTGCTCGCATAACAGATTCGACACGATGCTTCCAAAATAAAAAATTATTGGAGTCAAGTTTGATCAGAAGAGGATGATTGAGGATTACTGGAAGATTAGAGTTTCCAGTAGTTGAAGAACAAATGGATGAAGAATTCACCTTGGTTGGATCGAGCTAAAGCTCTGATACCATAATAGAATGAGAGAAAGAGATAATGATGACGTAATAGATTCTCATTAATGAAATGAAGTGTACATGGAGTTTATATAGAAGGTTACTGCTCAACTAAACTAACTGACTAAATGAACTTCAACAGACTTATACTAATTACAATACGTGTAGTATATCTAACACAATGCAAGCGATATGAACTCTCTTTGCATGCCCCCCCATTCAGATGATCTTATGTGTTTGCGATATATGTTGTTGTGTTTTAAGGTTATTTTTACAGAGATGGGAAGGGAAGAGGCACATAGGTATTTGATTTATTGAAAACAGGTAAGAATAAGATCAAAACAGGTTTTATCATCTTCATCTTCTTTTAGAAACTCTTCACAGTCCCAATATTACTCTGTGTGGGATCTTCTACTTCTGAACTACAAGTCCAGTGTTTTAGTGGTCAACCGTTGTAAACTCTTGGCCTTTCCATGATTTCTCTAGTAATTGGGGTACACATTTATGCAGGTGTTCTACGTCCTGGAGGACTAACATCTAGTACTACACACGTATATAATGAGTTGCAACTCAGAAGCACCCAACCTCGTTTTACGAACTCTTCTTTATCTCATTGGGAATCACCAACAAACCTTCCAACCACCTATTGAGACCAATATACATGAATGATGTTGGTGCAACTCAATATGGTACACGGTGTGCTGAATAATCAAGACCTATTGAGGCCAACATTTTTTTAAACCCGGAAGGCAAACCACCAAAATCAGTGGGGTAAATGCCGGGGAACATTTACCAGATTTTATTAAAAATAGAGAGTAGTACAAAAAGAGGGGGGACCAAACCAATCTTTTTGTCAGCAGAGAAAACCTTAGTGTCAGTTTGGATATAGGATCTTGAAGCGCTAAGTATATATTCTTGAAATATATATGAGATTTGGTGAATGAATAAAATAATAGGAGAAGAACATATGACATTTCAATCACATCATTTGTTGTTTACAATCATTCTCTTTTCAAGATATATATTAAGTCTTGTCATCTAGAATTCTCCATCCAAACAAACCCTTAAGAAATTTATGCACACAACTTATTTTGTGTCCTGTTATCTTACTACAAGGCCGAAGAGTGTCATTACCACATGGAAATTTCCCCAGCGGTATGCAGCAGCAACCCACTGGACAAGAAGGTGTTGGATATGACTATGGTTCATCCTCCTCTACTCCCACGGTGCAACACAGAGGAAGAAATGTACTATACGGTCATCCGTCTGTGCAACCACCTGGTGGAGGAAATGCACTGGACAATTGGGCAGACATAGACCACCTCCTTTCATGCACTCTTGATGAACTGTTTCTGGGTAGGTTGACCAATACTTACGATGGGTAGAGGCGTAGATCATAAGAGAAAAGGGAGAAAGTAAATGGAAGGGAGTGAAATACATCTCAATTCACCTATTCATTTAACAATACCCTTCTGAATGTTGACTTACCGGAAATCTAACAACTTGATGTGAATATATTTCAGTATTAATAATTGATCTCAACTTATTACTATTTTTACAACAAAATTTGTTTTTACAGCATATGAAAAAACTACTTCGTTTCACAGGACAGAGAGACGCTCAGATGCCCCGATAATCCTAACCTCATTTCAGGCATTACTGATGAACTGCTTCTGGGAAGGTTGACTAATACTTACAATGGGTAGATCATAAAAGAAATAGGGAGAAAGTAAATAGAATAGAGTGAATATATCTCAATGCGACTATTCTTTTAAAATCTTGCTCTTCTGTGTTCTGAATGTTGACTTACTGGAAATCTAACAATTCAACTTGATGTGAATATATTTCAGTATTCATAATTGGACTCAACTTTTTACTATTTTGTATAACAAAAGTGGTTATGTGAATGAATGAATGAAAATATATACTCATTTGTTTAGGCATTATAGTTATGTGGAAGGAGGGATGGGTTGTTGCCACGTCCCTCTCCGTAACAGGCAGCTATGATGTAAATATTAGTCCCTACTTTTTGTGTGAGTTGATGATGAAACAATTACTAAAAAGGAATGGCTTTTTCATACCTTCTCTCCATTTTTTGTGTATTTGATGTTGAAATTTGCATCATCGTGAGGCACTACACCATGTGAAAAAGGATCCTATCCTTTATAAAAGGGACTAAAACTAGATAAGTGGACATCATGGTAACTCGATATTCAATATTACCTCTCTCATAAAAATTAAGAAATGAGAAAGAGTTAAGCGGTTGATACTTAATCTTTCAATAAAATGAATTTGAATATTATCATATTATCAAATATGACAAAAAACAAGCTTATTTAAAAATTGAATAAAGATAATAGGGCAAAAGGATAGTGACTTGTAAGGGCTCTGATTATAGTATGACTGACGGTCATGACTATTAAGTTGCCCCACATCGGCTACGTATAGAAATACAACCTAACATATAAAGCTTTGGGCTACTCCTCCTAATAGGTTGACCTTTCAGGATGGAACCCCAAGTCTTAATATGGTATTAGAGCCAAACCGATCCATAACCACGGTATGGGCCTCTTATGAAAAATGACGACACGATTATAAAAAATGACAATGACGAACCGATGAAAAAATGAATGACGGCACGATCCAGACGAACTGTTAGGTCGTGAGGAGGGGTGCTATATTAAGACATGAGTTACTCCTCCTATTAGGTTGACCTTTTATGATGAAACTCCAAGTCTTAATATGGTATCATAGCAAATTAAGCTCCAACAAGTAATTAGATCCTGGTAAGCCTAAAAAACGAGCACACAGACTGCAAGATTGGTCTGCTCCAACGAGTCACCATCTTGCGGGGGCGTATTAAGCTATCCCACACCGGTTGCGTATAGAAATACAAACCAACATATAAAGTCTTGGGTTACTCCTCCTTAATAGGTTGACCTTATATGATGGAACCTCAAGTCTTAATAATCATTAGCATGCCTTTCTACTCCCCAATTCCTGTAGTGTATCCAACAATAATATAATACTGGGCTAGTTATAGAAGTGAAAGTATTGTATTTATCTTGTTTTATTATGAAAATGACAGAAAATGTAGGTTTCAATAACACTTTTTCAATTCAAATATATAATTTTTTATAATGTTACACACATTTGTGCATGCACTACAAGAAATCACAAATTTTGGGTCAAATTTTATGTGACGCACAATAATTATCACATTTTGTCAAGTAATGGTTACAAAAATAAGATCTGTGAGTGTAAAGGATTTATCATGCTATTGTTTTCACTAATTTTAAATCTTACTTTCTATTTATATATAAATAGCTCATTAAAAGACTATGTTATCCTAAAAAAAGCTTACGTGTCTTTCAATCCACATTTCACTCCTTTATTATATTATTGCCACGTGTCTAATAATAAGGACGGATACGGAATAGCTCACCAAAATACTAAAAAACCAATGCAGGCCGAGGAGAGACACAAACTGGTGGGGTCCTAGGTATAAAAGTCCCCATTTTTTTCAACCTATCATAACGTTTTCGTTTTTGTCTACTTTTTACAAAATATATATATCAAAATTCATAATTTCTCTCTCTCTTTCATATGACACCAATATTGCATATGAAAAAACAAATTTATCATCAATCAACTTTATATGATGACTTTTAAAATTTAGGACAAAATAATTCAAATATTACAAACTTTGAAGAGGTATGAGATAAATAACTCAAACTTGCACATATAATATATATACTCATATTTTATGTAAAAAGTTATATTAGCACCATATGATATATTTTTAAAACGTTGCACTCTCTTTTCATGTTTATTACTCCCTCCATTTCACTTAAAGGTTCTCACGCAGTTTACGATGTGTAAGTGACCATAAAGTTAATTAATCCCTATCATCAATAATATTATTTTTAGTTCATAAAATTTATATATTCAGAAACTACATTAAAAGTTTTATAATACCTCATCAAGAAAAATTAAATTTGATAACAAGTGAATATATAAAGTAAAAGATTAAGAACAATTCACGTTGACCGAAGAATATTAAATAGAAACCTTTAAATGGGACGGATGGAGTATCTTCTCCGTACTATACCAATTAGTGGGATCCATGCTATAAAAATTGAAGATTTATTCAACAACATTTCTATTTTCCGACCTCAATACGGATTATTCGGCATTGAATAAATAAATAATTCCTAACATATGAACAAAAAAAGTTCGTAAAAGTAAGAGTCATTATTTATTAGTGACTATAATTATATTTAAAATTATATAAAAACTTCAATTTCCTTTACCATTCTTATAGATGCAAATTAATTAGTTAAAGAGTCATTAATTAATTAGATGCAAATTCTTATAGGTATAAGAAAATAATCTAACTAATAATTGAGCGGGAGAAATTTTTCTATCATATGTAATGTTTTTAGATTTAGAAGATAATCTTGCTAACAATTGAACAAGGGAATTGAGCGGGATAAGTTTATCTCTCATATGTAGTGCTTTCAGATATGAGAAGATAAAGTTGCTAACAATTGAAGGAATAATTTTTCTATCATATGTAGAATTAAGTACGCAATATAAGATAATCCAGCTAACAATTGAGTAGGAAACTTTTCTCCCTCATTTGTAGTTCTTTTAAGTATGAGATATAACGATTAACAATTGAGCGGAAGAATTATTTTTCTCATACGTAGTGGTTATAGGTATAATATAAGACGGTTAACAATTGAGTTGGAGAAGTTTCTATATCATATGTAGTGCTTTTAGATATTATAAGATAATCTTGCTAACGATTGAGCAGGGGAATTGATCGGGATAATTTATTTCTCATATGTAGTGTCTTTAGGTATTATTAGAAAATAAGCAGGCTAACATTCGAGCGTGATAATTTTTTCTGTCATATGTAGTGCTTTTAGCTTAGGTATAAGATAAGTCGACTAACAATTGAGTGCAAGAATCTTCTATCTCATATGTATTACTTTTAGGTACTAGAAGATAAGCTTGCAAACAATTGAGGAAGGGAATTGAGCGGGATAATTTTCTATCTCATACATAATGTTTTTACGTATTAGAAGATAAGCTTGCTAATAATTGAACGAGATAATTTTCCCTCCCATATGTAGGTCTTTTAAGCATAAAATAAGCCGGCTAACATCTGAGCGGAATAATTTTCTCTCTCATATGTAGTGCTTTTATGAATAAGGAGATAAGAAAATAAGTTTCTCACAATTGAGAGGAAAACTTTCTCTCTTATACTTAACTAGACGAAGTACCTATGCGATGCACGGGGTGCATCTAGTATAGAATAACATTTTATTATAACGATACACGATGTGTATTCATGTCAAGTAAAAAAATTGAGTTTATATATATGTTGTAGCTTTGTATACAAGATAGTAATTGTAAGAAAATTTATTTTTTTCTCTTGAAAATTGCAAGTATGAAGTGAAATAAACGATAAGGTATAATAGTTACGGGTGGGCACGATCTAGGACGGTTCAATATTTTGCTGAACCCGTACCTGTATCGTGACTATTGAAACAGTCTGGTTCGTTTTGTTCTTAGACAGTAGTTAGGCCTAAACTCGTTCGGTACAATTCCATTTTCAAATGGGATGTTACAATGTCATACAACGCCGGCTCTGCCACCCAATTCCAAACAATGACACTTTAATTTGAGATATGCAAAACATTAATCACAAAACATAAATTCATACAATGGTATTGGTTCTCATTTTATGAGAATTGGTCATGACATAGTTTGGAACTGGTATGTATGGTCTAGTTCAGAACAAAAAAAATTGACATTCGTTTCAAATCCCATTTTTCAGTTTAGTACCATACCGGTCCAGTTCAGTACCATGTCAATTCGATATTTTTTCTCACCCCTAGTAACAGTAAATTCTATATGATGATAATGGAATTAATGATGTTTTTGCTTGAAATAGAATTTTTTAATCTGGTTTTGTCTGATTTGTTTAAGTCTGATATGGTCTGAACTTGTCTAGTCTGGAAGATGAAATATCTGGTCTCTGTGTATTTTATAATGGTCGATGTTTGGTCTGTCTGGTCTAATATGTGTAGGTCTGACTTGATATGATTTGATCTGGTGTGGTTTAGTCTAAGACTGAAATAAATGCAGGTAAAAACATCATAATTATAGTATAATTATTGGGTCTCATAAAACTATAAAATAGAAGAGTCACAATTTTATACTTTACAAAACTTCTTTATAGATCAAATTATTAGTGATATTAATAGCATGACACTCGTCATCACATATAAGAATCTAAGTCCACTTTTTGAGGTGATAGTTGACATGGCAACGTTAATTGAACGTGCGAAAAAATGGGCTTTGGAAGATACATACTCACTTGATGTAGAGATCGTCCTTGACTTTTTTTTTTATCGTCAAGGCAAATGAAATGACGATTACAAATTTCCTGCATTGAAAATTGAAATGAATTCTTATATCAGATGGGATCAATGATGATCGTTGAACCAAAACCATTTGACCAATATTATTGCCGGATATAAATTTTGCCATGAAAATACATTTACCAATTGAGTAATAATCAGGCGAGTGTCATTACATAAGTCAGAGGACTGGTCAATGTTTCTCATTACATCATATGAACACCAACCTTTAGCTCCAATTTATAATTCGGTAACCCTGGCACATTGATGGTGTTAAAAAGCTCTTAAGTATGCACTTCATTGAATTAAATGTTGCCTTCTAGTGAGCATGCCTGTCAATATTCAAATATGTCCTCATTTCTCTAGTCATTAGTGAGATCATTTGTGAGTGTCAAGAGAGTTTTTTGCTGTTTTAAAAATTATGGAAATTAAATCAAACAAAACAGAACTCATTGAATCAGGGGGCAGAGCCAGGACACGGGGCCGACACAAAAAAAAAATTTGAAAAAACTTTTATAACGAATTTTTTACATTCAAAATATAAACTTTTTTAAATTTGGGCTAGGCCAAGGACCGGGGTTGCCCCCCTAATTAAGCCCCTAAATTGCATATATTATTATAACTTTACAAAAGCTAAATTGCCCTGCATTGAGTAAATTGTTATAACTTTACAAAAACTAAATTAATAAATGGACCCTTGAACATCCCTGTTTGGCAAATTTCCAAAATGATAACAAAATTTGCTCTTTATTGTACTCACTATTCAAATAATGTCACATGTAGTTCGCCATATCTGCCCACAGTGTACATCTAAACTGGTTACCCCGGAACAACACATGTAGTACAATTAATTTAAATAAATAAATTAGTCTAATATATGTGATTAAATAAATCTATATATTACAAAAAACTATATATTAAATAAATCTAATTAATTTAATTAAATAAATCTATATATTACAAAAATTGTATTAAATTAACGTACCCCAAACCTTCCAATAGAATGTCTATCGACCCCGTCTAGAATACCTTCCAAACATTCTAAACTATTCTACCCCAAAAATATAATACCTATTTTTAAAATGTTTGCTCAAGTCATTCAAATTAACTCATACGTAGTAGTATAAGGATGTTTTCTTTTGGACTGTTTTCAGTCCCAGACCAGACCAGACCAGACTTAAACAAACCAGACCAGACCAGACCAGACTTAAACAGACCAGACCAGACCAGACTTAAACAGACCAGACCAGACCAGACTTCCGTAGTTATAAAATACACAGAGACCAGACGTTTACCAGACCAGACCAGACCAGTTCAGACCAGACCAGACTTAAACAGACCAGACCAGACCAGACCAGACCAGCAAATTTCAGTCCAAAAGAAAACATCCTAACAATTGAGCGGCGAAATTTTCTCTCTCATATGTAGTGCTTTTATGTATTTGGAGATAAGCTTGCTAACAATTGAGCGGGAAATCTTTCTTTCTCATATGTAGTTCTTTAAAGTATAAGTTAAGTTGGTTAACAATTGAGTGGAATAATTTTCTCTCTATTATGTAGTGTTTTTAGGTATAAGAAGATAAACCGGCTAACAGTTGAGCAAGATAATTTTCTCTCTCATATGTAGTGGTTTTAGGTATAAGAAAATAAACATGCTAATTAATGAGCGGAAGAAATTTTTCTATCACACGCAATGCTTCTAGGCAATAGAAGATAATCTTGCTAATAATTGAGCAAGGTAATTGAACGAGATAATTTTCTCTCTCATATGTAGTGCTTTTAAATATTAGAAGATAAAAGAGTTAACAATTGAACGAAATAATTTTCTCTCTCATATATAGTGCTTTTAGGCATAACATAAACTAACTAACAATTGAACGGGAGAATTTTCTATCTCATATGTAGTGCTTTGAGGCAATCGAAGATAGAAGTTTGCTAACAAATGAGGAGGGGGATTGAGCGAGATAATTTTGTATCATATATGTAGTGCTTTAGGTAATAAAAGATAATCTTGCTAATAATTGAGCAAGGAAATTAAGCGGGATAATTTTCTCTCTCATATGTAGTGCTTTTAGATATTAGAAGATAAGAAAGTTAACAATTGTAAGCAAGATAATTTTATCTCTCATATGTAGTTCTTTTAGGCATAAGATAAACCCGCTAACAATTAAACGGGAGAATTTTCTATTTCATATGTAGTGCTTTGAGGTATTATAAGATATAAGTTTGCTAACAAATGAGAAGGGGGATTGAGCGAGATAATTTTCTATCTTATATGTACTGCTTTTAAGTATCAGAAGATAAGCTTGCTAACAATTAAACGAGATAATTTTCTCTCCCATAAGTACGTGTTTTAAGTATAAAATAAGCCGGCTAACCATTGAGTAGAACGATTTTCTTTATCATATGTAGTGCTTTTAGGTTATAGAAGATAACCTTGCTAATAATTGAGTAAGGAAATTGAGCGGGATAAATTTCTTTCTCATATGTAGTACTTTTAGATATTAGAAGACAAGAAAGTTAACAATTGTGAGCAAGATAATTTTATCTCTCATATGCAGTTCTTTTAGGTATAAGATAAACCGGCTAACAATTGAACGAGAGAATTTTCCATATCATATGTCGTGCTTTGAAGTATTAGAAAATATAAGTTTGCAAACAAATGAGGAGGGGGATTGAGCACATGGGAGGATCTATGTATAGGCTGCTATGGTGGGCTGAAGCCCTGGGCAGTTCAAAATTTTTAGAATTTTTTTAGTGTAAATTTTTAAAATTTTCAAAGTTAGCTCACCCCGCTAATGTTTAAGACTAGGTTAAATTACTTTTCAGCCCAGGGCATTCCGGAATTCTGGATCCGCCCCTGATTGAGCGAGATAATTTTCTATCATATATGTAGTGCTTCTAAGTATCAGAAGATAAGTTTGCTAACAATTAAAAGAGATAATTTTCTCTTCCATAAGTAAGTGTTTTTTAAGTATAAATTAAGCCGGCTAACAATTGAGTAGAATGATTTTCTCTATCATATGTAGTGCTTTTAGGTAATAGAAGATAATCTTGCTAATAATTGAGCAAGAAAATTGAGTGGAGTAATTTTTTCTCTCATATGTAGTTTTTTAGATATTAGAAGATAAGAAAATTAACAATTGTGAGCGAGATAAAATTTAAATTTGTTAATGCCACAATTAATGCCTCATATTTGTGGGATAATTGTTAGGTTAGACATTCAATTCCATCAATTACATCTTTCAAACAAATCTAATTTATTACATTTAAACTACCAACTTACACATATAAAAAGAACAAGACCTAATTCATAATAACTTATTATTATATTATAATATGTCAACAACAAATTATATTTAAATGTTGTTTTGTGTTCAGGTATTACGTCTGACAAAAATTATTAAGTAGTAAGGATGCTTCAAATATTAAAGACATTCAACAATTTTCAAAGTGGTTGTTAGATGTAAGAGATGGAAAGATATCTGAACCAAATGATGGTTATGCGAACATACAGATCCCAAATGAATTTTTGATAACAGATTATGACGACCCAATCCATGGCATTGTTGAAAGTACATACCCTAACATACAACAACAATTCAAAAACAAGGAATATCTAAAGTGTAGAGCTATTTTAGCATCTACCTCTGTAATTGTTGATGATATTAACGAGTACATATTGTCCTTGCTCCCAGGTATATCATCACATTTGAATTGTATTAAAATTTTGTATTAAAATTTGTACTAAAGTTTACACAAATCTTGATTGCAGGCGAAGAAAGAGAATATCTAAGTTCCGATTCTGTAGACAAATCAGATATTGTTGATGCGGACGCATTTGAGGCGCTGACACCTGAATTCTTACATTCCCTACGAACATCCGGACTACCTAATCCACAAATAAAGCTCAAAATAGGAACTCCAATCATGTTGTTAAAAAACATAGACCATTCTGAAGGATTGTGCAATGGAACAAGATTAATTGTTATAAGGTTAGGCAATCATGTTATTGGCGCAACATCGTTGTCTGCCTACAACATGGACAATGAGATTTACATTCCTCGCATGTGCATGTCTCCTTCCCAATCACCATGGCCTTTCAAACTTATAAGGAGACAATTCCTTATTGTTGTTTCATATGCCATGACTACCAACAAATCTCAAGGACAATCACTAGCAAACGTTGGAGCATATTTGCCAAGACCTGTTTTTAGTCATGAACCATTATATGTCGCTTTATCAAGGGTTTAAAGCAAAAAAGGACTGAAGATCTTGATACACGACAAGGAAAACCACTAGATACCACCACAAATGCTGTGTTCAAAGAGGTTTTTGAAAACCTCTGGCATCAATGATTCAATGCTTTTACTATAATTTCCGGACTGTTGCAAAGAAAACATACTACATGTTGATTCTTATTTACCTTTTACAAGAACTCTATATAGGTTTTGCTCTAATTAATGCACATAACTACTTCATATCATTATTTTTTAATACTTATTTTTCATTACATCTAATACAATTATGTTTGACACATGAAAGTTTACCTCACCCGTGCGGATGCACGGTACTACACTAGTTTGTCGCTAATTAACATAAATCGTGAGGATGAAGTTTATTTTATCACCTAATTGATTACGTCAACATTGTGGAGGGATATCTTTTGGTGACATATCACCATCACTATTTTGTGATGGTATCTGTTGTCAACCTAATTTATATACATAATGACAAATTATATTGTCATTTATTATTATTGTACTACGTATTAAATTAAAGAGAAAAGAAGCAAATAAGCCATCGAATTATTTACGATTCAGCAATCAGACCCCTGAACCGGAAGACTTGCAAATGCATCTTTCAACTTGTCGAAAATTAAGCAATCAGATCCTATTTTACCTGTTGGTGCATGTAAAAAGATGAGAAATGACCGGCACCAGCAGGTAAAAGGAATTTGATTGCTTATTTTTCAACGAATTGAGGGGTGTATATGCAAGTTTTCTGGTTCATGGGCCATATTGCAAATAGTTCAAGGACTTATTTGCCACTTTTCTCTAGATTAAGTAAGTACGATATTATTTCGACATTGATGCTCCCTTTTGGTGATGATAAATGCAAATGTCACAAATTAATATGCTTGTATATCATCATGATAAATCGTAGTTAAATTGACATAGATCATGACGATGAGTTTAGTTTATCGCCTAAAATGTGAGAGTCAAAAGTTTAGTGTAATCTTTTAATTAGAAAACTTTCATTGATCTAAGTTTTTTTTGAATGAAAACTCACATACAATCATCAGGATAAGCATCCTCAATTCAGTCACAAGTTTTAGGATTAGACATATAATTATTCACCCTTGAAAAGGACCAAATGACTCATTATAAACCACAAACTAGGCAATATGAAGTCTATAATGACCAAATTGTTGATCCTGTCACCCAAAACACCTACGTGCCTTCGGCTTGCAGGTCACAACCAAAACAAAACTTGCCCCCATAATACAAGATAAAAAAATACACAACATATGCAATGACCTGACACAATTTGATAAGTACATGAAAAGAGAAAAAAGAAAAAAGTGCATCGACAAACAATGAATCTACAATTTACTCGGCGATCCTATCAACCAGAGTCTGCCCCAATCCCCTTTTCTCTGTCATTTGTCTCCAGTTTCATCATTGTCAACCATTCAGTTATTTTTTCTCTTCCACGCGGGTCAGACCCCTCTTACATGTAGGTTTTCTTTATTGGATATCTCACTACATCACACGACTAATGTATGTATTCCCAATGCATCATTTAATGTGTTTGCTCCATGTTGTATCCAGGGCCGGTGCTGTCCATTTTTGGGCCTATGGGTGATACGCTAATTCGGGCTTATATCCAAGATTAACGTAAGGGTGATTCTATTTAGAGCCCCCATTTTGCTATACACACTCACCTTATTTTTAATTTAATAAATAAAATAGACGATTGCCCTATTATGTCCTTCCTTCCACAACCGGTGCAAATTAGCTGCCTCTGCCACTTCTTCTTTCCCTCAACTCCTAGCCTTCGGGGATTTCTCTTATTTGTTGCTTTCTTCTTCTTTTTCTCTTTCTTCCTCTTCTCTTTCAGTCGTTTCTTGTTTATCCGTCTTTCCTTTTTAGGGGGTCTGCCTCTAGAGTTTCAAATCTCAGCTTCCCCATCCGAAGATATCACAAAATTCACAGCTCCATAAATAAAGTGTCTTAGCCCCCACCAAATATTTGAGGAATAAATGGATTTCCATATCCCGACGTTGATGACAGATCCTCAATTGGCTTTGAGTATTATCGTATTGACCTGGAGATAGGAGATGAGGGATGAAATGGCTTGACAATGAAAAGTTTCCTTTTTCGAGACATTGAACCAGACATAGCCATTACATGTTATTAGAAGTCAGTCAAAACCTCCATGGATAGAAAACTCCAGAGACACTTGTGGAGCTTCTTCTCTATGAATTATGGGGTAAATGGTATCAACAAACAACTATGATGTATATATAATATGAGGACACGTAATTTGCAAGAATCCAAAGAAAATATGAAAAAGAAAACATACATCCAGTGCTTCTAATTTGGGAGTAAACCGCGAACACAATTTGGGGTATGGTGTAGTCCGTGAAAGGTTGGAGTGTTGGACGCCGGTGGCCGGAAGAATAGGTTCTCGAAGAAAACCAGGTTGCCTTGTGCTTCGTATATAATTGGGAAAAGGACATAATTGGGAAATCCATTATTTTATTCATTAGTTTTAAATATAATGGCTGTGTTTAGTAAAATGGGGGCTGCAAATAGAACTATCCTTAACGTAAACCATATAATAAAAGTATCTGACGAAGTTCATAAAATAAAGACGATGATCACTTTATTATTATTTAAGTTACATAGTTAGGCAAAAGTAATAACACGAGTATTGAATAAAAAGAAAAAATACTTAAAAACGTTTCTCGTAGAACAATGTGAAGCAAAACTCATAAACAATCTTCTTTCCACTAATAAGTTACAGCTGAAAAGATAAATGAAAATAAATATTACTACATATTGAATTTATAAGTTGAGAATGATTTATTGACCACTAAGAATTTAAAGTTTGAAGTCTCGAAGAATGAAGATTATCAAAGAGACAAAATGTTTGGTCATCAAGAAGATTGCCAATTTGTCGTCCTCTTTAATATAGTTTTTTTCAATATGGAAACAAATAAATAATTGGGATGAGATTTGGGAGCCACGGCCCACGGGCTCTAAAATAATTATATAATGTATGTATTCCCAATGCATCATTTAATGTGTTTGCTCCATGTTGTATCTTCGTAGTATCATATTCTTGTATATAAATGATGGAACAATGTATCAATTAGCTAGTGCAGTCCAAATCTATCAATTAGAATTCAATTTTGTCCTAAACAAGAGTCTAGAATGGTTGGAGCAAAGATGTGACCCAAAGCAAATCCACATGGACCCATGAAAGTTTTCAAGTTATAGAGTGCATACTCCATGATGATGATCGAGGTACCGTTTTGAATTTGTTACTTCTTAATATTTTTGTTTGTTTTTCCAACATTTTTGTGTGCGTTAAGGGTATTAGAATTAATGCTCATATTAAAAACGAATCAGATTCACCACTCTGAAGTTTCAATTGTTGTTCAAAGAGGGTCATTTTATGTTATCAAGAATTTTCTGGTGCAAGAATACTACATGAATTTTTAGGGCATATGTTTCAAATCTATGGTGTTTACCGAGAGTAGGAATGTGAGAGATGACCCTAGACCTCCACTCATGTATAGTATAACAATTCAAATGCCAATGCACACCCAACGTGAAACAATTTCTCTTAATGATTGAACTATTGTTCCACATGTCTATGATATACACCATGGTTAAAGTTCTTCTCGCTTTATGTACTTTGTCATGTTTTTGGATTAGTGTGAACCATAAAGTCACCTGCGCCAATGAAGATTACCCCATACGTTTTTTGTATGCAATCCTATTGTGATATTGTCATTTTGTTTAAACTATTGTTTTGCACCCCATTTATCCCTCTTTTGTATCGCATTTATCTCTATTTTGGATGGAATAGGTTGTTGGTTTCAAAAGATGTTGTTACTTTCATTAATAGCCGACAATTGAATTTCCTTACAACATGTGTCATTGCAATTTCTAAAACTCAATTTTTTCCTTCAGACGGCTTGCGCCGTTTCTTCGTCTAGTGAATGATTTGGAGCGATGGTGTGAGGGCAGCCGTTTCCACGCTCTGCCTCTCCATGGTTTTCTTCTCTATAGTTTATGCTTCTGGACATGCTGGTATGGATCAAATCTGGAGGCCCGTGAATGATACCTTCGATTGGAAAATCGTCTTATCAATTTCACTTGACTTGGCCGTAAGATGGGGAAGATTGGAATGGTGATGGGAGCAGGGGACAAATGGATGGGGCGACTTGATTGGGTCCTGTTCTGGATCGATTCGTGAGCAAGGGAGAAGACGATACTTCAAGAATATTGGCAGGAAGGAGCTTGGAGCATTTATCGATTATTTTATTTTGTATGGTCTTACTTTTGTGTTACAGTTATTTACGTTACTCTGTTTTTTGTTGATGTATTTAGTTTTAAATGTACAATAATGATTGACAATTCTGCTAGATATTATGTTGTTAGAAGGATTTATATTGTCAGTGATTGTTGTGTCACACCCGTTTGTTTGTTAACGATTCGTATTGCTCTTTCAGGGGTGATTGTATCTATCAAGGGCCAAATAATGGAAATATACATTATGCCAAATAAGAGTGTTTTAATTTGGGGGAGTTGAATAAATAAATAAAATAATTATACAATAGCCAAAGCAATAATATTTATAATATTTATCCCACATCCCATAGAAAAATCACACCAATTACTATATATGTATCTTAAACAATAGACACTACTGATTTAGTTTATTCACAGTATTCAATTCTCTTGATAAAAGGGGCAAATAAGGCCACATACTAATAAAAAAAGGTCAAATAAGACCTTATTTAGGAGGCTCTGTCCGGCTGTTGCCATTTGGGGTGGTTCCCGGTGTAATTTTTTGATGAAATTTTTTGAGCGTCTTATTCATTAAGTCTAGTTTACTCATACCAAATTTCAGCTAAAACTGCAATCGGGAAGGCATTCAAATGAATTCTTGAAGATAACTGCGAAGTTAAAAGCGCAGTTATCTTCAAGAATTCATTTGAACGTCTTCCCGATTGAATTGTTAGCTGAAATTTGGTATGAGTAAACTAGACTTAATGAATAAAATGCTCAAAAAAATTCATCAAAAACTTCCACCGGGAACCACCCCATATGACGACGGCCGGACAAAGCCTCCTAAATAAGGCCTTATTTGACCTTTTATATTAGTACGTGGCCTTATTTGCCCCTTTTAACTCTAAATAGAATAAACACACATGCAATCAAGTCCTTAAGAAAGATATGTATGTGCGCGCACATACATAAAATTCTATATACATACATACATACATGTATATATAGGTACATATGTGTGTATACCAAAATAGTTAAGTATATAAAGTTAAAGGTCATACCAAGAATATCGCCAACATTAAGAGCCCGTTTGATAACAATAAATTTGGCTGTATTGGCTGATTCTGCTGAAATTTATAAAGTTCTGGGTGAAGTGGCTGTATTGGCTGATTCTGCTGAAATTTATAAAGTTCTGGCTGAAGTGGCTGTATTGGCTGATTCTGCTGAAATTTATAAAGTTCTGGCTGAAGTGGCTGTATTGGCTGATTCTGCTTATTCATGAAAAAATTATATTTAAAATAATTTTTATTAATAAATAAAATACAAAATTATATGAAAAAATAGCTAAAATGATCCTCTACAGTAACTTCAGCCAATACAGCCAGAAAAGTAACTTCAACCTTACTTTTTCTGCTTATTACACAATTTAGCGCGCAAAATCAAAAGTTACGTGTTTGGTGAAAAAGCTGGCTGATAATCCTGATAATTTAAGCCGGAAAACTAGTTCACCAAACGGGCTCTAAAAGTTTTTCCATTTGGCCAACCTCCCATGTCAAAATTGCAACCGGTAGAACCACCAACAGGAATGGTGTGTGCATTTGCCCAGAAGCATAGTAGCAGAATTGTTGCTACAACTATAGCAATGAAACTTTTATGTGAAGACATCTTCAAAGTGTAAACAGGTAATTGAATACAAGAAACGATATAATTCAAGGATGATGAGATTTTTTTAACGTTTGGGTCACTTGTTCAAATTGTTTTTTGGATAAACGACCTGTTTGGGTGTTTTAGCTATACTCATGAGTCATGATAGAGATCAAACATTGAATCGAAAAAACTTACAAGGGAACTCATTAAGAATTAGAGAAATGAACGAGCACAATTGGGGGAAAAATCATGTGTTACTATTCTCATTGATTATTACAAATGATGTTTTTGAGAAAATACATGCATAATGCAGAAAATAGAACTTAAACCGTAGTTGGTGAATGTATAGATTTTAATGATTCATACTATTAAATGGGACCAATCAATATATAGATTAGATTAGAGTAAACTTACATAATTTCTAGTCACATATCATCATAGACCAAACATTAAATGGGACACAGGAAGTCCTACACTAAACCCAAACAAAATAAACATTCTTTCATTTTAAGATCAACAGTTTTAGATAGTGAGTCGCGTCCATACACTATCATTATATTTTGAAGAAAAGTCGAGATGACTCAATCACTCAAAAGCATATAACCGATTTATGGGGCGTAACTGAAAGCTAAGAACACATGAACACTTTGAGCTAACTTATCTATTTACACTTATCCTTTTTTTTTGCATTAATAGAGGAAATTAAATTGCAGCGAATACAACCACTAATAAGTAGTACCATACAGACATACAGTACTGATCCACACTAATCAATAAGTCACGACACCAAGCAAAACCCGCACAAATGACAAAACAAACAAAGTACTGAACCACACTAATTAACATCTATTTACACATCTATTTACATACAGTCAGTGAATCACTTTCATTTGAAAAAACTTCCATGAACAATGAGTAGAGAAAGACATTGATGGGGAGACTAAACTACCAGAAGAATATAAAGAAGAAAATTAGTGTAAAATGAATGTACCAAGATCAAAATAAATGCACGAGTAGAAGTGAAAAGGTAAAAGACAAGGATTGTTCAGGATATAACCAATTAAGAGGGGACCATAATATATTATAAAGAAGTTCGAAAAGGTCCGGCTTCACCAGCCCCAATAAGGGAAAATTCTCTATCTCCTCCTTCACATATCCACACTGTTTCTGGTCAAGAGCTTGAGAGCTTCTACCCGTGCCAAACTCACCCCTAACTAGGGTTGGGTCCGAAAATAAAAAATCGAATCAAAATACCGAAACACAATCAAACTAAACCAACCAAACCGACAAAAAACTGAAACCGAATGTAGAAAACCAAACTGTAGTTGTTTGGTTCGGTTTCAGCTTTGCCTCATCAAAACCGAACCGAATAAACTGAACTAATTAAAATATGACATTTTATTTGCTAAACGTTAAAGATTAATCCTAGTATCATTGATAATCTGATTTTGTTGTACTAGAAAATTAAATGTTTGTGTTATACGTTTAACTTATTATTTTTATTAAATGGTAAGTTATTATATTTGTGGTTTAGTTTACTTAATAATTGCATTTACACTTTCATTCTATTCAATAATATGATTATATTGATCTATTATGTCTTTTACGTAATCAAGCATTCCAGCCCAGCTGGTTTTAGTGAGGTTGATCATGCCTAGTGGGAGGTCCAGGGGCGGATGTATAGCTTGGTTATCTGGGACAGCTGCCCTGATATAGAGCAGAGGGAGCAAGGGGATGGGCCAGAAGAAAGACATCCAAGACCGAAGCCCTTATTGGTCTACCAGAGGCGGGGACGGGCCTGAGTCCACTTCCGTGGGCGGGGCTGGTTTTTTTTGTTTTACATGGGCTTAGATATTAATTTTAATTAGTTAATTTATTATGTTTTCTTTAAATTAGGAGTCCTCTGTAAGTCTTGGCACGCAAGCCAGACTTGGTGCGCAGGTCTTGTTTTCCCGCTAGGACTTAGGCTGCGATCAATTAGTTCCTGCGATCTATTTTTTAGCGTATTAGTTTCCTACTGAACTTGGTTGTAAAAGGGATATTATATATACCCTACCCAGAGCTTATCGGGAGGTTATGAATAAAAATTGAGATTTATTAGCTAAAGTAGCTTGGGCAACGGATTGACCGTTGATTGGTATTTTCAGGGTTAACAATTTGGTCCGACCTGCCGGATCCCCGTCCCGCTAGAATGACTCGATCAAACACCGATCGTATAACAGAGGTAGAAGCCGAGCAAGCCTTGATGAACGAGAAGCTTGATGCGCACGGGCGGAAACTGGATGCACAGGCTATCCAGCTAACCGAGATTGCAGCTTCTCTCGCTGCACTCGCCAAGGCCATGACACCTCCAGAAAAAGAGCCAGCGTCAATTGGCGACGCCGCATCAGCATATGCGGTCGACAGTGGGCCGCGCAGCACAACGACCACCTTGCTGCCCTCGTTTGACGGCGAAGACCCCATCGGATGGATAGCCATAGCTGAACAACAATTCGAACTCAATCAAACACCACCTGAAAGAAAAATAGCTGCCGCTATGGTAGCCATGGAAGGGGCTGCCTTGAACGTGATGGGTAACCTGGTTGAAGGCACGAAAACCGGATATGACATGGGAGGCATTCACACAAGCATTGGTGGCCCGATTTGACTCACGGTTCAAAGGCAATCGGTTCGAACGGCTGTCCGGGGTCAAACAGTTCGGAACCATAGAAGAATATAATACCCTTTTTGTCCAACTGGCTAGTCAGGTTCCCGGACTTTCCGAGGCTCATTATTTGGGTATTTACATGAATGGGCTGAAGGTATCAATCCGAGGCTCCCTACGATTGCTGCGTCCAGATAATCTCGAAACCGCTATGGAATTAGCTAGAGATATTGAGGATAATATGCTCTATCAAAATGAAAGGAGGGGCAGCCAATCTTATAATTCAGGAGGAACGCATTCTAGCACTTACTCGCGACCAAGCATGGGCCCACTTGTATCGTCGAGAAGCGACAACACTCGGGGGCCAACTGGCAGTTTTTCAAAAGCTACCGGACACGCTGCAGGGCCAACTGCAGGGCAGTCTGGACAGTCCACGACACGCTCTAGATTCACAAGGTTGCCCCAAAAAGTGTTAGAAGAATTGCGGGCAAAGGGGTTGTGCTTCAAGTGTCGCAAGCCATTCACCCCGGGGCATGACTGCCCGTTTAAACAGTTAATGGTAATGCTAGCGGAGGAAGATGAGGAGCTTGACTTGCATCAACACGATTACTGCGAGATAACTGGACTGGAGGAAATTTCAGAGCACCAGGACAACACTGGAGATGATGGAGGAGACTTTCCCATCTATGCGATAGCTGGAATTTTTAGTCCTCGAACCATGAGGCTTCACGGGATGGTAATGGGATGCCCAGTGACTATTTTGATAGACAGTGGTGCAAGTCATAATTTTATTTCCTCTAGGGGTGGGTTCGGTTCTTGCGGTTCGGTTTTGACCTAAAACCAAATATAGAATCAAAGTAAAAAGTTCGGTTCGGTTTCGGTTCGGTTTTACACTCCAAAACTTGGAACCACGGTTTGATTGGTTCGGTTTGTTTCGGTTCGGTTTCGGTGTTTTCGGTTTTTTACCAAAAAATTATCACTTGATTCAAAATTGATATAATACTTAGAGGGATCAAACATATTACATAAAGAATGCAAGCACAATACAACGACAAATAAAATAAAAATGAGAAGAGATAAATTGTCTTGAATTATATGAGTATGCGAGATAGATAAAACTGCATATATTATAGATTTAATTTGTTTGTGAGTAGTTCGAAAAAAGTTCATGAATATATACATTCTATACTTTTATGTGATATAGTTGAGATGAATATTTATTGTTTTATCAATATAAAATCTTTAAGTTATCTAAAAAAGTTAATTACTACTAATAACTAGTAAACACATATTATTATCATTCAATATAGCTACATTATTACAGACAATGAATGTGTAAATGAATTTATAAACTAAATTAAATTAAACATAACACAAACATTATTTTTCTAACACAAGAAAACCAAAGACTATTGATGATATTAAGATTAATTACAATTAATGCCTAACAATTAAATTATAAATTTCATATTTTAAATAATTCGGTTTGTTCGGTTCGGTTCGGTTTTGAAGGGTAAAAACCAAAACCGAACCAAACAACTTCGGTTTGGTTCGGTTTTTTACATTCGGTTTCGGTTTCTTAGCGGTTCGGTTTTATTTGGTTGCGGTTCGATTTAATTTGATTCGGTTTTCGGTTTTCGGTTTTTCGGACCCAGCCCTAATTTCCTCATCCTTGATCTCCAACTTAGACCTAAAACCGCACAAGACAGGAAGGTTCGGGGTGCAGTTGGGAGACGGGCACAGACAGGAGTCGGAGGGGGTATGTAAACAACTTTCTATCACATTACCAGGGTGTGATATAGTGGCAGACTGCTTTGTGTTTGCCTTAGCAGGGGTGGATATCATTTTGGGAGTAGATTGGCTAGGCACGCTGGGGGAAGTCAGGACAAATTGGAAGAATCTAACGATGAACTTCGTGATGGGAGGAAGACAGGTAGAACTTAGGGGTGACCCATCTATGTCCAGAACTTTGGTTAGCCTCCGCTCACTAATCAAGACCACTAAAGAAGAATTTTGTGCAGTCGTCCTAATCCGAGAACCTCCCAAAGTTCCTGAGGCAGCCACAGGAACACTAGAGGGCTCCTCGGGCAGCACGCTGAGGTGTTTGAAGACCCGCATGGGCTGCCTCCTCGCCGCAAAATAGATCACCAGATATCACTGATTCCAGGGACCAAACCAGTTTCAGTACGGCCTTACAGATATGGTCATTTGCAGAAAGATGAGATCGAAAGGTTGGTGGAGGAAATGTTACAAGCCGGCATCATTCAGCCAAGCGTTAGCCCATTCTCAAGTCCGGTTCTCTTAGTTAAGAAAAAGGATGGGAGCTGGCGTTTTTGTGTGGACTATCGAGAGCTCAACAAATCCACAGTTCCAGATAAATATCCTATTCCAGTCATACAAGAGATGCTAGATGAATTGGCCGGGGCAGCCGTGTTCTCAAAAATCGATCTACGCTCAGGATACCATCAAATTAGGGTAGCTGAATCCGACATCCACAAAACAGCCTTTCGAACGCACAGCGGACATTACAAGTTTTTGGTGATGCCCTTTGGGCTGACAAATGCCCCTGCAACATTCCAGTCTGCGATGAATGACCTATTCAGACCTTACTTACGAAAGTTTGTGTTGGTTTTCTTCGACGACATCTTAGTGTACAGTAGGTCTTGGACGGATCACCAGGAGCATCTGAGCTTAGTCTTAAGCCTCCTGGGAAATAATCACTTTAGAGCTAATAAAAAAAAGTGTGCATTTGGGTGTCTTGAGATCGAGTACTTGGGACATATTATTTCACATGCCGGAGTGGCAATGGACCCGGAAAAAGTTAGCGCCGTGTTAGATTGGCCTCAACCCTGTTCAGTTCAAGAGGTCAGGGGATTTTTAGGGCTGACGGGATATTATAGGCGGTTCGTGAAGGAGTATGGTCTTATTACACGGCCTCTCACGGCTCTTTTAAAGAAGGAAGCTGCTGCACGTTTTGAATGGCCTCTAGAAGCTGAGGAGGCATTCCAGCGCCTTAAGAAGGCAATGACCGAGGCACCCGTTTTAGCTATGCCCCAGTTCGACCGCCCATTTGTGGTAGAGTGTGACGCTTCAGGCTCCGGGGTAGGAGCAGTACTCATGCAAGATCGGCGGCCCATTGCGTATTTTAGCAAATCCTTGGCAGATCGAACTCTCTCCATGTCAGCCTACGAAAGAGAGATGATGGGGTTAGCTTTAGCAGTTCAACATTGGCGACCATATTTGATTGGTCGACGGTTCGTGGTACAGACAGATCACCGCAGTCTCAAGTATTTGCTTACTCAGAGAATAGCAACTCCAGCACAACAAATTTGGGTGGCAAAGTTATTAGGATATGATTTTGAGATCGAGTATAAAACCGGTATCTCAAATACAGCAGCAGACGCCTTGTCTAGGAGAGGAGAGGGGGTTATTATGGCAGCGATTAGTGGGCCAGAATGGTTGGGAATGGCTGACGTGGAAGAAGAACAAAAGCAGGACAAATCTCTGCAAGAAATTATCTAGGCCCTTCTAATAAATCAACAAAGTAAGCCGGGTTATGAAGTGATAGGGGGGCGTTTGTTCTATAAAGGTCGTCTGGTGCTAGCCCCGGATTCTAAATGGATTCTTCAATTGCTGAAAGAGTTCCATGATACGCCAGCAGGGGGACACGCAGGCGCCTATCGCACCTACCGAAGGTTGGCCATGAATGTATTTTGGAAAGGTATGTTTGGGCGAGTGCAGGATTATGTGGCCCAGTGTTTAATCTGTCAAAAAGCCAAATATGAAGCCATGTCGCCAGCTGGACTGCTCCAGCCTCTGCCCATTCCCAACCTTATTTGGGAAGATATTTCCATGGATTTCATTACGTGTTTGCCCAAGTCGAAAGGCTACACAACCATTCTAGTGGTAGTAGATCGACTATCCAAGTATGGGCACTTCATAGCCCTCAAAGTCCCTATCACAGCCCGTTCGGTAGCTGAGGTATTCACCAGAGAAGTAGTCAGATTGCACGGCATCCCTCGATCAATTGTTAGTGATCGTGATTCCCTATTTGTTAGTACATTTTGGAAGGAATTATTTGCTCTATCAGGAACACAGTTGAAGTTTAGTTCGGCTTATCATCCGGAAACAGATGGCCAAACCGAGGTATTAAACCGAGTATTGGAAACATATTTACGTTGCTTTGCTTGTGAGCAGCCGAGACATTGGGTTAGATGGCTTTCGTGGGCAGAATATTGGTACAATACAGCATTTCAGACAGCAGCCAGAATTTCCCCGTTTGAGGTAGTGTATGGCCGCCCACCACCCACCATTCGCCGCTTTCTACCTGGAGAGAGCAAGGTGGCTGCTGTAGCGGATGCTTTGGGCAGTATGGATGCTATGATGGTTCGTTTAAAGGAAAACTTGACAAAGGCACAACAACGCATGACTACCCAGGCTAATAAGCATCGACGCGAGAAGAGTTTTGAAGTTGGAGATAAGGTATTTTTGAAGGTAAGGCCTCATCGACAGTCTACAGTATTTCGTCATCATCACAAGTTGTCACCCAAATTTTATGGGCCATTTTTTGTCAAGGCACGTGTAGGACCAACAGCATACAGATTGGAGTTGCCTTCTTCCAGCTGCATACACCCTGTATTCCATGTTTCACAATTACGACAGGTGGTGGTGGATCATCCAATAGAAAGTGAACTGCTGATAACCCGCTTTCGCGGCGTTGTAGTAAAACGGAGTCTAACCTTTCGGTTTTTCCCCGAGTATCGTGTCTCTCGAGGAATGGCGGAGGAGCTTCTTGATTTTAAGTCCAGTCACAGGTTATCGCAAATTATTGGAAGCTTTCCAAATTAAAACTTTTGATTGATTTTCTAAACTACTTTTTGGAAAAGAAAGTAAATTAAATTGTGCAAATACTAATGATGGCTCAAAAATAAACTAAAGGAAAAAAATATAATATTAAACTTAAATGGATTGATGCAAATAAGGGCAATGAATCGAGTAATTAGAAATGGATATATTCTTGGACCTAGTAATTAGGGAAATTAAAACTAAAATTGGACTAATAATTTCTTTCCTCATAGACAAGAATAGAAACTATTTTCATTAATTTATCCTATTTCTAGGTGTCATTAATGTGTTAAAAATGGTTGGCTTGAATTAAATTCTAACCTCATAGACAAGGTAGAAATAATTCTCCAATATTTTAATTAATAAAAATAGCCAAATTCATTAACTAGTTAAACTCATTATTTAAGCAATTGAATTTATCTCTCATAGACAAGATGTAAATCCATTTCATTAAATTATCCTATTTCTAGGCCTTATTAATGTGCTCGAATATGGTTGGCTTAAATTATTTTCTAATCTCATAGACAAGTTAGAAATAATTTTCCAAGAATTTAATTAATGAATATGGCTAACAGTTATTAATTACTATTTCATCATTTCAAACAACTAGTCCAAATTATTGATTTTAATCCCTAATTTTTGGTCAACAAGTCAATCCATATTCCTTTAGTCAATTCATGCCCAAAACAAATTTAGCTAATAAACATCATTTTTTCAATTAACAATATAAAGAATATATTCAACATTAACAAGGAATTACACATGGATGATGGCAAAACGTATATTCTGGAACAATAAACTTATAGGAACTAAAATATAATTTTATGGAATTTTTCCCGAATTTTATAACCTAAAATCCAATTTTAACAACTAATTGATAATTTTCCCAATATTAACTAGAGAATACAAAAAAAAGCAACTACAAATATTCTAAATTCGTTCTAAATTTTATATTGACTGCTAGGAGTGATATTACTGTGAATTAAAGTGGAATTAGGACAAAAACTAATTTTTTGCCTTTTTTGAGTATTTAATTTAATTTATGCAATAATAACAACTAAATGCCGGAATTTATTAAAATTTACTTCTACTTCGTAAAAATTAACTTTGTTCTGATAAATAACTACCTTGAGGCTAGTAAACAACTATATAATTAATTGGAATGGATTTAATGTCAACAACTATTTTATTCAAATTTAAGAAGAAAATGCGAAATAGTGGAATAATCTTCTGGAAATTTTTGAAGCATAGATAGAAAAAACTAAGTACAGATTCAGATTCTACTCATTGAAAAGATGAAAATATATATAAAGAACTCACAATTTGGAGCTAAAATGAGAAAGATATGAAAGATTGAAGTTGAAGGTGCAACAATGGTGGAAATCCGAGCTTTGAGGAGGAAGAAGACGCCCTTTTTGATCTGATTTGGGCTTGAAATTGGTGTGTTTGAGTTGAGGAAAAATCGGGCAATTTATAGCAGAAATTTCCCCGAAGGCGGCCAACCAGGCGGCCGCCTTCCGCCTCTCTCCGGCCGCCTGCCGTCCTCGTCGCCGACAGCGGTCGGTGGCCGGTCCCCGTCAGCCGTAGGCGGCCACAGAGGGCGGCCGCCTTCCGCCACACGTCGGCCGCCTGCCGTCTTTTCATGGTCAAATCGGATCGCGGCGGATCCCGGCGGATCCCGGCCGCCGCAGGCGGTCCAGCAGGCGGCCGCCTGCCGTCCTGTCTGGCCGCCTGCCGTCCTGTCTGGCCGACCGGTGGTTGGTTTCGTCCCCTTGTGCCGCAGGCGGCCACCGTAGGCGGCCGCCTTCTGTCCAGTGTCGGTAGCCTTCGGTCTTTTCCTGGTCCCGAGTCAAAGCGAGGTTGACTTCTGATTTTTCCCGTAGGCGGCCGCGAAGGCCTCCATTTTGGGCGCCTATTTGGGCGCCTTCTGCTATTTTTGTCTGGCAGATGCGGCTTTTCCTGCTCTTCATTTTTGTCTTCTAAATCACCTTGATAAAATGCTTGCTTCTTCCGGTATAAATGCATTTGTCACTCAAATTGACTCATTTTGTGCTCAATTGACCCGAAATCCCGCTAAACATATTATGGATGTGATTTTTACCTGATTTCATGAAACTTGAACCAAAATATATAAAATGTGTCTTTTCTTTCTATTTTCATTCAAAAATCGCTTAAATTTGATAAGAAAAATAAGTTCAAAAATGGACTTATCAATCTCCTCACACTTAAGCGTTGCTTGTCCTCAAGCGACGAATTAGTTGTAAACACACTCAAAAGGTAAAGCCTAACTGTATTACAATCTAATTGCTATTTTAAAGAAGTAGAAACAAAAACCTCATCTTTTATTTTCAATTTTTAAACATTTTAGAAAAATCACCCAAAATACAAGAATTTAAAATTAGTATTACTTAAGAAAAACTATTTATTATGTTAAACCACCAATCAATTCCTTATCCCAAGATTTTCATTATTCTAATTTGGACATTCATCTTGTTCACCATTTTTTTTTTTTTTTGCTCTTTTTCACTCTTGTTGGCGGTGTTATCCCATGGTAAATGCATATTTCATTCTCACAGACTGTGATTAACGAATGAAACAGAGCCCCTTTTCGGAGATGGAATTGTCCTATAACAATGAGTTTTGAAGAGGTTTATTAATGGTAACATTTTTGTTTAATGAATAAAATGAATGTCCAATTAAAACAAATTCAGACCTTTACATTCGCAACCAAAAACCCATAACAATTTTAAGTTTTCAAAAATAATAATAATAGTAAATTCTTATAATAAGGGTGATTATCTAAAGTATTTTGTGATTTGATAAAAAATTGAAAAGTTAATGTTTCATATCAAAAAAAATAGTAAAAAGATTGTTCTAAAACAAGGTTTTAACTTTTGAGTGTAAAACGCAACCTCCTCACACTTGAGCTAGACCTCGCCCTCGAGGTCTTCTTTTAAGGCACAAAACCTTGAAATAAAGACACACATTTTTTTTGGTTCTTTCCTCACACTTGAGTTTTGAAAAGATTTTGTGAAGAGGAATAATGAAACAGGAATAAAAATCATTACATCATTCATAGTCAGTTTGTAAGACCCCATTTAAGTCAAAAGAGCAGCACAATGTCCAACCTAAATAAACAAATAAACACAATAAAATGTTAAGGAAGAAAACTAAGCATCACCCGTGTCCTCCCGTAAGGCCTAAGCCAAACTCTTATTTCATCACATTGAAGCACACCCTGCAAACACACAAAACAAACAAACAATGTTATGAAAAACATGGGTTGCCTCCCAAGAAGCGCTTCTTTAACGTCACTAGCTTGACGTTCGAGAGAGAAATCTCAGCTATGCATGTCAGTTGTGGAGCACTCATCATTAGTGCCTCCACCTTATCCTCCAGGTATGCCGTTAGATGGCGTAGACCCTCGAACTCTCGTGACCACCAAAATGTGATATAATCTTCAAAGAACACATCGTTCGAACAAGAAATTAGCACATATCCTGCATCACTCTCATTAGTATAATCAACAAGTATTTCAGGATCAGGTGCCTCTGGTGTCTTTAACCGCTCATAATGAGCCTTCAAGGTAGAAGCAGCTTGAATAGAGATTGCATACTCCTCTTGATGGATTTTCTCTTCTTCGTCTATGCCCTCAACATGAAAATCACAAAGTTTAGACTCTGTGTCACTTTCTAAGAATGCATCCCAACTTCCTAACTCACTACCCCCACAAATATCATCTAGGCAAACAGATCTTTGCCTAGCACAACTATGCTCATCATGCTCAAGTAGAGAATCAAAAAAGGCATCATCGGACATTGTTTCCTTCACATCACAAGTGTCATTAACTATTTCAACAGGTGCTTGGGCTTGTGTAGGATCAAAATCTTCACCAAGGCTATCTTTGTGGCACTCCTTAAATGAGAGGTCAACCATAGATGGTAGGGTAGGTTCCTTGTCACAAAGTATCTCATCATCTATGGTTTCTTCATCAACCTCATTGGGCACTTTCATATGGGGCTCTTGAGAATTATGTTCTACGAGGATAGGCTCTCTCTCAGTAGCAATGAGAGGCTCAAAAGAAATAGGGGTGAGAAGAGTTTCAACCATCTCGCCCATGGTTACCACAACCTTCTCCTCAGATTTAGCACCCTCCTCGTATGTCTCCTGTTGAACCTTGTGGTCATTGTCATAAATGATTTTTTTAAACAATTCCTTGATACTCTCATCATGAGATGCTAGTTCAATTCTTGTCTTTCTTAAGTCTTCCACAAAATCGAGTAAGGACGATTTTAACTTTTCGAGCTCGTGTTGAGGATAAGGTGAAATTCCAGAGTCACCCTCGTAGGAGTACTCGTTTGTGCTAGTGTAATGATTTTCTAGCCTTTCTTGGTAATTTTCATGATAATTAAAATCATCATGATAATTACCTTGATAGGAGAAATCATCACAGCCTTCAAAGTCTTGCCCTTGGTGGAAATAATTATCTTGAAATTGGTAATCTCCATACCCCAAAGGTGGATTTTCGCACCATTGATTGTTATCCTCATAACCTTGTCCATAGTATCCTTCATTTTGATTATTTTGAAAAGATTGTTGTTCATAGTATGGATAGTGATATGGTGGTTGAGAATTCAAGTGTTCACTTGAGTAATCCATGAGGAAATCTCAAGCAAACACGTGAGAACAAAACAAAAAAGAAAAAGAAAGTCTCCCTAACTTGAATTCGCCCATGCTAAAATCAAAATCAAGAAATCACCGTGCCATTCCCCGGCAACGGCGCCATTTGATAACCGCTTTCGCGGCGTTGTAGTAAAACGGAGTCTAACCTTTCGGTTTTTCCCCGAGTATCGTGTCTCTCGAGGAATGGCGGAGGAGCTTCTTGATTTTAAGTCCAGTCACAGGTTATCGCAAATTATTGGAAGCTTTCCAAATTAAAACTTTTGATTGATTTTCTAAACTACTTTTTGGAAAAGAAAGTAAATTAAATTGTGCAAATACTAATGATGGCTCAAAAATAAACTAAAGGAAAAAAATATAATATTAAACTTAAATGGATTGATGCAAATAAGGGCAATGAATCGAGTAATTAGAAATGGATATATTCTTGGACCTAGTAATTAGGGAAATTAAAACTAAAATTGGACTAATAATTTCTTTCCTCATAGACAAGAATAGAAACTATTTCCATTAATTTATCCTATTTCTAGGTGTCATTAATGTGTTAAAAATGGTTGGCTTGAATTAAATTCTAACCTCATAGACAAGGTAGAAATAATTCTCCAATATTTTAATTAATAAAAATAGCCAAATTCATTAACTAGTTAAACTCATTATTTAAGCAATTGAATTTATCTCTCATAGACAAGATGTAAATCCATTTCATTAAATTATCCTATTTCTAGGCCTTATTAATGTGCTCGAATATGGTTGGCTTAAATTATTTTCTAATCTCATAGACAAGTTAGAAATAATTTTCCAAGAATTTAATTAATGAATATGGCTAACAGTTATTAATTACTATTTCATCATTTCAAACAACTAGTCCAAATTATTGATTTTAATCCCTAATTTTTGGTCAACAAGTCAATCCATATTCCTTTAGTCAATTCATGCCCAAAACAAATTTAGCTAATAAACATCATTTTTTCAATTAACAATATAAAGAATATATTCAACATTAACAAGGAATTACACATGGATGATGGCAAAACGTATATTCTGGAACAATAAACTTATAGGAACTAAAATATAATTTTATGGAATTTTTCCCGAATTGTATAACCTAAAATCCAATTTTAACAACTAATTGATAATTTTCCCAATATTAACTAGAGAATACAAAAAAAGCAACTACAAATATTCTAAATTCGTTCTAAATTTTATATTGACTGCTAGGAGTGATATTACTGTGAATTAAAGTGGAATTAGGACAAAAACTAATTTTTTGCCTTTTTTGAGTATTTAATTTAATTTATGCAATAATAACAACTAAATGCCGGAATTTATTAAAATTTACTTCTACTTCGTAAAAATTAACTTTGTTCTGATAAATAACTACCTTGAGGCTAGTAAACAACTATATAATTAATTGGAATGGATTTAATGTCAACAACTATTTTATTCAAATTTAAGAAGAAAATGCGAAATAGTGGAATAATCTTCTGGAAATTTTTGAAGCATAGATAGAAAAAACTAAGTACAGATTCAGATTCTACTCATTGAAAAGATGAAAATATATATAAAGAACTCACAATTTGGAGCTAAAATGAGAAAGATATGAAAGATTGAAGTTGAAGGTGCAACAATGGTGGAAATCCGAGCTTTGAGGAGGAAGAAGACGCCCTTTTTGATCTGATTTGGGCTTGAAATTGGTGTGTTTGAGTTGAGGAAAAATCGGGCAATTTATAGCAGAAATTTCCCCGAAGGCGGCCAACCAGGCGGCCGCCTTCCGCCTCTCTCCGGCCGCCTGCCGTCCTCGTCGCCGACAGCGGTCGGTGGCCGGTCCCCGTCAGCCGTAGGCGGCCACAGAGGGCGGCCGCCTTCCGCCACACGTCGGCCGCCTGCCGTCTTTTCATGGTCAAATCGGATCGCGGCGGATCGCGGCGGATCCCGGCCGCCGCAGGCGGTCCAGCAGGCGGCCGCCTGCCGTCCTGTCTGGCCGCCTGCCGTCCTGTCTGGCCGACCGGTGGTTGGTTTCGTCCCCTTGTGCCGCAGGCGGCCACCGTAGGCGGCCGCCTTCTGTCCAGTGTCGGTAGCCTTCGGTCTTTTCCTGGTCCCGAGTCAAAGCGAGGTTGACTTCTGATTTTTCCCGTAGGCGGCCGCGAAGGCCTCCATTTTGGGCGCCTATTTGGGCGCCTTCTGCTATTTTTGTCTGGCAGATGCGGCTTTTCCTGCTCTTCATTTTTGTCTTCTGAATCACCTTGATAAAATGCTTGCTTCTTCCGGTATAAATGCATTTGTCACTCAAATTGACTCATTTTGTGCTCAATTGACCCGAAATCCCGCTAAACATATTATGGATGTGATTTTTACCTGATTTCATGAAACTTGAACCAAAATATATAAAATGTGTCTTTTCTTTCTATTTTCATTCAAAAATCGCTTAAATTTGATAAGAAAAATAAGTTCAAAAATGGACTTATCAACTGCCTGAGAGCTTAGAACTGCCTGTTGGACCGATATGGGAGCCTGATGAAATATTGGCAAATAGATTGGGAGGAGATAAGCGGGCTGCTAAGGAAGAGTTATTAGTCAAATGGCTTGGACAACCTGGAGATGATGCTACCTGGATAAGTAAAGAGAGTTTTGTGAGCCAATTTCCAGATTTCAACCTTGAGGACAAGGTTCTTTCTAAGGAGGATGGAATTGATATAGAGCAGAGGGAGCAAGGGGATGGGCCAGAAGAAAGACATCCAAGACCCAAGCCCTTATTGGTCTACCAGAGGCGGGGACGGGCCTGAGTCCACTTCCGTGGGCTGGGCTGCTGGGTTTTTTTTGTTTTACATGGGCTTAGATATTTAATTTTAATTAGTTAATTTATTATGTTTTCTTTAAATTAGGAGTCCTCTGTAAGTCTTGGCACGCAAGCCAGACTTGGTGCGCAGGTCTTGTTTTCCCGCTAGGACTTAGGCTGCGATCAATTAGTTCCTGCGATCTATTTTTTAGCGTATTAGTTTCCTACTGAACTTGGTTGTAAAAGGGATATTATATATACCCTACCCAGAGCTTATCGGGAGGTTATGAATAAAAATTGAGATTTATTAGCTAAAGTAGCTTGGGCAACGGATTGACCGTTGATTGGTATTTTCAGGGTTAACATGCCCCCAATAAACTGGCAATAATCATCTATATTATACAATAAAAAAAATTGACCAACAAAATTGTCCCCAATAAAAAAAGTGAAATGCTCCCATTAACTATTTTTTTTTTTTTTTTTTTTTTTTTTTTTTTTTTTTTTTGATAGAAAATGAAATAAATTCTCATAGACAAGAATTTTATCAAATTTTCACAATTCTAACTTTTTTTTTTTTTTTTTTTTTTTTTTTTCAGTTGCCATTATTTTATTAAAAACGAGACAAATTGAGAGGGGGACCTGACCAATACCTCTCTCAGAGGCATAGAAACCAATAAATGATTTTCGGGGGAACTATACCTGACCCGAAAAAAAAAAAAAACAACAATTTTAAGTACGAATACTAGGAATACCAAAAAGATCCGCATAATAAGCCTGTTTGACCGACCTTGGCAACGAATTAACCTGATCAATTCGGGCACACTGGGCTGTTTGTATCCGATGGGCCGCCAAAAAGTGGGCCGAGTTGTTGCCCTCTCTAAGAATATGTTCAAAGCTGAAGCCCATGCCCAAACATTTCATTTTGAAAGCCCGAAATTCAGTACAACTTCCTGAATCGGAAACCAAGAGGGGTAACAAACCGACGGCATCCATTTCTATCTGCACATCAACAAATCCATCTGCCATAACAATTTCAGCAGCCTTCATCAAAGATTTCATTTCCGCCTCCTCACTACAACTTGCCTGAATGTGGAAGACTATTGCGAAGAGCATAACCCCAGATCTATCTCTCAGAATTGCTCCGCCTTGAGCTCGGCCAGGTGAATAAGCTGCATCAACATTTAATTTATAGATTTTATTAGGCCTCCTCCATTTAATTACCTGCAATCTCGATTTCATAAACCTGAAATTTCTTGAGAGTAGATTTTCTTGAAAAAGAAAATCATCCGTAGGCCTAGGTTTAAGTTTGGTCAATCTACCAGACCATCTTTGTGTGTAACATTTGATTTGGGCAATTAGAAAGTCTGGAGGGGGGATGGAAATGGAGCCCCAAATAAATGAGGAATAGGCCTTCCACACATGCCAGCAAATAATCCCTGGCATATTATGCCTAAAGATGTCAGTTAACCTTTTTGACCCAGCTTCTATCCACCATAATATAAGCAACTGTCTAATTGAAATGGTTCTGGGAATAGCAATGCTAAAAACACCCATAAAGTAAGACCATATTTTCTTAGTATATGTGCAACTAAAGAAGATATGATCAGTAGTTTCACTATGATTATTGCAAAGGGGACATCTGGACGGCTGCAGAACTAAATTAAATCTCTTCAGATTCTCAGGAAGGGGAAGATAAGCATTTAGCAATTTCCATAGGAATAATTTGACTGGCATATGTTGATGTTTATTCCAAATGTGCTTATCAGAAAAGGTTACTGACCTTTTATCTCTTACTTCATTATATGCAGATTTAAGAGAAAAAACTCCATTAATACCAGGATCCCAGACAGCAGAGCCATCTTCAGAAGTAGAGCATAGGTCTGCAGCAACATCATGAATGCCACAAAGCCTTCTCCAAATTGCAGAGTCAGTAATCTTTGGCCTCATATCTCCATTTCTTGAGTACCTTGCATTAATAAAATCACACCAAAAAGAGTTGTTGTTTTTCCATTTCCACCAAAGTTTAAGAGTGAATGCCTTCTCCACATCACCAAGACTTCTTATCCCCAAACCTCCTTCATCAGTAGGGTAGCAAAGTCTAGACCATTTAGCCCAGTGCACTCTTTTTCTAGTTTCTAATGACCCCCAGAAGAAGCTAGCCATTTTTTTCTCTAATGCAGAAATCACTGATTTGGGAAGCTTATCTGTGGCTAAAATGTGATTAGGAATAGTACTAAGAACATGTTTAATAAGAATTAACCTCCCTCCCTGTGAAAGAACTTTCTGTTTCCATGAGGACAATTTTGAGTCAAAGTGTTTGAGCAACTGAGTACAATATTGGAATTTATTTCTTCCTTTGTGCACACTGGCACCCAAGTATTTCAGGGGGAGATTGGATTTTTTCATCCCCAGTATTCTCTGAATAGTGGAACATCTGTAAGTAGCCTTTTTCCCACAAATAAAACTGCTTTTATCAAGATTAACTGTTTGGCCAGAAGCGGCCTGATAATCTGTAACAAACTTGTTAAAATTAACTAATGATCTAGAATCCCCATTGGTGAAGATTAATAAATCATCAGCAAATCCAAGATGACTGATAGAATATCCCTGATTACCTATCCAGTATGGTTTAACCTTTCCTTTCTCCATAATAGCCTTCAAGCCTCTAGAAAATCCTTCAGTTGCAATAATGAATAGGAAGGGGGAGAGGGGATCCCCCTGCTTAACTCCTCTCTTAGGTTGAAAGAAACCCTGAGGACTTCCATTTACAAGAATAGAAAGATGTGTGGCTTGTAAATTAGATCTAATAAGAGAGATAAACTGGTCAGAAAAACCAAATTTCCCCAATACCTTGAATAAATAATTCCAAGAAAGTTTATCAAACGCTTTGGCCATATCCAGTTTGATAACCACATTAGATCCTCTGATATTCTTGTCAATAGAATGAATCAGTTCTTGAGCAATGAGAACCTGATCAGAGATGTCTCTGTTTTTAACAAACCCAGCCTGTTCACTAGAGATGATTTTAGGCAGCATATGAACCAGTCTAGAGGCCAAGACTTTAGTGCAGATCTTATTAGTGAAATTAGAAAGGCAAATTGGCCTATAATCTGAAAAGGTTTCAGGGGAATCTTTCTTGGGAATTAACACAATCAGGGAGCTAGCAATACCTTTAGGAGGTGGAATTCCAATAAAGTATTCTTGCACTGCTTTAACAACATCAGGCCCAACAATATGCCAACATTTCTTATAGAACTTTCCTGTAAACCCATCAGGACCTGGGGCACCATTCTGGTTGAGATCCCAAACTGCATCTTTAACTTCTTCCTCAGTTGGTATTGCAGTAAGTATATTATTATCTTCTTGGTTGATAATTTCAGGTATATTCATCAAAATGTCATTGGATGAGGACTCAGATTCAACAGCATAAAGATCAGAGAAGAAATCAACAGCTCCTTTTCCAATCTCAGGAAGCGTGGTAAGAATTCTTCCCTCAGTATCTTTAATAGAGTGAATCATCTGCTTCCTTCTTCTAACTTTGACCAAAGAATGAAAATAGTGGGTATTACTATCTCCATCTTTTAGCCATTTAACATGAGCTCTTTGCTTCCAAAACTTCCTTTCAAGTTTATATTTACTCAAGAGCAGTGCTTTTTTATGTTGCCAATCTTCTCTGTTAACTTCGGTTGCGTTTTCAGCATAAGCTACTTCTGCTTTTGAAACCTCCTCCTCTGCAAATTTGATTTCATCAAAAATATTCCCAAAAATGTCTTTATTCCATTTTTTCAAGTCAGTTTTAAGCCTCTGAAGCTTGATGACTAAGCCATGCATACCTCCTCCAGTATAACATGCATTCCAACTCTTTGAGACAGTGCCTAAGAATGTGTTGTGAGATAGCCACATATTTTGAAATCTAAAAGGCTTAGGACCTGTTTGGTAATTATTCTTACATTGCAACAACATAGGACAGTGATCTGATGGTGCTTGATTAAGATTTGTAAGCATAATTTGATCAAACAGGTCCATGAAAGCCTCATTAACAAGGCATCTATCCAATCTCCTCCATAGTCTTCCTCTGGACCTAACTCCAGTCCAAGTATATTTACACCCAGAATAAGGTATGTCAAAAAGATTACAGTTGGATATGCATTCTTTAAACTCCAGCATATCAATCTGCCTAGGAAAAGTTTCCCCCTTATGTTCTGCATTACTCATAACAGTATTGAAATCCCCTCCTACAAGCCATGGACTGTGCATATTGTCTGCAATCTGAATAAGATTCTCCCAAAGCTCCCTCCTTTCAACATGCTCCCATTAACTATATTTGAACGAAGAGTAGACAACTAAGACTAAGACAAGCATTGACTATGGCATCATGGAGATGAACTCAAAAGTGCAGGTTTTTCACTCTCTTTTAAGTCTATTATATTAATTATTAAGCATTAACTGTTTGTGTATTTTCACTAATGATTAGTGTATACTTTTTACTTCGTATGTGTTTAAGTTTTACCTCGTAAAATATTGTGTATTTAAACACTTAAACGTGTTTAAGTTTTACCTCGTAAAATATTAATGTGTAGATTTGATGATCATGCCCTTTTTATGTACCCGTATTATTTAGATAATACTCCATAAGGAAACAATCGAAGAATAATTTATTCCCTATAGATGTTTTAGTAGGGTCCTGTTCGAGTCAAGAGTTGAACCGATCATGCGCAATATATGTACATATATACAAAGCGTAGTATATTCAAGAATTTATTTAACTGCCTTCACAATTCAATTGCGAGCTCAAATTTGGTATGCATAAACTAAATTTAAAAAAAAAAAAAACATGCTCAAAAAATTTCCTCAACAAATTCCACTTGAAACCACCCAAGCAATGAATTCCGCACCGCAATTCCGGTCAGGAGCTCCTGATGTGAACTGCCCTCGTTTTAGTATAGTAACTTTCTAATTTTATTAAGATGAAATTAGAGTTCAAAGTGATTGTCTTTTTACTTTATACGAAGTAGAAAGATATGTATTTGGAACCGTTACAAATGAAATTATTATTGATCTCTTTCAAAAGTTGAAAACTCGAAGATTGCTATTGTGATTCACTTTTTTAGGTTTTTTGTATTGTAATATACTTTATTTAGTTTGGAAATTCGTATTTACTGTATTACAAAATTTTGCTATTCGGGTATTTCATTATATCTTTTTCCTCATTCACGTCATTTTGTTCCGCCCCCAATAATTTCATTTCCTAGATGCGCCACTGGGGAGGTCTCGAGTTCGAAACCCGCTAGGCACATGCAGGTTTAAAAATCAATGGAGTGAGTTTCAGTCCTGATTACTCAAGGCTCCCCCAGCCCCCCCCCCCCACCCAGCCCCCCGGAGTAAACAATAAATAATTAAATGAATGAATGGATGGATGGATGGATGGATTGTTAAGACCTGGGGTTCCGTCCTAAAAGGTCAAACCGAACCGGGCTGGACAATACCGGGGTGTATAAACGGGCCAAACAAACCCTTAACAAGCTACCTTAATAATGGGTGCTAAACAAGCCGTCAAACCACAACCGGAATTGGCTCTGATACCATGTTAAGACTTGGGGTTCCGTCCTAAAATGTCAGCCCTGATAGGAGGAGGAGTCCAAAGTCTTATATAGTGTTTCATTGTTTTATAGCTTTCCGGTGTGGTACAAATGCTTCAACATGGATGAATGGATGGATGGATTGATGGATGGATGGATGGATGGATGGATGGATGAATGAATGAATAAATAAATAAATAAATAAATAAATAAATAAATAAATAAATAAATAAATAAATAAATAAATAAATAAATAAATAAATAAATAAATAAATAAATAAATAAATAAATAAATAAATAAATAAATAAATAAATAAATAAATAAATAAATAAATAAATAAATAAATAAATAAATAAATAAATAAATAAATAAATAAATAAATAAATAAATAAATAAATAAATAAATAAATAAATAAATAAATAAATAAATAAATAAATAAATAAATAAATAAATAAATAAAATTATATCTTTTACGTATGTAATTGAGATTTATTGCATGATGGTGATCTGTTTTTTCTACTTATGGCTAGAAATTTTAATTTTTATGTAACACACAGTTTTTATATTCACAAAACAATTACAGAGTAATATTCATCTCAATTATACCTCATAAAATGTACTCCGTATATGAACTTTTTCCAGACTAGTACAAAAAATGTAAAATAAGAATATATACATTTGTTCTTCCAAAAAAAGAATATATACATCTGTGTTCCTAAAAAGTGGAAAAGTATGTTTTTTCTCATACATACTCATATTATTCAAGACATATTTATTTATTCTCTTTTGATCTTATTTTATTTTTCTAGTATGATTTCATTTTTTATGTAATATGTTTGATTCCCCCCGACTATTGCATCAATTTAAATCAAACGACATTTTTAGTAAAAACCCGAAAAAACCGAAACCGAACCAAAACAAACCGAACCAATAGACTATGATTTCAAGTTTTGTAATGCAAAACCGAACCGAAACCCAAACCGAACTTTTTCTTTGGTTTTGCATTTGGGTTTGTGTCGAAACCGAACCCACCCCTACCCACAACTACATCATCATAACGATGGGCAATAATTCTACACAAGCACCGCCTCCTTGCTATTTTTTTTTACTCAGCTCCTCACCATTCTTCCATCATTCGCAATGGAGCCAAAGACTCACTATTTTTTGCTTGAGATTATAATGGAATAAAGCAAAATGACTCAGTAACTGTCTGCAGTTTTCCCTATGGGTCACCCGGAAACAGTCTCTGTTCTTTAGTACATGGGTAAGATTGAGTATAACGGACCCTCCTTACCTCACCGTAGGTGGGAGCCTTTGTGGCACTGAGGTAATGATGATGAGGTCCTCACCATCTACATCCATACTAGTTGAGCTTCAATTCAACCGTATCACTCATAGTTACCACTCGTCTCTTCTTAGGTTCACCCCTTCTTACCTTTAGAAACCATTCCCTTGACAACAATACAACATAATTATGGCTATCCCCATTTTCATTCAAAACCATAAAACCATCTCTCCTTTACGCATGTCCACACAGGCATAAGGCTTCTCCCAACCCATGAACCCGAGTAAATATTGAAGGGCAGAAATGATCAACATGTTTTAACACCCGGTTGGGTGTGTTTCGAAAAACAAAGAAAATTAATTAATAAAAATTAATTAAATAAAATGACAAAAGAAAACCAGAAAATAGATGAAGTAGAAATAGTCAAAGCTCGTGCAACGCACGATTTCCTTAAAACATATTCCTTGCCTCCCGGGGTGCTAGGAGCGTTGCAACGATCGTTTCCCAGGATACAATGACTTCGAACAATTGTTTGAGCACTCAAACGAATTGTCCCGGCGAACGAGAACAAATATGAACATGATGGAATATTTTCAGAATGCTACAGGTGTTTTTCGAGGTGCAGAAACGTGCATGGAGTGTATGAAAACTGTGTGTCGTTGTAAACCACTTGCCAGCCTTTTATAGGGGAGGATATGGGTTTGTTAATGGATGTTTAAGGCACATGAAATAGGAACGTAACGGAAGAACAAAAGTTAACGTAAGGAGCATTGCAACAAATAGGAACGTAACGGAAGAACAAAAGTTAACGTTATCTTTAGAAGATATATTTTCGGACGGCATTTGTGTCTGCAAGTTGCCCGCACACGCAAGTCGCGCTTTTTGTTCTCCGGTTTCAGGATTTGATTCACCCCCCGTGTGAGAGAGAGTCTTTCCCTTCAAGAATCTTAACTCCTTATAGGGGGTTTCTCTTTACAAAGGGTTTTTTGGTTGGGAAAAACCACACTAGAAACCCACCTTTTCTTAGTTTTCTCCATTTCATTGTGTGAACTTTGAGAATCAATTTTTCATTCACCCGTTATCCGTTTTGAGCATACCATATATCGAATTGTAGCCTAAGCAAGGACAATCCGAAACCACTTTGACCCGACACGAATCGGAAGTGCGCTTCACTCAAAAATTGCCCCAAAATGACCATTTAATGCAATTTATTAACACATTTTCCAACACACCCCACATATAAAAAAGAAATTGGGAAGCCTATCCTACTGAATCTGTCGATAATCAATTCTCGCCCTCTTGTCTAACCTTCATCCTTCTCTTCAACGAGGTCTTCTTATTAGCTGATACTCTAATGCAAACCTAAGATATCATGCTCCTCCTGTTGTGCATTTGTCAATCATAATACAGCCGATCTTTTCCATTGAAAAATAAGACACAAAAACGAAAAAGAACAAAAGTTACCAACTTGTTACAACGAAAGAAGAAAACAATCGCTCACCAGGAACGTATGAAAAACTTTTTAAGTATTTAAAAGTATTTAAAAAACGAAGGGGGGAGATGACAAACAAGTGAAACAACTAGCCATTGCTATTATAACTGGGGGCCGCCAGTCTCTTTCTCGCGCTGGGTGATCAGAAAAACGAAGAGAAATAGCTCCGCCAAGGGTTTAACATAAGTAGGGCCGGAAGTTGTTACATAATTGCTCTATTGTAGTTATGCTCATATATTTTAATAAAACGGGGCTATGACCATTCAAAAGTTCCAATATCACAAAAGTAGGAATAGAGATACATATAAAAGGAACATAATATTTTATTATGAATAAAATATATTTCAACTAAATTATTTATTTTGTATACATTTTATAAATAACAATTGTTCCCAATTCCTATTAAAAAAACTTAGTGTATAAGAAATCGAGAACTTAACAAACAAAGTTCAATAGATATGACTAAACATTATAACATATTTTTCAAATAGGATGACCATTGTTTCTTTAAAAAAATGAGTCTTCACTTTTAAAAAAGGAGTTTAAGTGTTATTCTTTTAATATGACTAAATGAATCCTAATTTTAGTTCACATGTGTGACTTTTATTGATGCAATTTACTCATGCTTTACTCCTATCTACAACCTGATAGCTAGCCAAACCAAGATACCAATATGTAGAAAAAAGACTGAGTTAGTAAGTTAGAGAGAGAAGTGCAAGTATTATTAATGATTTTCAAAAGTATTAATGAAGTGCAAGTGACCGATATTTATAGTAGTCATAAATGTCAAGTGCATTAAATGCATGTACATGTGTAAGCTAGTATTTGGGGGAGAGCTCCGATGTAAGACATATCCAGACACATGGCGGAGCATTAAGTGGAGTAAGTGGGCGCTAAAAGATGGAGGACCGAGGGTCCTCTGAGCCGAGGCCGAGGGCTTCGCCCTCGGGTGACGAGAGCTCTTTCCCAAGGGCTCATCCGAATACGGGGATGCTCTGGGGATCTAGTTGTGGACTCGGGTCGGGCCACCCGGCCCGTGGACCGGACCGGACCGGCCCGCTACTGTGCGGACCGGGACCGGCCCGGTTCTCAGGTCCAGGTCCGGGTCGGGCCTAGGCTCGGGGGGTGGGTCTGGGCTCGGGTCTCACATTTGGCAAACCGGCCAGGTCGGGCCCGGGTCCAAGCCAAATTGATTTTTTTTTTTTTTTCATATTTTGGGGTTCCACCCAGGTTGGGCTTGATGGTTTGGGGGGTTTGCGGGGGGTGGGGGGTGGGAGGGTGGGGTGGGGGGTTAGGAAAGCAAAAAAAAAAAAAAAAAAAACCCGGAGGCCCTGCCCGGACCGGACCCGGTCACTACCCGGGCCGGTCCCAGGTCCACCAATCCTGAACCGCCAGCCCGCCCGGGCCTAGGCCTGACCCGGGCCTAGGCTGACCCAGGCCCGGCCCGGGTCCATCACTATCCGGATCGATTCTCTTGGAAGTCCATATATGACATCACGGGCAAAATTGAAGAGCAATGCAACACTCAATGAGGAAGACCGAAGACGTACATATCAACAGATTTAGAGATGCATCGATCAAAATTTAAAGAAAAACATTTGGCGTTAAGGATTTCTTTGGAATGGGCCACCTATAACATATTAACATACGTAGATGTGTTTAAATCTGATCTTTTTTTGTTGAGTGGTTCACCATCTTCTACCACAAGTCTGAAGTAAAAAACTTTAGCAGTTTGTGCAGAGTGAGTAAGAACTTCTATCAACAAAGCCTACAAGTCTTGAGTTTCAGAAATTGACACTGATGGCAAACAGCTAAAGAGAAAAGTTGTTTTTCAAAGGCTCAATTTAGAAGTTTGACGGTGAGAATTCACTGCAAATTAGTCAAATCCCTAAAAAAGCAGATCTATCGTTATCCAAACAAGCCCTAAGTTTTACATCAATTTTGAAAGTTGCACCCAGCCATCTGAGTAGTGAGATCATGGTGATGTATCTTTATGTCAAGAGAAGTGAGATCATTGTGATGTTATCTTTATGCCCAGGATGAGAAGACCTCGGAAATCAATCTTCAAAAACTAGAACTCGAATGAACCTCTTATGCCGTCTAAACTTTCTCCAAGAGATACCCTGTCACAAGGGGGAAAACAGAGTTGATAAAATGTTGCATTTAATAGCACCCCGAAGCTACAGAGAAGGCATAGGAGTAGAGAAAATAAAAGTGTCAGGAAGTAAAATCGCATCAATATATATTCAGTCATAGAAATGCTTTAAATAACTGTTTTCTCTCCATAAAGTAAATATCAAAACTTTCTCCATGGATGTTACAATTGTTCCTATTACTGGTCATAAGACAATATTCTGTAATCTGGACGAGGAAGAGTGTCACTGCACACCAGAAGAGTGGACAACTAACGAGAAAATGGATTATAACACCTAAATTTTGTAACTTCTTCATTATTTTGATTTAATGATATATTATGTGTTCATAAGTCATAACTCTAGCAGTGTACCATCCAGGGATATGAATTTCAGCCTTTCAGGCTTATACCTCCAGATGCCTCAACTCTTACGATTTGTCTCAGACTCACACACACAATTTCCCACCACACTTTAAATAAGTATTAAAACCTTGATACATGCTCATAGTGAGTAATTACTTCTCCGCCAAAAAACAAACGAAATAAAAAACATGTATTTCTATTGTGTGGCCAATTAGTATATCTTTCAAGACCATCATTTCTCTTCAAATCTACCATACCATCAAGTTATACTATGAGAATATATAAATCCAAACACTTACATGATTTATATTATGACCGTATAAATTATACCTGTGCATGCAATACTTGTATTCTTGACTCCTGACAATATCTTTCTCCCCTTCTTCCAGCTACTCAGTATACAAGAAACTCACATTAAATAAAGTTATAGAACAAACTTATTGGGCTGGCAATGCTCATAAATATGAAGAAGGAAAATAAAAATGAATTTCTCTTACTGGATCACTCTCATAAACAAGCTCATAACAAACTGGTGACAAGCATTGTAGAGCACAATTCTCCTTTGCTACCATTGAAGACTTGCACCTTTCTCCCCATAAACCACTTTTCAATTTGAAAAAAGAAATAGTAAAGTTCAAACTTTGTGTTCTTGGCAGCTGCTTTATCATGTAGAGTTGCAAAGAAATTCTAATTTTCTAACTGAAAATCTCAACGATATACAGGAAAGAATTCTATAAAGAAAAATGTTAATTGCGTTTCAAATTCTATAAACAATTGACAAGTAAAGAGATGAACAAGAAAACAACTTCTTTTCAAAAAATATTCGCATGGCTTCTAATGAAAAAACAACAAAAAAAAACTTGCAGAATTCCAAATTCCCAAATCGAGATTTGAGTAAAAATACCTCTCGATGTTGGCATAGCACTGATGCTTCTTCTCTCGAATCTCCATCTCCTGTAACAGTATAAGTAATTAAAAATCGATGGGGATGAGAAGTTTAAATACTAATATCCGTGAAATGCAGTAATTTTTAAATCGATTAATAAGTCACGACATGTGAATTTTCTCACAGAGATTGGTCGACGAGACTTGGAAAGAGCTCCATTGACGTAAAGTAAAGAGATGGCAACAATGATTAGTCCTGCGAGTTTACGGTTCATAGTTACAAAAGCCAGAGATCTTCGCTAAATAGATTTTCTACGGCGGCGGGGATGGGGTTAGGGTTCCGGCTAGGCGATACATGGGAGATATTGTCTTCTTGAGAATGTAATTAGTAATGTCTTTGGATAATCAATACAATACTAAGTATAGGGTATATTATGTGAGGGTCCCGCCTATATTGGCTTGGCCGGTCAACAGATTCTCTTGTGTACCATCATGATGCTGAGGTATCCCCCTACCACAATAGATCAGATGACTTTCGTAGTTAGTAAGTAATAAGATGCAGAGAGACCAAACTTACAAGATCATAACAGATCAATTTAGATCAGACCAGACCAGACCAGCAAATGTCAGTTCAAAAGAAAACATCCTCGCTCAATTTGATTTTCATTTCATAGGCAAAGTTTTGAGGTAATGGAAATAATTAAAATTGGAATTACTTAAGATTAAATTAGTCATATAGGACTAAAGATGAACACATGTGCACAAATAGGACCTAAAATTAAATCAAATTTTTATAGGACTTAAAATTAGGAGACCGTTTGACAACACTGTTTTTAAACTTATCAGTAGGCTTGGACCCGGTTCGGGCCGCCCAGCCCGCTACTGTGCAGGCCCGGGACCAGCCCAGTCCTTCGGTCTGGTACTAGGCTTGGACCCGAACCTGTGGGTAAAGCGGGGGCGGGCTCGGGTATGAGATTTGGTGACCTGGACCGGCCGGGCCCGGTTCGGGCCAAAATGTTTTTTTTTTCAATTTTTTTGGTTTCGCCCAGGTTGGGCTGGGTGTTTTGGGTGGGTTTGGGGGTGGGGGGAGTCAGGGGTAGTTAGGAAAGCAAAAAATAATAATAACCGGCCCGAGGCCCAGCCCGGCCCGTGCCCGGTGGAAACCCGGACCAGTTCTGAGCCTTCCCCCAACCCTCAAAAGCCCGCCCGGCCTAGGCCCGACCCAGGCCAGACCCGGCCCGAGTCCATGACTACTTATCCGGCTTATCACCCAACTTTTTGACCAAACACACAATTTTTGCTTCCCCGCGTCGAATTGTGTAATAAGCAGAAAAAGTAAAGTTGGGGTTACTGTAATGACCATTTTAGCTATTTTTACATATAATTTTTTCTTCATTTTATTAATAAAATACGAAGTACATTTTAAAAATAATTTTTTTCTTAAATCAGCAGAATCAGCCAATGCAGTCACTTCAGCCAAAATTTCATAAATCTTAGCAGGATCAGCCAAATCAACCGATTTTGGTGCTACCAAACGGGCTCTTGATGTTTTTCCAATTCTAACCTCAAAAATAGACGCTCAGCACGTTGAACGACGGAATTTATCGGGAGACGCTATGCGAGCCGAAAGAAATAAGAAACGGTTATGACATTTATTGTAATTTATTTTTTCGGCTGCGCAGGATTCGAGCACATAAGGAAACTACTGCAAATAAGCAACAGAAAGTGGAGCTATCTGAAGTTATTCCAAATTCAAATTTTCAGACGGAAACGACGAACAAGGACGGAGAAGTGCATTGAAGATGGAAGACGACGATTTTTAAAGCCCGCAAGCGAGACGATTAAGTGATAGCCTGAATCCAAACCTAATAAGTTTTTTGGAACTTCGAATGTCAATGAATGTTAGTGAATATCACTGAAGCATGTTATTATAGTGAAAAAGAATCAGAATGTTTTGTTGTGAGTATTGTAGACAAGAAATCAACATCATTAAGTTGAATGAATGTAGCCACAATAGCAATAGGTGTTTAATTTATTGCATAAACAAGTGAAAATTGGATGAAGACGTCAAGACGGTATATGAACATACGTTTGGAAGAAACAATGGCAGACTATTGGTGTAGAAATGGTGTGCGGATAGGTGTATTTAAAATCGTGTGTACTTTCTGCCATATAGTGTTGATGGATTTTATATGTAATGGCACATTATTTTGCTTTGTTGATGTAATGTAAGGGCATAAAGATGTAATGGCTCGTGATGATGCTGATATAAAATGGATAAATGCTTAGTTCTCCCATAGTTTTTGCATTATAGCAATTACATAACCTTAAACACAAAAGTGATATTTGATTGGTGTAGAAATAGAATGGAGTCATGGAGATAGATGTGTATATATATAAAAATAAGCGTAATTTATGCTATGTAGTGTTGGTGGATTGTATATGTAATGGCAGTATGGCACAATATTTTGCATAGTTGATGCAATGTAATGTTTTGTGAAGTTGTTGGTATAAAAATGTACACAGATTATTTCTGTCACATTTTTAGATTTTTGTCTTTTCATTATCTGAACATGGAAAAATAGTTGATTGGTGTATACGTGGTTAAAATTAAATGTATTTATGCCACATTTTTGGCATGGTACCATTATATATCGGAAAGGAATTAAGTAAGTTATTAAAACACATTACATTAGGTGAAAATTAAAATGGGATTCAGCTAAAACCATTATTAGTATCATACTAACCATTAATTTAATAAGATCAAATCAATTTTCGATAAAATCAGTTTTAATATTTAACCTACAAAAAGCATGAGTACAGCAGTAAATTAGTTAAGCCTCGTGGATATTAGGGATAATAGCAGGCTTTAGTAACCATTTTGAAATATACTACGTGCATATAATTGTAGGTATTGATCCATTATATAATTGTAGGTATTGATTAATTAAAGAAAAATGGATATCATATTTTCGATTAAAGCTATAAAAGAAAGCAAATTTTAAATTGGGCTTATACTTGAACAATATATTTAGAAATAATAACATAAATATGACCAAATGAATATGATTTACAAAAATATGATTAGTTACTAGAGTAGTAATGAAATTACAGTAATTCATGTTCAAGTTTTGAATTTAAGTTACCACAACACTACGTTGTAGTAATGAATAGTCATATTTATATAAATAAGTTTTATTTTAGTAATATTCTTATAAAAAAACTCATTTATTTACTTAACTATTTTACATACTATTTTTAAAGTTCATTTATATATTTATATTTTCCTATACTGACAGTTCGGTGGTCTGGAGATGTTGGCTTTCCTAATGTGGAGGTGGGTGTTTCCTCTTCCAAAATGATGGAGATGGGTAAATGGAATATTGACTTTATGTCTAAGGGAGTGTTTGAAACAGATTAAAAAAAACACTTCTCAACTTTTGTCTTAAAATAGCACTTATTCACCAAACACTACCAATTTTTACTTTTTCTCGGCTTGCGTGTGAAAAGTGTTTTTCTTTTTTCTATTACACAAAAAACACTTATTTTACCAAACACTACCAACTTTTACTTTTCAAAATCACTTTATTCTCAAACACTATCAACTTTTACTACTAATCACTTTTTCCTTACATCTCCAAAAGTGCTTTTTTAAGCAGAATCAGTTGCAAACACTCCCTAAGGGTCTGTCCTTTAATATTAGTTCGGCCCAGGTAAATAAATAGGCCAGAGAAGTTGCAAAATTGGGCTTAAATGGGCCTTTTTCTTGGCGGAGTGGTAATCTCATTCCAAACGATCTCGGAGGCTCTATAAAATTGGATGAGTTGGGCGTTCCTTATATTGTTTGGTGAGTTGTTGTTACTTAGCTTCTTTTGCGGTTTTGTCTTTTTGCTCTTGTTTGCTTTGTTTTTTGGTAGAGGTTTTGGTTCGGTCCCCCTCTCCACGTGTATAATCCTCTTTTTATTCTTAATAAAACTCTAGCAGGTGTCGCCCGGTATCTACCCCGCTGATTTTGGTAGTTTGCCTTCTGGGCTAAAAAAGAAATACCGACGATTTTAATGTTAGAATCCCAAATAATTAGTAAGAACCACATGGTATAGAGATTCAGTATGGAACGACTCTCTCATCTCATCTCTAAGGAGGTTGAAGCGGATAGATGGAAGCCAATAAGGGTAGGAAGACTGGGTGTTAGCATCTCTCACCTTTTCTTCGCAGACGACTTGATGCTTTTTGGTACTGCTTCTAGGGATCAATTTGAAGTTATGATGCAGACTATGGAGACGTTCTCATCAAGATCGGGTCTGGAAATTAATAAGGACACATCAAGGGTGTATTTTTTGCCCAATATTGATGGAGGTACTAGAAGCAACCTTCAGAATCTCTTTGGTATTAAGCCTACTACGGATCTAGGTAAATATTTAGGTGCCCCTATCATTCATGAGCGCAAATCTAAAGACAAGTTTGCTTTTATTATTGACCGGGTGAAACAAAGATTGGCTTCTTGGAAAGAAAATGTTTTAAATATGGCTGACCGAAAGACACTGGTTCAATCCGTGACCACGGCTATACCCTAATATGTTATGCAAAGCTCTTTGATTCCTATGAGTATGTGCGCTAGCCTCAACAAAATCAATAGAAATTTTCTTTGGGGTTACAAGGGAGATAGAAGTAAAATTCATCTAGTTAATTGGGATGAAGTTTGCAAACCAAAGGAAAAAGGTGGTTTTGGGCATTAGAAAGCTTGGTATAATAATGTGGCCTTAATCTCTAAATTGGGTTGGGACATCATGATGGATACTCTGAAGCTTTGGGTGAAAATTTTCAAGGCGAAATATATCAGAAACTCTTCATTTTTGGAAATCACAAAAAAATCACGAACCTCTCACACATGGTGGGATATCTTGAATAGCGAGGATATCATTCGGAATGGGCTGGGATGGCAAGTGGGAAATAGTGAGAACATATCATTCTAGTTTGTTATTTGGGTGAGGGATAGGCCTCTTTGTGAAGAAGTTGGATCCCCATTAGCAGCAACTGCAGGGCAAGTCAGAGTGGCAGATTTACTAATGAATAACAAGGAATGGAATATTGCAAAACTTGATACTTTACTCCCAGAAGAAGTGATCGAGGATGTGAGAGCAATACCTATTCCTATGGCAAAGGATTATCCTGGTGGTATTTACTTGAGGCTATCTGCAACAGGTGAGTTTTCTGTAAAAACAGCCTATAATTCTATGTTTTTGTCACAGGATACAGACGATTGGAGTTGGGTATGGAAGGTTCAGGTGGCTGAAAAGATCCGATATTTTCTTTGGCTTGTGGTAAAAAACAAATCGCTCACAAGTGTGGAAAGATGGAGAAGGAATATGACTGATGATAAAATATGCCCAATATGTAATAATGAGGAAGAAATGATGCTTCATCTGCTCCGGGACTACCCCTTTGCAATAGAAGTTTGGCAGAGGAGTTTACAAGATGGCCATAGAACAAGAGATACCAGCTCATGTAACACCGGACCCGAATTTTACCCAGATAATTTTTTTTTCGTAAAGTACTTGGTTAAAGAAGGTAAATCAAGACTAAGAGTAGTCTTGATAAATGAGAAAGTAAAATTTTGTCCTAAATTAATAAAGGGTTATTAATTTAGACGCGGGACCACTCGTGGTATTTCAAGTTTATAAAATATTATTGTTTTCCAAAACGATACTATTATGATAGTAGTAATGGGTCGTGGACCCCAGTGATACAGAAAACGACGACTGGACGGCCAAGTGAGTCGAGACCATTATTCGATAGTTGTGAGCCCTTAATTATCGGACTGTTAATAATCTGGAAGACTACGAATTAATAACAAAAGAAATATAAATATTTTAAGAACCCAAAAATAATGGGATAATTAATATTGATTAATTTGGTATATTAAGGAGGGTACTTTTGGATGACCCTACCTTGAAGATATTTTGTATGAGGACAAACAGATAAGATTTTATCTGTTCATACATATCAGACCATTTAAAAAGAAGTGTAACATTTTATTAAAGTGTCGCAAAATATGAAACCACATATTTAGTCATGAGAAATGATGAATGGATTTTCGAGGAAACGTGTTTTCATTTTTACTATTAATTGAACAGTAAAATGCACGTTGGGCCCACACATGGGCGGGGACCATCCGATATTTACGGACCACATATTATATTCATCTTGGTCTAGATAATATTTATATGAGGTTGTAAAAAAATGTTGAGCCATAAAGTTGCCCTTTCGATCAAATGAGGTCCCATTACCGGTATAGGTAATTAAACAGATAACGGCCCGAAATGAATTTCGGCGACCACTAAATTAAATTTGGGTAATATATATTCATTTTAGAGGCCAATATTAATTGGAAGAATGATATATATTTTACTTAACCCGAAAAAATAAAATATAATTAAAACAGTCCAGAAAATACAACTTTCAGGGCCGAATGTACACTTCGGGACATAAAGGGATGACCTCCCACATGAGCGGGGGGCACCCCACGTTTTTTGGACATCAAATCGACAAGGGGAGCTGCACAACTTGGAGGAAAGGTGGTTGAGGTGAAGTTTATGGAATCAAATAAGTTGTGGGCCTCTTTCCACACTTATTTGTTGAATGAGACAAAGGAAGAATTATTCCTACTCCCTCCCCTACCTTTAGCTCGACCAAACACCCAAAGAAAGAGAAGGAAGCTCTGCAATTAATCCCCTCCATAGCCATGAACCGAGCTCAAGGTTGAAGAAGGCTTAAGGAAGAAGAAAAGCTTGGAAAAGAAGAGAAAAACCTTAATTAATTAAGGTAATGATCTCATTAACATTTTTCATCCTCCATTTAATCTCATATGATTTTATAAATCATATGATGGACCCTTAATATTGTTCTACACTTCTAGAGGTATAGAATGAGGATTTGGAAGGTTAAGTTTAACCATAAACGGAGTTATGACCAGAGTAAGACCGGTTCACCGGAAAATAACCTTTTAGAGGTTATTTGTGTTTTTTTTTGGTAAAAGAGGTTATTTGTGTTGATATAGATTTTGTGATGTTAAAACCTTGTTAGGAACTTGTCAAAGGTGCTCCTATAGCTTCCACGGAGTTGGAAGAGTCGCCGGAGTTTTCGCCGGAAATTTCAAAAGTCGCCGGAGTTCAAACAAAGAAGATAAAAGCTTGCTAGCGTCATTTTGAGGTGAGTGGACGACTACGTGTCTTGTAACTCTTGAGTCAAACGTGGGATTACCTAAATAAAATCATAATCATGATTTGAGAAATGATTAAATGGATTAAAATACATGATTAGTCATGGTGAATATGAAATATCAAAGTATTATATGGTTAATGAATAAGAAATTAATTTGTGGATTAATCATGGATGATATATTATTGTCAAATGTATAAAAATGCATACTTGGACTATGTATGAGACTAACTAGAGTAATCTAGTATGTGAGTATGTATAAAAATGTTTAAAAGTATTTAAACATGTGATTAACCATTTTGATTATAAATTAAGTGACAGTGGCATGATTGATGAATAAAGAATTACTAATATTATTGATGAAGAATAATCATGAATGATTATTTGGGAAAAGACTAAGGAAACTCAAGATGATATTTTTGTAAAGGATTTGAGTATTAAATCATGCAAGTCACTAAAGTAAAATCTAGTTTATGAGAAATAAACTAGGGAATTATACAAGGTATAATTAACTAATATAAATGTTTTGTTGGCTCATATGAGAAATGACCAAAGTAATTCACGTACTATTCTTGTGAAGAATTAAGAAATGCTTAAGTATACATGCTACTAAGATGAACTAGTTTATGAGAAATAAACTAGGGTAATATACAAAAATGATTAACTAGTATCAATGACTAGTTAATATTTTTGTGAATATAATATTCTAATTAAATGATGAACCATGAATGGTTCATTTTGTGAGGTGATTAAAGGTAATTCAAGGTGATATCCTTGTGAGGAATAAAAAATTGCTTAATCATGCAAGTTGTCAAGATGAACTAGTTTATGGAATTGAAGATAAACTAGAATAATTTGCATGGGAATGATTGGAAATATTTATATAAAATATAGGAGATATTTTGGGTGACCAAAATGGCATATTTTGGTTGTTTATGACCTAATACATGTTGTGTTAAAATTTCGGATCAATCGGAGTTGTTTCGGCGAGTCAACGAAAAATGTTGACTGGTTGCCCAGGGGGTAACCGGCGCCGGTTATAGGCAAAACCGGCGCCGGTTATGGTTCGATTTACTAAGAAAAATCAGTAAACCGGCGCCGGTTATGGGTAAAACCGGCGCCGGTTATGTCTCGGCTTTCAAGACTGATTTTTGCTAAATACCCAAATCGGACCCGGTTTGACGTGAGATTAATTCTAGCCATCCTATATATGAATATTTTGCATGGAATTGCATGAAATATGATGTTTAAAATGATAAGACTTGGAATATGGTTTAAACGCTAAGACTTGGACTAGTCGTTAGTAAAGAAATTATAGACTGCGACCGGGTGAGGTACGTGGTAGATTATACATGGCGGGTGAATACCCGGGACCAAGTATGGTTATATAATACTCTGTAGGATCAGGAGGAGTCCTCACACTCAAACGTTAACAAGGGCCCGTGTAGTCCTTAAGGTGTGTTAACCTCCAGCAAATTACACATAGGTAACAAGGGCAAATGCAGTCCTTGAGGTGTGGTATCCTCCATAAAATTGCATATAGGTAACAAGGGCCCGTGTAGTCCTTGAGGTGTGTTAACCTCCAGCAAATTACACATAGGTAACAAGGGAAAATGCAGTCCTTGAGGTGTGATATCCTCCATCAAATTGCATATAGGTAACAAGGGCCCGTGTAGTCCTTGAGGTGTGTTAACCTCCAGCAAATTACACATAGGTAACAAGGGCAAATGCAGTCCTTGAGTTGTGGTATCCTCCATCAAATTGCATATAGGTAACAAGGGCCCGTGTAGTCCTTGAGGTGTGGTATCCTCCAGCAAATTACACATAGGTAACAAGGGCAAGTGCAGTCCTTGAGGTGTGGTATCCTCCATCAAATTGCATATAGGTAACAAGGGCCCGTGTAGTCCTTGAGGTGTGTTAACCTCCATCAAATTACACATAGTATGAGGGTGTATGCGTACTCCTCAAAGCGGGGTTAACCCGGAAATGAAAACTATGATAGTAAGGACGGATAGTCCTCGAGGTAGGTGAACCTCAAGATAATGATTTTAAATGATTAAACGTGTTTGATCGGGAACGAGTTTCCGATGGGATATTTTCCTTGGTCTAGGAATTGATTTAAACCATGTTCATGATATGGGAGTCCAAAGGGCCCCCACAGTAATTATATTTGATATCGAGTGAGTCAGCCTGCGGGTGACTCCACTTGAGGGTAAGACATGGGAAGAGTGAATTTAATGAGACTGTTACGCCTAAATGATTTGAAAGACAAATGGGCCCACGGGCCGGATATTTTACTCATATGTATATATGTATACATGTTGTTTTGAAAAGGGGTAGCTGACGTGCACTTTGTTACGGTGCGTCAAAATAAATTCAATACTAACACTTATGCGTAGTATAGCGTAGTAGAGTTCGTATCCACAGGGAAAGGAATAATTCTCTTTTTATAAAACTAGTAAATAAAAGGGGGGTTTAAGATTGAATGATTTAATTTAATTAAACACAAAGATGAACAACTTATATGTGATTTAATTCAAAGATAAAAAGGACTTGGCATTGCTACTTTCCACTTGTTGATATATTTTAGTCGATCATTGTTATCTATAATTTATCTCCTCTCGAATACTCAATCGAGGATTATATCCAATTCATTGAGTATAGTTATTAACCACGACCGTGCATTAATAGACCGAAGTTACTTACTTGTGAAACCATCAACGATTAACCATCGGTTCGTTGATCGTTTCTAGTAATAATTAATATATGAAACAAAACTAATTGATCTTTAAGTAATGTTCAAAATATTAATATGAAATATGAATAGGAATTAATTAATACTCAAGGAAGAATATTAAAGAAGATGAATCCTACTATAGTTAATATCAAGATGTTAACCAATTGTCATCTTAGTAACACTCCCCAATATTAACGTAGAAGAAGAAATAACTATTACTATAACTAATGTCAAGATGTTAACTAATTGTCATCTTAGTAACACTCCCCAACATTGGTATAGAAATAGTATTTAAAGAAAGAATTAATATTCAAGGAAAGAAGTTAAGAAAATAACTCACAACTTTAATAATCAACAAGCTTCAAGAGCAACGCCAAGAAATGGAAGTTTAGCTCCTCATTTGGAGACTAAACATGCTATAAAAATATAAAAGAAATACTATTCTAAACTGAGCTTAAGTATATGGAAGAATGGATGCTTGTATTGTGAAGGAAAAGGGGTGTATTTATAGGTGTTTGGAGGTGGCAGGGTTGTGTACCTGATCGGGTATATAGGGTACTCGATCGGGTATTTTAGGCAGTTTCCCGGAAAATCACTTTTCTAGACATACCCTATCGGGTATGAAGGCATACCCGATCGAGTATGAGCCAAATATTCAAAATCCTGCACGTTTTTTTGACTCTCCAGATCTCTCAAGATTCTGATTTTGACACCCGAATCAACTCAATACCCGATCGGGTATTGCCTATACCCGACCGGGTATATGAAATATTTTCTCAATCTTCTTTTTATCTTGTCCCCTTGCACTTTCCTTGATCTTTTGGGGTCCAATCTTGATCCTTTGGATGATCTTGACCTGTTTTAACCTCAGAATAATCCTAATCTAAACAAATTACATTTATATAGGAAAATAAACTAATTACACCAAAAGTGTGTAATTTTCCAAACAACAACAAATAAAACTAGTTAAAATAGAAATAATAAATAATAAAAATACAACTCTATCAGTAGCTAAGTGTTATGCCCATAATTATACTATCACCCTATTTTGAGGGTCTCACGTGAGAAACATTAGTTACATTACATACAGTTTGCCCTCACCAGTACTTTTCTGTAGTACTGATCCCTCGGGGGAACCACCCTTTCAGGTTGAAGCTAGAGCTTACTTCCTGCACCCGTTGCTCGGGAGATCGATGGAGAGAAGACGTGATTCGTGCTTCCTCTGGTTCTATTTCTAAATAATTAAATAATGTTCATGGAACTATTTTGACTTATAAATTAATGGAGCCTGCGAGCTCTTGTTTTACCCTTGTGTGGGTTCTTATTAAACACTTATTTTCCGCTATTTGTTTAATTGTATGTTGATGTTGTTATGTATGTTTACTAATCGGTTTTGGCATATGTATCTATCGGACGTCTTGTATAATTCGGTGAGGATGAACTGCAGTTATTCTTATTGGGTTGTACGACGGTTGTCCACGTGGCACAGACGCGGTCTGGGGCGTGACAGCTCAAGTTGTCTAGAGTGGGTTTGAAGCCACTGTAACACTATTAGTGATGTTTCTAGGAGATCCGCACATGCCTCAAAGTTTGCATATATTGTGTGGATGATCTGGAAAGCAAGAAATGAGTGGATTTTTTAGGGTGTACAACTAAATGTGGACAAGCTTGTATGGAAAGCCTAATTTTTAGCAGATGAATATACATGTACGACATCCTTTGATTGTATCAAGCAACGTAAAGAGGCTAAAATCGTTAAATGGATTCCTCCAAGATATTTTAAACTTAACTGTGAGGGCTCTAGTCGAGGAAAGGGGAAAGAGGCTGGGGCTGGTGGGCTGATACGTAATCATAGAGGAGAATGGGTTAGCGGTTTTTGTATTAATATTGGGAAATCTGATAGTTTTAAAGCTGAACTTTGGTGCTTAAGGCAAGGTTTTTCACTAGCGAGGGAGTTGGATCTGAATAGAGTTATTGTTGAGTTTGATTCTGAGAGCATGCTCAAAGCTGTTAATAAGAGCGATGGTTGGAACAGAAATAGTATAGGGGTGCTTGTTCGGGACTGCCAGGAGCTTCTTGGAGATGAAAGGTTTGTCACGATTCAACACACTTTTCGAGAAGGTAATAGAAGTGCGGATGTTTTAGCGAATGCGGCTCATGCAGTGCCTTCGGGACTTACTATTTTTCAAGAGGCTCCTGCATGGATAAAAATTCAACTTCTTGAGGATGCTAATGGTCTAGAGAACATTAGATTTTAATTTCTTCTTTTTAGTTTGTCTTTCTTTTCCGATGTATTAAAAAAAAATAGAGATTCAGTATGGCTTATATTATAGGGGCTGGAAATAGCCATCAGGCAGCATGCAGTGTTATATATAGTTTAATGTTTTAGCATTATTGGGATTGATCAAACTCATGTTCTAAGCAGTTTAAATTGACTCACGTAAAGATTGAGCATCACAAGCACCCGTACCCTAATTCCAACTGTCGTCTAAAAGATCATTTTGGGTTATGTTTGGCACACCATTTCAGCTCATAATGGGCTGAAATTTTATTAATTCAGTTAATAATGATAAAAAAACAGACCTGTTTGGCCAATGGGCTACACTAAGCTTAAGTGGAAAAAGAAAGGCTGGATTAAAACGTTACCCATCCAAGCGTCTGTCTTTAGTCATCTCTAAGTTAGACTTTCGTTCCTTAAATAACCCTAGCTTGCACTTACCTTCTTCTCTTTTGCTCTTCATTTGCTAAACAAATAACCTCCTTCGTGGAATGAGAGTTTTGCATCGATATTTAATTTTCTTGGAGTCACGCTGTTTTGAACATTTATATTTATATTTCTAATATTGTTAAATACCCTTTTCCATGCTAATTATTTTATTTCTAATTTGTTTTCACGCAAATTAAACATAGTACCAGATTTGATTAATTGTTTTTCTAATGTTTCTAATTCCTTTTCTAATTTTATTTCTAATTTGTTATCTAATTATTTTGTTCTATTAATAAATTGTATGCCCTTTAATGTAATTTCATATTATCCACACATTTTTCAACTCTTTTTGCCAAACGGGTCTACCTCATTTAGTTAGCAATTCAGTTTCAGCGTTAAAAGTTCAGTTCCAGACAATAGTCTCTAATTCAGACAATAGCCTCTAATTCAGACATTAGCCTCCAACTCTAGTTCGTTGTGCCAAACATTGATAGTAAGAAGCATTAAGAAACATCCAATTGGCATCGACATGACAAGGCTAAAACATAATAACATGGCTATGATATAATTTTTAAAACCCGGAACTAAACCGGGTTATTTTCAACTTTTTAAATATTAAGTACTTATAAATTCTTAAGTACTTATTACATTTATTTTCAACTTTTTAATGTTAATATTTGATTTGACATAGCTTGCTCCCTCATTTCTACTTTATTTACACTTTATCAATTCAATACAATCACACAATTCTACTTTTTCTTAAAAATCACACCACACCCCTTTGTCCCAAACTTAGGGGGATGAATGTAGTATAAAATAAGAGTTTAAGTGTAATTTAAGTTGACCATCGAAAGACAAAATAAAGTTTATTTAGGAACAAAGGTAGTACAGTAAACTTTGGTCCAAGCCAATATGGAGTATTGTACTTCTAGAGTTGTAGTGATTACTAAAAGTACAATACTACATACTCCCTATAAAATGAGTTCGTATACCGTGGAACCCTCCCATGATGAGCACCGTACTCCTGCAACCAAAATGACACAGTTTTGCATTTTTTAATAAAAATTTTCGCGCATGAACAAAACACACGTGTACAGTAATTTTATTTTATTTTTGTTTTTCATTTGTTCCAGTAGCAGTGTGATGTAACTCACGTGTAAAGAAATGTAACTCACGTTATTGATCAATGTAACTCAAGTCCAGTCGAAATGTAATTTGTCCAATACATAGTATAAGAAATAAAAACATTGATTTCAATGTAAATAATGAAAAGAAGTCTAATTGCCCAATTATTTTACAAAAAAAGTGTATATGTTTTGTTTCTAATATATCAAGGCTATAAAAATGATTTTTTATAAAATTAATTTTTCTGTGAGTAGCAGAGGCTTTTTTGAGTTGTGTAACTCGCATTATATTGTGGTGTAACTCGCATTATGAAAAATGAAAATCACGTGTAAGTGGATGTAACTTGTTAAGAAAAATTGACATGTAACTCTCACTTATAGATATGTAACTTTAAGCACATTTTGGTGTAACTTGAGCATACGCAAAATGTAATTTGAGAAGATTTAAAATAATTAATGATAGTCATCTTCAATATGTAAATTGTATAAGAAAAATTCCAGTTTAATCTGAGCAAAATTTGAGTTCTTAGCTTCGTTCTTTTTGAGTATTAGATGAAGTGCTCACAAATCAAGTCTATGTTTCATTGTTATCTCGCAAGACACAAATCCAGCCGAATAATTAATTCGAATTGCGCACAAAAATATCAGCCTGAAGTTTATGAGAACCGAGCATGGCTTCGATGGACTGCCGGGACAAGATTGACGCTTCAAATCAGCCATCAAAGCAGAGCGCCGCCGCTGCCATGCCGCCGCCACGAGGATGAGCAATTGCACCGCCGCTACTTCCTTGCGGGCGCCCGGCGAGTGTCACAACCAACTTCGGATGCTCTCTCAGTCTCTCTCAAGACCAGGGGCGGATCCAGGAATTTGAGATGCTTAGAGCTGAATAGAAATTATACTACGTTTAAATATTAGAGAGGTGTGCTAAACGTGAAATATGAAAAAATTTACACTAAAATAATTTAAAAAATTCTAAGTTGCCCTGGGCTTCAGCCTACCATAGTCCGTGCATAGATCCTCCACTGCTCAAGACGGAACACACGTAGGCTCTCTAATCTGGCGTAATAACAACGGCGTAATACTTGTTTTTTAAATTAATACCGAGCAATACTATGTCGTTTTGGGACCGGTGCACCGATCCCACGATAAAATTTGCACTATAAAATCTGCCAAATCAAATAATTGGTCCAAAGTGTTTGAACCGGTCGAATTCATCCGGTCTACCACTCATCTCTCAGCCACATGGTCGTACGGCTTCTCTCTGCTTCCATCTCCTCTTCCCCTGATGTCGGACGCAGTCTACACCACGCCGTTCGTCTAATATCCCGAGGTTAGTCGATTTTTACTAACTGCCTTCTTATTTTATCTCATCTTCTTTTGTTTGTTCATACATATCTTATTTTATCTTATCTGCCGTGAATTGATCAAGCGTACAGTGTAACACCGTCCCCAAATGTATTTACTTTTAAGTGAATAATATATTGAACCTTGTATAAGGGTTAATGAGAATATGAAGTGGTGAATTTTCATTAATTATTTTGCATGAATAGTAAATTCGCACGTGGGGCCCACACCGGGAGCGGGGGCCGCCCGATATTCCCGAGACCGTATATTTTATTCATCTTGGTCAATATAATATTTATATAGGGGTGGATAACTTATTGGTCCAAAGAAATGATATGGAGTTGACCGGTTGATCAAAAAGGCCAAAATACCGGTACTGGTAATTTAACAGATAAAAGCCAGAAATGAATTTCTGAGACCTATAAATTAAAGTTGGGGAATGTATATTCACTATAAGGGTTATATTGATCGAGAACACGTAATATATTTTATTTGACCCGGTAAAATAAAATATATTTAAAACAGTCCGAAAAATACAACTTTCGGGACTGATTGTACACTTCGGGACGGATTGGGATGACCTCCCACATGGGTGGGGGCCGATTGAGTGCTAGGAGGGCTGGAGGACAAGTGAAGGGATGGGAGGAACACATTTGACATCTAGTGGACCCCCATTTCCTTACTCATTTGCAAAGAAAGACAAAAGAAACCATCCCCCTCCTCTCCCACTCATTGAGCTCGGCCAAGACACACCAAGGAGAGAAGAAACCTCTGCAAACCACCATCCCCCATAGCAAATTCGAGCTCAAGCAAAGGAGTCCCAAGGAGGAAGATTAAAGAAGGAGAAAACTAGGAAAAAGTGTGAAAATTAAGGTAATAACCTTATCATAACTTCTCCTCTATTTTTCTTCTATCATATGAGATATATATCATATGGAGAACCTTGAGGGTTGTTCTACATAATTTAAGTGTAGAATAATGGGTTGGAGAGTGGTTCTAAGTCCAAGAACGGATTTAGAAGCCAAACCGGCAAGTTCACCGGAAAATAACCTTTTAGGGGTTATTTGTATTGATCAAGGTTTTATGATGTTGAAACCTTGTTAGGAACTTGATATAGAGTATTTTGAGCCTCACCGGAGTTTCGCCGGAGTTTCGCCGGAGTTGGTCAAAGTTGGCCGGAGTTGGTCAAAGTCCGCCAAAGTTCAACCGGGAAGCGTAGAACGCGCTTAAGCTCACTTAAGGTGAGGATGACCGACTATATTGTTTATAATTATTGGGTTAATTTCATAAGATTGCCTAAATGAATTATATGTGTTTGGCATGAGTTATTTATGATTAAGAATGCCTAAAATGGAATATAGTATTGTTCATAAAAGAAAATGCATAATATACAAATTCAAGAATAAATTGTGTATGATTATGTGTTGTGATTGTAATGACCCAATTGTGGTGTAAGTTATAAAATTGTATGGTGATAAATATGCTTTTACCTCATGAAGGGAATAAAAGTGATATTTTGATATTGAATCAAGTTATACTTGAATGTGAAATTAAATTGAAATGTATGAATTATTATGAAATTGGCGTTGGCTTATTAAGATTAGACGACTAGTATTGAAGACTAGTCGGGAATGTTAGTTCAATAGTGCTTGGGAGCTAATCCCAAGATATTGAAGCTAAGTAACCTTAAAAGATAATTAGGGTGGACTTTACGAAGTCAAGTTATGTTAGGAGTAGACCTCAAGGGTTACTCAAAAGGAATGGAGCCTAGACTAAGAAGTGGTTTAGGGATTAGATGACGTGACTACGAGCCGAGCTCTAGCACGTGGTAGTATGACTATGAGCCGAGCTCTAGCAAAAATGTAGGAATGACTATGAGCCGAGCTCTAGCAAAATGTAGTGTGACTATGAGCCGAGCTCTAGCACAAAAATGTAGGAATGACTATGAGCCGAGCTCTAGCGAAATGTGGTGTGACTATGAGCCGAGCTCTAGCACAAATTAATATGACTATGAGCCGAGCTCTAGCATGAAGGAACATAAATTAATTTCAAATAGTAACATCCTAAGTTGAGGGTCTTGGAGATTGAAACTTTGATTATACTTAGTATAGTTGTCATTGTACTTGTCAAATGCTTCCAAGTACTGACCTCCCCTTCGCGGGGGAGGCCACCTCACAGTTTCAGGTCGGGATTAAAGCTTGCCGCTACCGCCTGTTGCATCGGAGAATTCAAGAGAAGAAGACGTGGTTCGTGCTTCTTCTATTTCTGTTTGAAAACGATTTAAACCATGCTCATGGATATTATTTTTCTTTAATATGTATTTAGGGCTTGTATGCCCATGTTGCCAAAGTGTGGCGTGCACATTTGTATTGAACATTTCCGCTGCTTTAAATGATTATTTTACATTATGTGGTTTATGGATGTACTATGTGTGAATGGTATTCAAGACGCCTAGTATAGTATGGATGAGTTGGACTGCGGTTGACTATTCGTACTGTACGGCGGGTTGTTGACGTGTCCGGTAGGTCCGGGGCGTGACAATTTAATTGGTATCAGAGCCTTAGTCCGTAAACTTCATAATGAAGCTTCAAAATCTCTTTTCGAAAATGAATTTGAAAACCATGAGCATAAAAGTTTTGTACTTGTAGAACTTTTGGTACTTGAGTTGCAAAGTCTCTAATTGTTAAGATGGTACCCTTAACAATTGGTATGGCGGTGATTTGAGCCAAAGGATGTCTTTAAGTACCTATCCGTCATTTGACATTGATACGAGTGTAATGACTCACTCTAATTCCTTTCAGAAATGGAGCCAGTCGGAAGGATCACTAGGAGGAACCCGACGGGCCGTGTACCGGGTGGGTCCGAACGCGGTAGCCGGGGGTCCTCTAGGGGGTCAAGAGGAAGGGGCCGTGGAGGCCAACGTCAAACCGTGAGCGATGGCCACGTCGACACGGAGAGTGAGACCTATTGGTCTTATGAGGACTCAACCTACCGGCCGGAAACTGAGCCGGTTGAGACCCCTTATGAAGGGGATGATGATGATGTGAGCGACGAGGAGGAAAGTGGCTCCTTGGCTCGGATCGAAGCGCTGCTCCAACAATATCATCGGGAGCGCGAGGAAAGGAGGGAACGCCGAAGGCGCCGTGCAGGGCAACCTTCGGGTGGGGCTCCAAGAGGAAGGAGCTATTGTGATTCAAGAACCCATGTGGAAGCGCATGGGAGTCGAGGTGATGGAGGTCCAACCATAAGGATCTCCAAATACATCAAAGAGGCGAGGGACTTGGGGTGCAAACCGTTCTATGGGACGGGGGACATCTCGGTGGCCGCGCAATGGATCAAGAGGCTGAACGAGGCAGCCCTTGACATGCAACTCACCCCCGATTTCAAACTGAGAATCGCGGTGAGGTTACTTGAAGGGTTGGCATCCAAGTGGTGGGATGGAACCAAAGGCAAGTATGGCGGGAATGTTACTTGGGAGGATTTTCGGCAAGAATTCTTTGCCCAATACTACTCCGACTTTGAAGTAAATGCAAAGGTGAGGGAATATACTCTCCTAACCCAAGGGGGTAACATGACGGTGAAAGAACTCGAGCACAAGTTCAGGGACCTTGCCGACCACATACCGGAGTATGCTTGTGATGAAAACCGAATGGTGAATCACTTTTGGGAGGCCTTGGACCTGGAGATACGTGATAGGGCGACTCAATTGCCCAACATGACTTTCAGCCAAGTGGTTGCCCAAGGGTTGAAAGGAGAGAAGCAATGGGAAGAGAGAAAGAAGAGAGACGCCGAAGAGGCGAAGAAGAGAAAGTGGGAAGGCCATGGCCCCCAAGGTTCTAACAAAAAGGGGAACCATGGGGGAGGTGGATCATTCAGAACACCGGCACCGCCATCCAAGGGAAACCCGGCTTTCAGCGGGCACAACTCGGGCTCACAAGCCTCAACGACGCCCAGGTGCAGGAATTGTAACAGGAGCCACGCCGGTAAGTGTCGTGATCCACCACGGTGCTTCCAATGCGGGAGTACAGGGCATATTAAACCAAATTGCCCTCAACTTGGTGGGAACCGAGGGGCGGGATCAAGCGGCGCCACCACGGCGAGTAGGAGCCGAACTGGGGCACCCCATGCTAGTGCGGGGCAAGGGGGAGCGAGCACGAGCAACGCGCCGTCTGTAAATCAGGGGAGGACTCAAGCTAGAGTCTATGCGATGACCGAGGCTGACGCTCGGGCTAATCCCGACTCCGTTGCAGGTAACCCTTTGTGACGATTGATAAATTACATGTATTGAGTGCTAAAAGTGATAGCGGGTCCGTACGGACTGGCCGGGGCCGATACCGGCCAGTTTCCTAGCAAAAAGTTGCAAAAATGAACTGCCCAGGGGTAAACCGGCGCCGGTCGAGGCTAAAACCGGCGCCGGTTCTAATTAAAACGCCCGTTTTGGGGTCGCCGTGGGTAAACCGGCGCCGGTTTTGGGCCATAACCGGTGCCGGCCAAGGGTCGGGGAGGCCAAGCTAATAATATTTTCTTTTTCCGGAGGACGCCGTAGCAAAACCGGCGCCGGTTTTGGCCATAACCGGCGCCGGTCTAGGGGAAAAGGGGGTCGGAAAAATCACCGTGCTCGTAACCGGGGCCGGTTTTGAAGAAAAACAAGTTTTTTTGAAGTTGCCGAAGGTAAACCGGCGCCGGTTTTGGCCATAACCGGCGCCGGTCCAGTTAATTTTGTGGGTATCCGGCCACCCCGAAGGCGAACCGGCGCCGGTCTTGCCTAGAACCGGCGCCGGTCCAGTGTATTGTTACCCGAAAAATTTTCGTTAAGCCCCGTTTCGATCCGATACGTGGCCTAGTGTGTCTTACATGACTTATGAATGTAGGAACATTAAAGATCAACGGTAGAAACGCAAGAATTCTCATTGATACCGGGGCACAACGTTCATTCGTGAGTGAAGCGTTTGCCGAAAGTTTAGACGTGCCGTTGATAGTAATGACACAACCCTTGTTGGTCTCTACACCGTTGGGAGACGATGTGGAGAGGAAACATTACTATCCTTCGTGTGAGGTAGAAGTGACGGGTCAACCTTTGACTTGTGACTTCGTACCTCTAAGTATGTTAGAATTCGATGCAATTCTAGGGATGGATTGGCTCGAGAAACATCATGCTCGAGTGGATTGTTATGCCAAGGTTTTGGAACTCGAGGATGCTGAGGGAAACACTCTACGTTTCGAGGGAGATCGGGGAGGATCTCATAGTTGTATAATATCCGTGATGAGGGCACGAAAGATGATGAAGAAGGGATGCCATGCATACCTCGCTTATGTAGTGGATGAAGCAAAGAAGGAGGTTGACATCAACGATGTACGTATCGTGTGCAAATATCCGGATGTCTTTCCCAAAGACTTGCCGGGGCTTCCACCCGACAGAGAGATCGAATTCGTGATTGAAGTGGATCCGGGAACCAAACCCATTTCGATTCCTCCTTATCGAATGGCACCGGCCGAGCTTCAAGAGTTGAAGGTTCAACTTCAGGAGCTATTGGACAACGGGTTCATTAGACCCAGTCATTCACCGTGGGGAGCACCCGTACTCTTCGTAAAGAAGAAAGATGGTACACTAAGAATGTGTATAGACTATCGACAGCTAAACAAGGTCACAATCAAGAACAGGTATCCTTTACCGAGGATTGATGACTTGTTCGATCAACTTCGAGGGGCAACAGTATTCTCGAAGATTGATTTAAGGTCAGGGTATCATCAGCTGAAGATAAAGGAGAGTGACATACCTAAGAGTGCATTTCGCACTAGATATGGTCACTACGAGTTTTTGGTGATGTCGTTTGGTCTAACCAACGCACCGGCGGCATTCATGGACATGATGAACCGTGTGTTTAGTGAATACTTAGATCAATTTGTGATAGTATTCATTGACGACATCTTGATATACTCCAAGAGTGAAGAGGAGCATGAAGATCATTTGAGTCTTGTACTTGAACGGCTAAGGGAAAAACAACTTTTTGCCAAGTTCTCTAAATGCGAGTTTTGGCTCAAAGAGATTGGGTTTCTCGGGCACGTCGTGTCAAGTTCGGGCATTTCGGTGGATAAAGCCAAGATAGAAGCCATTATGAATTGGGAGACACCCAAAAATGTGAAAGAGATACGTAGTTTCCTTGGCTTAGCGGGATACTATCGTAAGTTTGTTGAAAAATTCTCCGTATTGGCGTCTCCATTGACAAAGCTCACAAAGAAAGGGGCCAAATTCGTATGGGACGACAAATGTGAGAAAGGCTTTCTCGAACTCAAGAAACGACTTACGGAAGCACCGGTTCTCGCTCTACCCACACAAGGGATAGGGTATGACATATACAGTGATGCTAGCATCCAAGGGCTTGGGTGTGTACTAATGCAAAACGGTCGGGTGATTGCCTATGCTTCTAGGCAATTGAAGAAACACGAGGCGAACTACCCTACCCACGATCTAGAGTTGGGGGCGGTAGTGTTTGCACTAAAGATTTGGAGGCATTACCTCTATGGGGAGACATGTCACATTTTTACTGATCATAAGAGTCTGAAGTACGTATTCACTCAGAAAGAGTTGAATATGAGGCAAAGGAGATGGATGGAGTTGATCAAGGACTATGACTTGATCATCGACTATAATCCCGGAAAGGCCAATGTAGTGGTCGATGCACTGAGCAGGAAAAGTACGTCGGGGACATTACTCACATGTCTACGAACTTTGAGGGCACAAGTGGAGGTGTCCACGAGTGGGGTCCTTATTGCTAGATTTGAGGTTAGGCCTACATTGCTGAGTGAGATCAGTAGATGTCAGGCCACTGATGAAGAATGTCAGAAGATCCGTGAGCGGATTCTTGAAGGGCCCGTGGAGAACTTTCGGGTACGTGATGACGGCCTTTTGTTGTTTAAGGACCGTGTATGCATACCGAAGAGTGAAGAGCTTCAAAAGTCTATACTAGAGGAGGCTCATTCTTCGGCATATGCTATGCATCCAGGAGGTACTAAAATGTACCGAGACTTGAAGGAAAGCTACTGGTGGTCGGGTATGAAGAGGGACATCGCAGAGTACGTGAGTCGATGCCTTACTTGCCAACAAGTTAAGGCAGAGCATCAGCACCCGGCGGGGCTTTTTGCAGCCACTGACCATTCCAGAATGGAAGTGGGAGCATGTGACCATGGACTTCGTGGTGGGGCTACCACGAACAGTGAACAACTATGATGCGGTATGGGTAGTGGTTGATAGGCTCACCAAGAGTGCACACTTTTTGCCTATCAACATTACTTATCCTCTTGAAAGATTGGCAAAGCTATACACGGAAGAGATTGTGAGACTACATGGAGTCCCGATATCCATTGTCTCGGATAGGGATCCACGATTCACATCTCGATTTTGGCCCAAGTTTCAAGCATCTTTGGGTACTAAACTGAAGTTTAGCACAGCTTTTCATCCGCAGACGGATGGACAATCTGAGAGAGTGATACAGATTCTGGAAGATATGCTTAGGGCATGTGCTTTGGAGTTCCAAGGGAGTTGGGACAAGCATTTGGCTCTAGTTGAGTTTGCCTATAACAACAGTTATCAGACGAGTATTGGCATGCCTCCATACGAGGCATTGTATGGGAGGAAATGCAGAACACCGTTGTGTTGGGACGAGGTTGGCGAGGCCAAGCTCGAAGGGATTGAACTTGTTGAAATCACCAAGGCTAAGGTGAAGGTCATTCAGGATAGACTCAAGGCGGCCCAAGATCGGCAGAAGAGTTATGCCGACAAACGACGCAGGCCATTGGAATTCGAGGTCGGTGATAGGGTCTTCCTAAGGATTTCTCCTTGGAAGGGTATCATCCGGTTTATATCGAGGGGAAAGCTTAACCCCCGATACATTGGTCCATTTGAAATCCTTGAAAGGATAGGGGCCGTGGCATACCGTCTCAAGTTGACGTCAGAACTTGAGAAGATACACGACGTGTTTCACGTATCGATGCTCAAGAAATACGTGAGAGATCCATCTCATATTCTTGAGAAGCCACCGGTAGAGATACGTGAAGATCTACAATATGCAGTAGAACCGGTGGAGATTGTCGGGCAACAAGTGAAGAAATTGAGGAACAAGGAGATTCCAATGGTGAAGGTTCTTTGGAGGAGTGATCGAGTCGAAGAAGAAACCTGGGAGACGGAGGTCTCAATGAGGGAGCAATACCCGTTTCTTTTCGATTAGACACGTGGATTTCGGGGACGAAATCCCAAATAAGGGGGGGGTGAACTTGTAACACCGTCCCCAAATGTATTTACTTTTAAGTGAATAATATATTGAACCTTGTATAAGGGTTAATGAGAATATGAAGTGGTGAATTTTCATTAATTATTTTGCATGAATAGTAAATTCGCACGTGGGGCCCACACCGGGAGCGGGGGCCGCCCGATATTCCCGAGACCGTATATTTTATTCATCTTGGTCAATATAATATTTATATAGGGGTGGATAACTTATTGGTCCAAAGAAATGATATGGAGTTGACCGGTTGATCAAAAAGGCCAAAATACCGGTACTGGTAATTTAACAGATAAAAGCCAGAAATGAATTTCTGAGACCTATAAATTAAAGTTGGGGAATGTATATTCACTATAAGGGTTATATTGATCGAGAACACGTAATATATTTTATTTGACCCGGTAAAATAAAATATATTTAAAACAGTCCGAAAAATACAACTTTCGGGACTGATTGTACACTTCGGGACGGATTGGGATGACCTCCCACATGAGTGGGGGCCACCCCACGAAATTGTCAACCAAAGGGGGCTGATTGAGTGCTAGGAGGGCTGGAGGACAAGTGAAGGGATGGGAGGAACACATTTGACATCTAGTGGACCCCCATTTCCTTACTCATTTGCAAAGAAAGACAAAAGAAACCATCCCCCTCCTCTCCCACTCATTGAGCTCGGCCAAGACACACCAAGGAGAGAAGAAACCTCTGCAAACCACCATCCCCCATAGCAAATTCGAGCTCAAGCAAAGGAGTCCCAAGGAGGAAGATTAAAGAAGGAGAAAACTAGGAAAAAGTGTGAAAATTAAGGTAATAACCTTATCATAACTTCTCCTCTATTTTTCTTCTATCATATGAGATATATATCATATGGAGAACCTTGAGGGTTGTTCTACATAATTTAAGTGTAGAATAATGGGTTGGAGAGTGGTTCTAAGTCCAAGAACGGATTTAGAAGCCAAACCGGCAAGTTCACCGGAAAATAACCTTTTAGGGGTTATTTGTATTGATCAAGGTTTTATGATGTTGAAACCTTGTTAGGAACTTGATATAGAGTATTTTGAGCCTCACCGGAGTTTCGCCGGAGTTTCGCCGGAGTTGGTCAAAGTTGGCCGGAGTTGGTCAAAGTCCGCCAAAGTTCAACCGGGAAGCGTAGAACGCGCTTAAGCTCACTTAAGGTGAGGATGACCGACTATATTGTTTATAATTATTGGGTTAATTTCATAAGATTGCCTAAATGAATTATATGTGTTTGGCATGAGTTATTTATGATTAAGAATGCCTAAAATGGAATATAGTATTGTTCATAAAAGAAAATGCATAATATACAAATTCAAGAATAAATTGTGTATGATTATGTGTTGTGATTGTAATGACCCAATTGTGGTGTAAGTTATAAAATTGTATGGTGATAAATATGCTTTTACCTCATGAAGGGAATAAAAGTGATATTTTGATATTGAATCAAGTTATACTTGAATGTGAAATTAAATTGAAATGTATGAATTATTATGAAATTGGCGTTGGCTTATTAAGATTAGACGACTAGTATTGAAGACTAGTCGGGAATGTTAGTTCAATAGTGCTTGGGAGCTAATCCCAAGATATTGAAGCTAAGTAACCTTAAAAGATAATTAGGGTGGACTTTACGAAGTCAAGTTATGTTAGGAGTAGACCTCAAGGGTTACTCAAAAGGAATGGAGCCTAGACTAAGAAGTGGTTTAGGGATTAGATGACGTGACTACGAGCCGAGCTCTAGCACGTGGTAGTATGACTATGAGCCGAGCTCTAGCAAAAATGTAGGAATGACTATGAGCCGAGCTCTAGCAAAATGTAGTGTGACTATGAGCCGAGCTCTAGCACAAAAATGTAGGAATGACTATGAGCCGAGCTCTAGCGAAATGTGGTGTGACTATGAGCCGAGCTCTAGCACAAATTAATATGACTATGAGCCGAGCTCTAGCATGAAGGAACATAAATTAATTTCAAATAGTAACATCCTAAGTTGAGGGTCTTGGAGATTGAAACTTTGATTATACTTAGTATAGTTGTCATTGTACTTGTCAAATGCTTCCAAGTACTGACCTCCCCTTCGCGGGGGAGGCCACCTCACAGTTTCAGGTCGGGATTAAAGCTTGCCGCTACCGCCTGTTGCATCGGAGAATTCAAGAGAAGAAGACGTGGTTCGTGCTTCTTCTATTTCTGTTTGAAAACGATTTAAACCATGCTCATGGATATTATTTTTCTTTAATATGTATTTAGGGCTTGTATGCCCATGTTGCCAAAGTGTGGCGTGCACATTTGTATTGAACATTTCCGCTGCTTTAAATGATTATTTTACATTATGTGGTTTATGGATGTACTATGTGTGAATGGTATTCAAGACGCCTAGTATAGTATGGATGAGTTGGACTGCGGTTGACTATTCGTACTGTACGGCGGGTTGTTGACGTGTCCGGTAGGTCCGGGGCGTGACATACAGGGTGTTGTTGAGGTTCGTCCTTTATCTGTGCTTTCATTTCAAAGACGGAACAGTAATCCCCGGCGGTCCTGCTTTTATATATATAGAAATAGAAATGTTAACCAAAAACATGTCCCATGTGCCCCTGCCCCTGCCCCTACCTAGGAGCACAGGACGACTTCATAATCATAAGTTCTTTCTAGAACGCTTGTCTGTAGATTTCTACGAATAACGTGTTCAATACAGCTAGAAGGAAGGCTGTTGCAACCAACACATACACATTATGAGTGAATGGTTTCAATACAGTTTAAATATGTTTTAACTCATGGAACTGGTAACATTGATATTTATACTTCACAATTTTTTCTTGTTTTACCAAAGCGGCCTCAAAGCAAGGCAGTTGTATGTCATTTGGTATGCTTATTTCTTCATAAGACTTGGGCTCTGAATCTGTGACAAATTGAAGAGTTTTATGGCATTCTTTGTTGTAGGCTTTGTAGAGAAGCTGGTGAATAGAAAGATAGACTGGCAGTCGTTTTTAGCAAACGGTATGATCAGCTTGCCTTTCCAAAATTTGAATTCTTATAAAGGATGGGTGGATAACGTTAATGAACATATTCAAACAAACAGAAAAAGCGAGTTTAATGTCTGTGTAGTGCAACATAATAAGAAAGAAACATTAGAAGAATCTGATGCAGATTTTTTCTTTCTAAATTTGAGGCTTTCTTGCCGACCAAATCTGGATCCTTGTTCATCACTCATCTTTTTGAATCTGATTGATGACGGGAGTTTGGGTGGAAGGAGATGGTCCTCCTGGTAAAGGGTTGACAATACGCAAGAACAAAGGCAAGCAAACTGAGCAGCACAGAGTAATACGTGGAGGCAGAAGACATGTGGTCTCTGAGGAACACAAGACAAGGTTCCATGAAGATGCTGATGACAGGAATGACACACACAGTGGTTTAGAGCAGACTGTTTTTCATACACATCAGCAACAACCTCTGGCCCATGTGGTTCGTTGGGAGCGTTTTGTGCCTCTTAGATCTCTCAAGGTTTTGCTTGTGGAAAATGATGAATGTACTCGTCATGTAGTTAGTGCACTGCTTCAAAACTGCAGTTATGAAGGTTTGGTTCTTTCCTTCTCAATTCCTTTCACATTTGTGAGTATGATTATAGCATGGTGTGATGTACGTACTTTTTCCAATTTATCCTATCCTTTTTTATACCTAGTTGGTTGGCATATAAAATATCAGCTAATTAAGTTTCCAGTATTTTGTTTCTAATTAGGCCCTGTTTTTTCCAAGGAAACTGGATTTTCCTCTGTTTGGCACATATAAACATTTTCCTCAAAAGATTTTTCTGAGTTTGACACCTGTAGGAAACCATTTCCTTATATTCGTTTCACGTTTTTGACAAAATGCCTTTCTGCTTTCAGTGTTATTTATTTTTATGGGATAAACATTATATCATACTCCCTCCGTCCCGTAATTAAGTTCCTACTTTCCTTTTTGGGATGGTACATATTAAAGTTCCTACTTCAAACCTTTCCTTATTTGGCAAATGATTTACACCAAAACAGTGCCAAAACAGTGTTCAAACAGTGCCAAACAGTGTTCAAACTGTGCACTCCACAATAAATTCAAATTTATTTTCTTAATATGTGTGAAGTCAAACCAGGAACTTAATTAAGAACCGGAGGGAGTACTATATTATTATATTATTATACATGGAAAATATAAACAATTTCAACGAAACGTGTTCATTTTATGCATGGCCTGAATCTAATTGAACTCTTGTTTATCTTTTCTACTTTTAGTGTCTTTCTCTGTGAGCCATGGTACTTTTTGTTAGGGGTTAATGTATAACCCCACCAGCAGCCCATTGGGTCAAGCCTGTCATATAACGCATATTGATTTCATAGAGTAATCCAACTCGCATAGGCTGGACATTGCAACCAAGTACCCTGGACAATATGGACTTAATTAAATCATGTCGATCAAACACTCAGACATTGGAAGCTGCGCTATCTTTGTCAAGCGCCCAGGTTCAAGCACTCTGGCAAGAGGGTTCCTGTGAGAATAGTTTTAAAAAGTATAGAGTAGGTGATATTGTATGGGCTCTGCATAAGTGTATATTAAATGTCAAATCTCACCAAGGGAGCCACATCTTATATGTACATATGTCCACTCTTAGCATTTTTTGTTTTGTTCTTGAGGGTCGTCGCATGGTGGTGATGTGGGGGTGTACAGAGTTCTATAGTACACAACACTCAAAACCTATGGAGGTGTTTTTGTGCATTTCTCATTAGTGGATCTTGAATATCCTTTATTGCTAATGAGTGCATTGGGAGCATCTATTAATTTCAAGACACAGACATGCATCTGTAAGAAAATGTATTAATGTTAAAAGAAAATATAGATATTGACAATATTGCTGCTTAAGCCCCCTCATATGATTGGACAATAGCTTTTCCATCCTCCGGATGCAATTGTCAGAGTAATATTCATATTTCTATGAAGTATACAATTATACACATCACCTCTAAGCACTTCAGTCTGGCAATGTTTTACTCAAGTGGATGTATTTATATATTAAGACAAGAACCTAAGGCAAGGTCTGATTTGAAATGCATCCATTTTTAACTTTCATTCCTACTTATCGTATTTCTTAATCTTTGAACTTCTCTTTAAAGAAGTATATTGACCATATTTTGTTTTATAGAAGTAGAATCTTAGAAATAAATTGATTTTACAGAAAAATTAAATTAGCAGTACACACTTGTGGTGGGACCCTTCCCCGCCCCACCCCGCCCCACCTTGCGTGGAGGCCTTCGTGCACTGGACTGCCCTTTTTTACAGAAAATTTAAATTCTTGGTACTCATATTTAATCTGTTTGAACACTCATCTTATGAAATTGACTATTAGTACACAAGTTTTATACCGGTTTGTGTAGTTTTGCAACTCTTCATACTCACTGGCCACTTTTAATTTGAAATTGAGAATGTGCGACTTTGTTATTCATCTTATTGTTCTTATTGAATGTGAATCATGGTTTTTTTATTAGATATTTCTTTTTCTATACGCTGTGCCAATTTCTGTTAAAGCATTCAAACATCTGGTTTCTTCATTCTCAAAGAATATTCTGCTTTGGATTACTGCAGTTACAGCTGTTGCAAATGGAGTTGATGCATGGAATGTTTTAGGTGATTTAACCAACCACATAGATCTGGTTCTAACAGAAGTAGCTATGCCATATTTGTCAGGCATTGACCTGATATCAAAGATTGTGAACCACAAAACTCACAAGAGTGTTCCCGTGATCAGTGAGTTTTTTCCCTTATATTTAATTGTTTTTTTATGGACCACATAGCTAATATTTTCAATTCTTTTTAGCTGCTAGACTTAATGAACAGTGTGATTTGTGTGCAGTGATGTCATCAAACGATTCTATGGGAGTAGTGTTCAAGTGTTTGTCAAAGGGTGCAGTGGACTTTTTAGTGAAGCCTATTAGAAAGAATGAGCTTAAAAATCTCTGGCAACATGTTTGGAGGAAATGCCACAGTGTAAATTACATTTTACCTATTTCTTTTGTTATTTACCCTATTTCTGTAGCAAATTTATTAGCACTATGTTTATTCATCATTTTCTCACCCTTATTCTCAGTCAGGTGGCAGTGGCAGTGAAAGTGGTATATGTATCCAAAAGTCCACGAAGTCTAAAAGCAATGGAGGTTCAGGTGATAGTAGTGATGACAATGATGAAAATGCAAGTGATAATGGAAGTGGCACACAGGTCTCCTTCGCATCTGTAGATACTATGCAGAAAATGTATTTGAACATTTTATGAAATACTCAAACTGTTGTCATATGTGTGCCTGCAAAATCAATAGCCTTTAAAAAAATATAACCAATTATCAGTTATTGATATTTGGTGTAAAGGTCATGAGGCTCTTGAAATTAGCACTGTGGTAGTTTCTTTTGAAAATTAATTATAAAGCAAGAAAAATAAGCATGTGAAACGAATGATCTTTGACTTGGAATGTTTAAAAAGTTTTTTTCATTTTATTTGGCACAATCTGAGTTCTCAAGTATATTCCGATACCAACTGTCAGTGTATTTCTGTTCCAAGACATGTCCTGAAGAATAAGATCGCATGCTGTAGATGACTAGTTGTGGATGGACTCCACTATTTTAGTGTCAATTTTATAACTCTTTGGAACAATTCGTTGGGTGCTTAGTATTCTTTCTCTAATATTTTCACTAGTCTCACCACCCTTATTTGTTACAGGGTTCGTGGTCGAATCAGGCTGTTTTAACGGAAAACCCTCAGGCCATGTTGCAATGGGATGAATTAGCTGAAGCCCCTGACAGCACTTGTGCTCAGGCTATTCATTCAAGGCCACAAGCAGACATTTCAAACTGGGGTCCTGGAATATCCGCTGGAGAGCGCCGAGATGAGAAAGATGGACATGGTAAAATAGGTCTTCCTAACTCAACGCTATAAATTGTCCATATAAAATTTATTTTGGAAAGAGATTTCCAGTGTCCTGAATTATTATATTTTTACGTCCTCTGCTTTCCCCTGATCTGAATGAGTAAGTGTATGATTTGGTATGAAACAGGAACTGCGTCAATGGGAAAGTATTTGCAGATAGGAGTAGCAAGGACCCCAGATTTACAGCTTAGTGGAGAGAATGGGTCAAAAGACTTGAATAAGTTATTGATTGGAAAGCTAGAGGAGCTTAACACAGCTGAGTTAAAGGGCAAGGATAATACTGACATTGATGTTCCCACCGGTCCATCCATGGAAATAGGCACGACAAAGGATATGCCTTCACTTGAACTTAGTTTGAAGCAACACAGAGAAGTTGTAGATGCTGGAGCCGCGCTGCAAGAACACAATGCGCTGAGGCACTCGGACCAATCTGCATTCTCAAGGCATGAAATTTTGAAGTTCAACTAGTCAATAAAACGAAAACATTTTCTTTCTACTATTTTAGTTGTTAAGCATTTGGAGGATTATCGCATCATGAATCATATTGCACTCTCTTCATTTCCATGCTTAGGTATGGTGGTGGTACTACTACTACATCAACATCTGCTAACCCTCAGACAACTGCTGGAAATGTCGGAAGCTGCTCTCCTGTTAATGATGATGATGATGATAATAATTATAATAATAATAGCTCTGTAGGAGCAAAAGCAGGATCAATGAATAACTTAATGCGTTCTAGTGGTGGTAGTAACAACATTGATATTGGCTCATCAACTGGTAAAAGTTTAGCCCAGCCATCAAAGATCCCTTTTGGTAGGCCTCATTTTTTCCTTTTCAGCTGACATTTTTTCTACAAACACTGAGAATTAAAAAAAAAACTAGTGTTAGAGCTTTTATTTGTGCTTTATTGATATTTTACCTCTACTTTTGGATATTGTTTCTAAACAAAGTAACATCAAATAGGAATAATTCACAGGTCAACCAGGCATTCTAGCCCAGCTGGTTGTGAGGTTATCGTGCCTAGTGGGAGGTCTCGTGTTCGAAACTCGCTAGGCACATAAGGGTTTGAAACTCAATGGAGTGAGTTTCAGCCCTGATTACTCCAGGCTCCCCAGACCCCTCCCCCAGACCCCCCTGGAGTAAAAAAAAGAATAATTCACAGGTCATGTGCGCAAATAGAAGTGTTCTTATATTGTGTTAAAATTGGAACTTATCTGGTCCTATTATTCATTGATGGGCCTATTTGAGGCAATGCACTATGTTTTAGTCATATTTCTATTTTTTTTGTAATAAATTGAACATTTATATTTTTTAAAATTACTCAGATAATTCAGCAGATTCAGTAAAATCACTCACTTAATCTGTAGGTGTAAATGTGCATCATCCTTGCTCTTCTCCCCCCTTGCAGGAAAAGTTGACTCAGTAGCACATGCAGCATTGGTACAGTCAAGGGTGTTGATGCAACAGCAACAGGTTCAAGTTCAGCACCACTACCATCATTACCATCACCATCATCACCATGTGCACAGTCAGCAACAGAATGACTCTTTGGCTGTTAGAGAAAATGGTGTGGATGCTCCAAACCACATGCTAGGGGATGAAGAAAACTACACAAGTGCATCTGGGAGTAACAATGGAAGCAATGGGCAGAACGAGAGCAACGCAGGTGTAGTTGGTGATGAAACTAACAACAACATGGATTCTGAAGATGATGAGATGGATGCAAAATGCACAGCTGAGGGTGGCGGTGGGAGTGGTAGCGGGAGCAGGAGCGGAGTGATGGACCAAAGCCGACAAACGCAAAGGGAAGCTGCCTTGTACAAGTTCAGGCAAAAACGAAAAAGAGAGGAACTTTGACAAAAAGGTAGTTATTTTAAGGGTCTGTTTGGATGGAGGGTTGTGGCGGCGAAGGCTACATGTGTGTGTATTTGAGATTTTATGAAATCAAAAAAATGATATGTTAATTTGTGTCATGTGTGCGTATATTAAATTTAACCAAGCTTTGAAGTCCTCCCCCCCCCCCAAAGAGAAAGAAAGAAAAAAGGCAAAAAGAGAATTATTCATCCAAACAGATCTCAAAGGTTACCACCATTCATCCCACAGACAACTCATCTCGCGACAGACAATCTGTCTGTGGGGACAGACGAGTGTACACTTTTTGTGTACAAAAAGTGTGTACCCCTAGCAGGCCTCAAAAGGAAAACTCCAGCTTGTACATTTTGCGTACACCGCCTACTTTAAAAGTGCACAAAAACAATTTGCCTAAAAGGTAGAAGTTGTCTGGCTATTTACATAGATAGAATGGTTGAGATACTAAAACATGATTGATTTACCAAAGTAATAAACAAATCATGGATTTTTTTTCAAATTATAGACTAGTATGTTAAAAATGTGTGATAAAGCAAGACTTTGGCTCTCAAGAGTCACGACTTTATCGTATGATCGGACCGAATTAAAATAAATATTTATAAATTATTATTGAATTTTAAATTTGATTATCATACATTCTGAACTTAGGTAGTCATATAAGGGAGTGTTTGGAACTGATTCTGCTTCTGCTTCTTTTTTTAAAGTAGAAGCAGAATCAGAATCAGTTTTCAGAAGTTGGACCCCCAGCTTCTAAAAAAAATAATTCTAGGAGTAAATTAGAGCACCAGAATCACTTCTGCACTTTCACTCAAACACAACGGCTTTTGTTTCTGCTCCCTCAAGGAGCAGAAACAGTTTTAAGAATCAGATCCAAACACCCCCTAAGTATCTCAAAAACCAAAATGCACACACAACAAACATACACATATATCAATTCCAAAGATCCATATAAAAGGTTCATGCTTTCAAATTTTTGCACATTTGCTCTTTTATGATGAATAAAGAAATGAATGACTAATAATTAATTCCTTATAGTTTTAAGTGAGTATTCAGATCGATTTTGATCCGATCAGACACTTTTTGGTTTAAATTCGAAAGGATCTAGAATTAATATCTCCATATATGTATGTAAATGCATACCTAGTTATCAAGTTTGATTTGATTAGTGCTCAACTCTATACAACATTATTTGTGTAATGCCTTGCGTGATTTCTTGATTGAAATATATAATAAATGCATCATTCCTATTCTTTTCCTTGATGAGAAACAAGATCAAAAGACAGACCATGACTAACCTGGCGGCGGTTAACTAATTAACACCATACTTTGTAGCCTCCATACTCTATACCAAAACTCTTGCAATTTCATGAATTTCGATCATCAAAACATGCACAATAGAAATACCCATAGAAATACTACCAACGCCACAACATTGCTGGATCCGAGGAATTGAAGCAATTCAAATAACGTTGTAAATGACTTCACCAATGGAATTGAATTTCACAAATAATAATCCCATCCTTAATGAAATCTTAATTATGTCTCTATGTCTGTCTTAGGTGAATTAAGCACTCCGAGCAAATGTAGCTAGGCCAAGAGAGGAGAATAAACAAAGAGCTAGGAGAGATAGTTTCTCAAACATGCATTTTAATTGTGCTCAATGTGCTAATTTCTTATTTCTCTTTCTTTCTTAATTAATATTAATAATATATGTGGCCAATATATGTCTTCTCAAGAAAATATTCCGTATATGTATGGCGTATATTGTGGCTTAATTGTTTGCATCTCCCAATTCACACGTTCACTTCGATCACCACGTTTTATGCATGCTTTAATTTGCTTTGTTTTATGAGAAAAAAATATTAACCTCGTCCCAAAATTATCTTCATTCTTTTCATTTTATTAATCCGTATTATTTATTATTCCGTATTATTTAGGATGGTATAGGGACAATCCGGGTCCTATTTATGAAACTATAAACAGTCTGTTAATAAATTAATAGACTGTCAGAAGATAATATGTGACCGAATTAGACATTGATGAGTTTTTTCATTTATGTGATTAATTAATTAATTAATTAATTAATTACTTAATTAATTAATTAATCTTACTACTTTTATAATCATGGTACATCATTTTATATATCACTTTGGGATAAATACTTGAGCAAAAAATTATTACTCTCTCTGTCTCATTTTACATCACTTGCTTCCCTTTTTGGATTGTCCCACAATAAGTTTCACAATTCCTTTTTTGAAAAGAAATATGTGGTCTATGGTATTTCACTTGTTTATACTCAAATCTCAATTATAATTTTTACCTTTTCAACCAATTTATTAATAACAATACCAACAAATTAGGACATACAAAATAGGACGGTGGTAGTTCAATTTTGGTACTTTATGAAATTAAATAAATACAAAAATAACTAATAAAGAAAAGATTTGGTACCATTTTTTTTTAATTATTGTTACTATTATCAATACATGAGATGAAAACGTATTACTAAAATTAGAGATTTTATTTTATATAACTTGACTACATTTTAGGAAGGAAATTTAAAACCTAGTCATTTTATTCTTTATACAGAAATTGCTCTAAATAGGATTAAAAACGTTTTGAAATTCAAAAATAGGATTATCATGTTTTTATTATCTGAATAGGAGTAATCTGTCAAGTTTGGGAAAAAATGCCATGTTTAAAGTCTAGTAATGCCAAACTTGACAGAAATTTATTCCTATTCAGCAAATAAAAAAACATGATAGTCCTAATTTAAAATTTCAAAACGTTTTTACTCCTATTTTGGGAATTTTCTCTTATTTAAAATATATAAAGATAAAGATACAAGAGGTGTTTGGTAAATATAGCGTTTCAGGCGAAAAAAGTATATGGTTTGACCACTTTTGGCGTGTTCGATAAGTGAAAACGATATTTGATAAATAACGGTTCGACACTAGCGTTTTTGGATGAAATCGCTAAAAGGAAACGCTGCAAATTGGAGAGTTTTGAGTTACCATTTTGAAAAATGGTAAATATATTAATTTTTTTGGCCAAATAGCTAAAATACCAAACATCTTCTGACAACCTATCAAACCCGCAGATTGAATACACTATTGACAACCCACTAACAAAATCCGCTATCCGCTAACCGCTAAATGCCAAAGACGCTCACAATCAATTTTGGAAATGATAAACGAGGCTGACTTAGCTTGATAAGAGCCTTCCATTTCAATAATTCAATCTACATTATATTATGGAATATATACTTTTCCACAATCCAAAGATCTTCCAATTAATATTATTAATTGGAATATTTAATATCACTCTTTTTAGAGGTATAAAAATGGTAATTAAGTTAATGCGGGTCTATTAATTAAATGTGTATACATGTACATATAAATATGTATATATTTTTTAACTCACATATAAAGATGTATATAAAAACCTTGTTTAGATCATGTTTTCATTTCAACTGAATTCTAAGTCATATTTTACATAAATATTTATATGACATGTTATATGATATGATGTGTGTAATCCTGATGAATATAATTTAAAAGTTCATATAAATATTCTTACTCATTTATATTGGATATAAAAGAAATTGTCTTAAATAAGAGTAAATTAAAACATTTGTAAATTTCAAAATAGAAATACTATGTTTTTACTCCCTAAATAAGAATAATTGTCCTATTTTGACATAACAAAGAATTAAATATGACGGTATTTTCAAATCTTAACATTCATTACTCTTATTTTAGTTATTTACACATAAACTAATACATAGTGCGTGTGTGTGTATGTGTGTGTATGATTTCGTTTTTTAAATAACGGTAAAAATATTTTGAAATTACAAAATAGGAGGTCATATTTGAGATCATCTATGACCTACTCGCTTTCAAGTGTACTTGCTTACATAAATTAATAATATTAGGAATATAAATTAAATTTGGGAATATTATAAAGGAAATACTTTTAATTAATACTCTCTTTGTCCATATATAAAAGTCCTGGTTTCTATGCACGCATCATAAGTAAATGATTTTTTTCCTTTGACTTCCTGAAATACTTCTTTTATGGAGGTTAAATTTTACTATAGAGTACATTAATTTGAAAATTTTTAACATTGTTTTGCACTATATTGTCACTAATATTTAAGGATATAAAGTGATATAAATTTGTTTATCAAATAGGGATATTGGACTTTACTTAATTAGGAACATCTATATATGAAGGTAGGGGTGGAGCCACTTGATATCACTGAATCCCCATATATAATAGGACCATTATTGGTGTACACTAGTTGTACACAAAATGTGTACATTGTCTGTGTACACAGACAATTTGACATGAAGTACTGCCCCTTTTTAAACGAATTGTCTGTGTACACAGACAAATAGGGTGGTTTTGTGTACAATTTGTGTAAAAGTCATGTACACTAAGCATTTTCCTATATAATTACACGGATCGCATAATTGATATTCAGACAACTTTCTCAAATTCAAAGAGCTAGAAAATCAACAATTATTCGATCAGTTCAATTAAAATGAATATTAATTTGCAATTTACTAATTTTTATTATTGGTGTTGGTCTACTGATGAGGGAACACCCTACACCTGAACTTGCTTGCTTGGGAGAGGCCAATGTATCACTACTCCGTATCTGTGTGTATCTGGGAGATACGCAATAACTACATACCCATGTTTTAGTGATATAGACACCAGACATGGTAATCACCAATGATATGTAAGGTTCAACAAATGTCCAAATATATTTTTCCGGAATGTAATATATTCGGTGGAGGATATAAGGGCAACTCCAATGCTGAGATGGCAAAGTAATGAACATGGTGTATTCCAAATGTGGACAAAAAATTTAGGAAATAGTAGGGTCTATTCAATTTGAACTCCAATGCAAATAACAAAGAAAAACTAAATAAAAAGCAAAAATGAAAATGAATGGCCGAAAATCCTAGAGGCCTACATATGCCTTGTTGGCTTTGTCAGAGGGTGAGACCCAAGGTCTCAATATGGACCTCCTCCTTGACATTGTTCCTAATTATTAAGTGCCAAGTCACCTACAATGGAACTACATTATTTTGCATTGGAAAGTAGACTTTCATTTTAATTTTGCATTTGATGATGTGGAGGGGCAATGCACCTCTCCATTGGAGTTGCTCTAACCTACTACCCCAGTACCCCTCCCCTATTGACCTATTCGGCTATTCAGATAAAAAAAAATATAACTACTCCCTCCATAAATTAAAAACATTCTCATTTCAAAATTAGGTAAATTAAGAATAGTGAAAGAAGATACTACGTATAAATTATTGAGGACATGATAAGAAAATAGTGAAATAATGTGATGAAATTGAAAGATAAATAAAAAAATAGTAGGAATAGTGTATTATTTTATCAAAATTATTTTAGGGAAAGATGAGAAGATTATTTTTTGTTAGGGACGAAAAAGAAAAATGGAACATTCTTTTGTTACAGAGGAAATATTAGATAAGTTAATAGTTCTGTCAAAAATCTAGCATATGTGAATTGTTATAAACGACTATGAATTTATGAAGCGGGTCAATTTGATGAACTTAGACATGTTGGTTACTCCTACTATACATACAAGTTTAGGGTAATACATTTGTTGATGAAAGTGATTTAAAAATCAACAGACATTGTTAGTAGCTTAATTGGTAAAAATGATAGAGGATTATCAATTTGTTTTTATTGCATAGTTGATAAAAGCGTATTGCGATTGATCAATATGTTGTCAAATTTCTTAAAATAAAAAGATCAAGATATTCTTGAAGTTGTGATCTTGATTAAGAACACAAAAGGTAAAATTTCAAGTTTTGAGAGAAAATAAATTAGAAGATTTCTTGAAAGATGTTAATAATTATTTTGTTAATTAAGAAAAACGTTAACATTCATAACATGGAAGATATGAATCGTTGTTGTAGATGTGTACATTATCCAATAACAAATTATCATCACTTTGGAGCTGTTATATCATCATCATAATCATAGTCATCATCATCATCATACTTCAGTTTTGGACATGGTAATTTTGTGGCATGATGTGTAACGTTCAACACGATAGCAGTTCTGAATTGAAATTCCGAGTATCTGTAGTGTAAAACTAACTTGAATTCTAATGCAAAAACAGAAATGGTGCAAGAATGATTCAGTTATAATCCATATCATGTTTTTCTTTTTAAAAAATGAATATTATTGTTTAGAACTGTGTTAATTGGTAGAAAACTAGACCTATAGTCCTATATACATATATGTAAGTCACTTCAAACTAATAATATCCTATTTCCGTATAAAAAAATTGTATGAACGTACGAACTAGACTAATAGATTAGTCTAACACCCGATCCGACCCGTTTCCCTCCATGCAACCGTGCCTAGCTTGAGAAAAATTCTAAGCGCAGCTGTATATATATGATACTACTTCCGTCCATTAAAACTTTGCCAAGTTTGACCGGCACGGGGATTAATAAAGTAAAAACTGTGTGGTTAAGGTTTGTGCAGAGGAGAGAGAATTAACAGAAACCACAAATTCTTTACTTAAAATGGAAAGTGGCAAAGTTAGTGGGACATCCAAAAAAGGAAAGTTGGCAAAGTTTTAAGGGACGGAGGGAGTAGGTATGTGATAGGTTATCTTTACTTTTGATTAAAGTATACGACATTATTTTACCAAAAAAAAAAGTATACGACATTATCTTCTCAAGTTGGATGTTATCTACTTATAACTCTATCTTTTGTAAGAAAAAACTATTGATAACTGTATCCAATTTATACTTTCAAGTCTTGTCGAGTGTAAGGATGTTTTCTTTTGGACTGAAATTTGCTGGTCTGGTCTGATCTGGTCTGTTTAAGTCTGGTCTGGTCTGTTTAAGTCTGGTCTGGTCTGAACTGGTCTGGTAAATGTCTGGTCTCTGTGTATTTTATAACTACGGAAGTCTGGTCGGGTCAGGTCTGGTCTGTTTAAGTCTGGTCTGGTCTAGTTTGATCTGTTTAAGTCTGATCTGTTTAAATCTGACTGGTCTGGTCTGGGATTGAAAACAATCCAAAAGAAAACCTCCTGACGATTATAAAAAAAATTACGAAGTGCATGAATTTGTGACCTAAAGCTTTCCTTTTAGCCTACCTCAACCATAATTCCTCGATCCATGTAAAATAGCAACTCCTTTTAGTCAAATACCGAATTTCATAAAATTTACTCGGTCACATAAAATTATGTATTCAATAAAGTGTTATATAGATACATCTACCTATGAAAAACAATCAGATGAGCCCTGAAACCCTTTTGACAATCTGGTAATCCCGATTTTAGCGCACGTCTGACCACCTTTTCAAAAAAGATTATAAGGTTGACGCGAAATACTTCACCAAGATTGTCTTAAATATAGCCATATAGGTAGAGAAAAATAACGACACGTTAGCTAAAATCAAGATTATGAGGTTGTCAACGAGCTATTACGACTCGTTTGTCAATTTGGATGTTCCCAAAAACAATTTATCATTTCCTCTCACTAACAATCATTACCTCTTTCTTTTTAAGGATGTTTTCTTTTGGACGGTTTTCAGTCCCAAACTAAACTTCCGTAGTTATAAAATACACAGAGATCAGACGTTTACTAGACCAGACCAGATCAGACCAGCAAATTTCAGCCCAAAAGAAAACCTCATAACTACAATCATATATTTTGACTTTATTCTTAACTTTTAAACTTCTATAAAGTCAAATTAACAAGAGTTTTATGAGATTAATGGAGTATTGTATAAGGAAAAGTGAATTTCTTTCTTTATGAGAGTAATTTTTTAATACTTCGTATTAGGGGTGGGATTTTGGAACCGGGAACCGTAGAACCGATTGGAACCGAACCGTTAATAACATCTAGGAACCGAACCGTTAACAATTAATGCATCATTTGTAGGAACCGAACCGAAGCGGGTTATAACGGTTCGGTTCCCGGTTCCTATAAAAAATATGTGCATGGAACCGTTAAGGAACCGTTATTAAAAAAATAAAAAATAAAATATTAGGAGTAGTAGTAGTAGTAGTAACAATAATAATAATATAATAGCAATAATAACCACCACCACAACAATAATAATAAAACAATATAAGATATTTAACTAACAATTCTAATTTAATCAATGGAAAAGAAGTAATAAATATTGTACATGAGGTTGATATAATACATTAAACTCCTTTCTACAAATCAAGTTTTGTTCCATCACATAAATTTTATAAATATAAAATAACCCAAATAACTTGCAGTTGATTGCACATATTTTACTTTACTATTTTCATGATATTTCTAATTATTAGATTTATTATGAATCAATAGAATGTAATAATGTTTTTTTATATCTATCATGCAAACTCAATGCCTTTTTTTTTATGTTTTGAAAGACTTGAAGTAGGCGTCCTATTCTTGCTACTATGATGACGAGTAACCTTCATCGCTCCGACACTACAACGATTTTTAATGTTTCATTTATTACATGAAAATTTAAATCACTTCTGTTCTATTAAGTGTTCAAAGTTCATTAGTTAAGTTTGAGCTTTGATGTTTGAAGTGATTAGAGTTTCAAATAAAATTTTAATACTCGTGTTTTGAATTTTTGACGTGTTTAAAATTATGTGTTAATTCTTAGACGAGAAAAAATTATTCTAGGAACCGGTAAAAGGAAGAACCGAACCGTTTACTACCGGTTCGGTTCCATAACGGTTCTTGATTTTTTATATAGGAACCGAACCGATTTCATTAGTTAAAACTTTTATAACGGTTCCACTCATTTTGAGTGAGAACCGAACTGATCCCAGCCCTACTTCGTATACAACTAAGACGCAAATGGTCTGGGTTAGGTGATCCAACTTCTTCCCTTCTAAAAACAGCTATCCAAAATCGAAATTCTGGCAACAAAATCTCTCTATCTGCAATAAGACAAAACACAAATTGAGACTGTCTAGAGCAAAAAGACATAGAAGAAACAGATGCCCAGACAGTATCAATGGAATGCATGGGATTAGTAGAAAAATGGTAATAATCCAATTTGGTACTATCTGAGCAGAGACTACTGATTCAACTAAGAATTGGTATTATTATAATACAAACCTCACTAGCTCCTTTACTTTCATCCTCCTGGACCTCCTCCACTCTTAGTGCCCTTTTCCATGGCTTTCTTCTCTGCAATTGTTGCCTTCTCTACTCTCATCTTTCTGTATTCTCCTCATCCTTTCTGGGAATCCTTTTACTCCCCGCTCCTTGTTTTGACCTTCGCCCTCCTCCTTTCAATCCTCCGGCTCATCGCTTCTCGTAGACCCGCCCGGTTCGGCGAAACCGAGGTCGGTCCGGTTGGACCATCTTCATGTGATTCTCCCGCCGATGCGAAATGTCCGGGCCCTGACCCGAACCCGATCCACGACGGCTTGATTCTGGATCGGAATGCGAGATCTGCAGAAGAGGCGATAGACGAAGAGTACGACGGGGAAAACGACGGCGTTCTGCACGGGAAGAGAGGTCTGGATCTGGGCGCCGCCATTGAGAGGTACGATTCCCTCGCGTTGTGCTATCCGGAAACTGATTCCGACTGTTCTTCGTCGGACGGGGAGTTTACGGAGATCGGAGAGTGGCGGGACGAGTATTCCGGTGGGTGGGAGGAGGAGAGGGAGGAGATGATGATTGAGATTAAGCTGGACTGGGAGCGAAGGCCTAACAAGGTGATTGTGGAGGAGGACAATTTGATCGAGATCGACCTTTCCCCTAATCGCGAGTTTTGTGATGAGTTTTCAGATTAGTGTTCATGCACGTTCTTTCACAAAATTGCTAATGTAATTAATTTTGTTGATTTTGTATTATAAATTAGAAATAATATGTAATTTCCTTGTACCATAATGATTTTTCATTCTATCATTATATGAATTAATTCGCTTTTTGGGTCTACGAGTTTTGTGCTAATTCTATCTTTATATCACGTCTTTCACTTTGTTCAATTTTGATACTTGATTAATTTTTTCTTGACCGTTCGTGATCTATTTTCGCCGATTTTAACCATAAAAAACAATGCCAGAAGAACTATATATGGGCGAAAACTCGATATTCATATATTAAAAGTAAACAAAGTGAAAAATGTGAATTAAATGTGTAATTGATCTAGAATTCGTACGACTAAAAATGAAATTTATTCTTCATTATATCCAGTAATTTGTCACAGTCAACTTAAATCCAAAGGATCAACTCAGTCAACACCGGAAGGACCCGGTCAACATTTATAATGTTGTATAGCAATAAATATTGTACAATTAAAATAAAATGTATTTAGTTTTCACAATAATCAAATACTTTTAATACTTACTAAACAGTGAAAACACGTACATTATATTTGTTTAAGCATTTTTACGTAGATTTGGAATACTGTATATTAATTAGTACTACCTCCGTCCCAGGGAGAAGTTCCCAATTTTCTTTTTTGGCAGTCCCAACAAAAAGTTCTCATTTCCTTAAATGGAAAGTTATCCTACATAAAAACAGTGCCAAACAATGCAAAACAGTGCCAAACAGTGTCAAAACAGTGCCAAACAGTGTCGAAACGGTGCCAAACAGTAAATTTTACCCCTCAGTAACTTTATATCCTTAATATGTGTGAAAGTCAACCCGGGAACTTCTCCCTGGGACGGAGGGAGTATATTATATCGATTTAATTTTTTTTAGCATTTTAACACATATAATCTTGACGTATAATAAGGATATTTTTACTTGGACTGTAATTTGCTGGTCTGGTCTGGTTTCTTTGTATTTTTATAACTATCCAAGTCTGGTCTGGTCTGAACTGGTCTAGTCTGGATTGGTCTGGGACAAATTACCGTCCAAGTAAAAACTTCCTAATAGCTATAATACTCCATAATATATTACTCCGTAGTATATTCATTAAATATTAAACATGGTTTTTCCTAAAATATTACTAATACATAAGCCATGGACAAAATGTGACTTAGTAGCTTATAGTTACTATAATGTTTAAGGTTTACATCATGATCACTACATCATGATAACTTTGAACATAATTATAGTAACTAAAAGTTATCAAATCACATTTTTGTCCGTAACTCTTACAAGAGTAAGGATGTTTTTACTTGGACTGTAATTTGCCCCAGACCAGTCCATACCAGACCAGACCAGACTTGGATAGTTATAAAAATACAAAGAAACCAGACCTTACCAGACCAGACCAGACCAGTTCAGATCAGACCAGACCAGCAAATTACAGTCCAAATAAAAACATCCTAATATCGTAACTATTACATTTTAAATTACCATTTTATATATAGAAATGCTTTTAAAGGGTATATTATGCGGTTCGTTGAGCTGGTTGTTAACACGAGGGATCGATTCCCAACTCTAGGGATTTTTGGTATGGCTTGAGTTTCCGTCACTACCCGATGTCCCAATGCTCTGATTCTTGGTCGTTCCAAACCTGATCTGGATCAGGTCTGAGCGAGCTAATGGTTTTTGCTGGATTAGCGGGTTATAAGGTAATCAAACTGGTTTGGGTGCCGGGTCACCGGTTTATGGGCTGATCCATTATCCCATTTGATCCTCTTAACATAGTTTTTTTAGGGAATTCTCTTAACATAGTTGCGAATGTGAAACTTTTCTATGATAAAGTATGTGTGATCCATAGTATATATATCCGGGTTCATTATAATTTTATTTTTTTAATCTCATGAGAAAAAGAAAATAATTACTCCGTTTATTTAGAAGCTTCAAAGTCTCTCATTGGACCTTAAGGTCATTATGGAATTTCCAACATACAAATACATTCAGTTTTGGCACATACTTGATACTTGTATGTAAGTATGGCTATATTGATACTGTGGAGTCCCTTTTTTACTACTTGGGTATTGAAGTGTTAAAGTCTGTCGAGCTAGTAATGCTGAATTTAATTGAATCGACCAAAATTACAAAAATTCTAATTATTTTAGTTAAATTATGGAAATACTATAACTAAAATATACGGAGTACTACGTATTTTATTATTATGATCTTGAACTTGGCTTATTTCGATGTTACATAATTCATTGTACTTTTTTGTTCTTCCGGTGTAGGCTGCTTGTAATTCTCAAATAAACGTAAAAGATTTTCCCCATTCTTGATAAGATTTATCACCCTACGATTTCTGATTTTGGAATTTGGAGTAGACTCTGAATAACTTGTTCACAAGAATCTATTCCCAAATCTTATCTTATTCGATACAGATTTTACCACTGACAATTAACGTAGCAAAATATGCCAAAGAGGGAGGAGGAATATTGTAATTTTATTGGATCCAACTGTTATGTCTCACAAATGTTGAAGTTCAGCATATGCTACTCGTAGTATTCCATCTATTCGGGTATGATCAAATGAGTGCAACTTCCCATTGAGGCATTTAGGGTTGAAATAAACATTCATTGTAAAGTAAGCTCTTTTGCGGAATGAGTTTATAATCATTAAATTGGAATAGATTGAAATAATGTACACATGAGTATGTTTCGAATTTAGATATTCACATAGGGTGAATCGGGGTAAAAAAAAATGGACGTTTTATTGTAAAAGGCATTCTCTAATGCATATATTCTTCAGAAATATTATGGGCCCTCCAATAACCTCCATTATATTATATGAACGAATAGCTTTTATGACGTACATAAGCTATATGACTTCATGGTAAGCTCTTAAAATTGGAGTTGACATTTGGAAGGGTATAAAATTACATGCATCTTCTTCTACATTGGAGTCACGTCTTGCAAATGAGTCATCTCCCTTTGATATATAATGTTTTGGCCCATATATCAAATAGACCATTTCTTTAACATTATGACTCAAAAGATCGGTTTACAACGTTTAAATGTCTATTGTTTTCTCCTTACTCAAAAGGAGAGAAATAGTATACAAATAGAAGGTTGAAAAGCATCATTGATTAATTACGGAAATTATTTGAGTAAAAGGGTAAACAAGTAACCTCAAGTTAGCTCGTGAAAAAATTTAGATTTATGGTGAAAGAGTGGTGGTAGAGAGGGATGACAAAAAATAGTAGACATAAATCTTTTTCCACTCATGCTATAATAACTCGAACACGCCCCAACAGATAACTAGATAACGGAGCTTATCTGTTTTTGAGCGGATCTTGACATCTTTTTATCACGCCACTGCCTAGTTTTTTGTATCACTATCTTTTGCTAGATTATTGGCTAACTTGTTTGAGTTAGCCATCGTCATTGTCTTGACGGTAAAAAAGGGAAATATGACACTTATTTGGGACAATTGAAACAAAAAATGTAAGACATATAAGATGTAACAGAGTGAGTATCAATATTATTTGCTGCCAGCGCCCCGTTAACCTTGAAATATACGGAGTAATTCTTATGAGCCGAACAAGCTTCCAGATTGTTTACTTCACTTTTACTCAAAATGAATGTTGATGATAGATGATCATTTCTAAAATTGTCTTAAAAACTGAAACAATCAATAAATTCAGCCGAACTAATCAACAAAGTAACTCCAATCTTATCTAAATGAAAATAAAAAATTAAGCTTGTTACAAGAGACCTACATAATAAATTGGTAAGGCGGAAAATGAGTATTTGAAGGGCTTTAAAAATTAAGACAGAAAACCGGGAAATTCAATTGCTCCTTTTCGGTGGCTGGTCAAACTGAATCCATTTTGAGTAGCATGAGCAGTCAAACTGCGGTACTAGTCTACATCGTTGCAGGATTAGCGAACATGAGCGTCTTTATAAGTTTGTTTGTTCTTTGTCTCACCCTAGTGTAACTTTGAACGCTATAATTGTAATGCTTCGTCTTTTAATTGTTATGTTTCTTGATACGTTTATCAATAATAATTAAGTTGTTTGTTTAAAAAAAGTTAAGGCAGTTGGGGTGCAGATAATGTTTGGCCGAGATTTGAACGTTTTATATGGCTACGACCAAACACTTGTATAGTCATACTGAGTGAAATATATAAATACTACGTATTTTAGATTAGTTTTTACTGTTTTTGAAGTATGAAACTAAAATGGAGATCATAATTGGGCATAGAGCCTTCGACTTTGCTCGTCTTGCCAATGACGATGAGGTCGATGATGTTATGTTACTTGATGATTGGATAAATGTTTTCCAACCGTTCAATAATCCATCCACCCCCAACATTATTTAAGTCCCTCCCCTTCTATGGATTACTATACTGTCACTATATAGCTTTAAATAATACCAATTATCACCCATAAATCAATAATAATACATACTTTGAAATTGATTTTTAATAATATCAACTATTTGAGTATAAACCAAAAATAATATGGAGTCACTTTCGACAAGAAATCTAGTCATTTAAGACATTAAAAACTAATTGCACATTATCAAATGATATTTGGAAATACAATCACCTATTTGATATCTTGATAGTAGCTTTTGATGAATTAAATTACTGAATTTTCATTGAAAATTTGTTCTATATCACTTTTGGCTTGTATTATTTAAAGTTATTTTCCCAAAACTTTAACAACTATGATATCTTATTAGATGAATATGTGTTTAAGTAAATAAATAACAAGATCTTGGCCTGCTCTACCCATATTGGATTGAAGTCTTAAGAGGAAGTTCCAAGTCTTGAAATGGTGTATTAGAGCATATATTACGATCGAACGCGCAGAGTCAAATACTCTCAACGTAGTTATGGATTTTTTGCCACTTTTGGTCCTTTGTGTTTGCTTGTTCTGTATGGGAGTTGGCTGGTAAAAAAGTTGAAAGTCAGGGTAAAAAGTGAGAATGGCTTGGAGCCCGTTTGGTAACACGAAAATCGGCTGAGCTGCCTGATTGTTGAAATTTATAAAGTTCTGACTGAAGTGGCTGCATTGGTTAATTTTGCAGATTTAAGAAAAAATCATTTTTAATAAACATAGTTCACTCTTTAACCTTGTTTCTTTCTTAACCTACCTTCATTTTAAACATCAGGAGAAGAAGTATGAGACATTAGTTGACGGAGATCTTCAAAGTAATTATATTGAAGAGGAGGTGGAGCAGCTAATTCAAGTAGCCCTTCTATGCACACTAAGTTCCCCGGTGGAACGTCCAAAGATGTTCCACCATCATCATCATCATCACCATCATCCAAACACTGATTGGATCATTGCTGATTCCACTTCTAATCTCCGGCCTGATGAGTTATCTGGCCCAAGATGATAATTACGGTTGTAATTGCTCTTGTTTTAATCTTTGTGCATATGTAACGTATTTTATTTTTCCTCTTATTATTTGCTGTATTAGAAAGGACTTTTGATGTCAATAGGTGGCTGAAAGTTCACCGTGGCAGGAATGCTTGGAAGGCGCCAATGTACTACTTCATTTGTTGCTGTAACATCTTTTTTCTCCTTTGATATTAATCAAATGTTCCATATTTCATATTCTTAAATCTGAATAATATCCAAATGTCACTAGATAAAAACTCGTTTGAATTCACACCTCTCAAGCAACAACCAGTCAATAGTCGGAACTGAATTGATGCCAATATACATTCTTGTTAAAATGGTGGTTTCGAATTCCCTTGTCTCAAAACTGGACATGTCATGGCCTCACGCCCTCATGATTAAGGTGATGAAAATTCTAAAACAAAAATAGGCTGAATCTGTTGAGATAGATCGGTCTTTCGACTGATAAACTGAGTTGGTCGATACTCGATAGTTCCAGCATCTTTAACCCTCTTTGCATCGGCTCATACACAGAATTACATTCAAAAATCCCAGGGGTTTTCACTTCAACACCTCTTCGCGTGATAGCTTAGAGCACCTCTTCCATCAATATGTACTGCCAAGACAAGAACCAGCCCTAGAAATCAGGTAAAATCTTCCATCTCCAAAATGCATTAGGATTATTCAGTTCTGACCCGGTTCCAATATTTAATAGGCTTAAAATTGCTTTAGCAACCAGATCTAAGACCATTGGTTACTCATACACTGGTTAAGGTTCTAATTAGGGGTGGACTGGGCCTAGGCAAGGCTCCAGGTCGAGCTGGGGCAGGCTCCGGGTCTTAAATACTCAGGCCCAGTACCAGCCCGGGTTAGATCTGGGACCGGGCAAAAAATGATTTTTTTTAGTCTTTTAGAATTTATTCGATACCCCCCCCCCCCCCCCAACCGCCCATCCCCAACCTAGCCCGTAGCCCACCTATTTCGAAGCCCATAGCCCACATCTATAAGCCCCCATTTCGGGCCCTAGTCCCGATCTTGGTCCCCCAGGTCGGGTCGGGTCGAACCGGCCCACTCCACCCCTAGTTCTAATATCTATACCTTCTTATTTGGTTTGAGTATCCCTACCTATTAATGAGAACAAATAGTCCACTTGCTTTGCAGGCATATGTGAAAACTTAAAAGGTAACAAAAGCAGCGAGGTAGAATGAGAATGAAGCAGATAAGATCAACAACCAGCCTTGATTTACTTTCAGTAGCACCCATAGAAAAAGGCTCTTGTTTCATACACTATGCCTGTCATTTAAGAGACTAACAAACTGCAGGTCAACTCTTTGCTGTATGCCTATCATAGTCCAGAATCAAGAATTCAAGATATGCGTCCATGTACAACTAAAAGTCTAAAATGGTTTTATATCCCTCTTGACATAATTGTCTTCATTTCCGGCTGCTTGTTCTTGGTTTCCCTTTAACCTCGGATTCCTGTTATTAAAAAAAAAAAGGAAATCAGAAAGAGTTCTGAGCAACTCAAATGTGTTCGAACGTTTTATATTAATACCTGCGGCAAGTGCAAGAAAATGCTAGTCTTTGCTGTTGCTGGATTATGATTTTCTGCACCCTTGCTCCAATCATAACACACCTAGGATGGAGCAAGGTAAACATATATTTATGATATCTTCACTAAAAAATTATCATCAAAGATAAATAGGGTGAAACAATAATAATGAGGAAGGAAGAGTACAATTTACCGCATACGCATATAAAGAGCCATCGTGGTTGAAAGTGCTGCACGGTATAGGCTGATTGCATCTTTGCATTGCCTAAAAATAAACATACTTGACCATAGTTGGTATGCACAATGTCCAATTAAAATTAGGACAAAAATACACAGGCCCGGCACAGTTGACCCAAAAACTGGTGACATGGCACATGAGGACCCAAAAACTGGTGACATGGCACATGAGGTACAACAACAACAACAACATCCAAGCCCTAGTCCCAAAAGATATTGGGGTCGGCTAGTATTGAATCGATACATGATATCACCACCAAAAGGAAAAGAAAGAAAATAAAGATAAAAAAAGAGAAGCTATTATAAAAAAGATAATATAAAAGAGATGAATATACATAAAAATGATAAAAATAATATTTATATATATAAGGATAAAAGGATTTAAAAAACAAGAAAAATGATGAGGGGAAAAGATGATACGAGATCACTCCTCCACACCAATATCCGCCCTCCACTTTGCTCTCTCCAAAGTCATACCCTCATCCAACCCATGAGGAAGCATATCACTTCTGACTCCCCTAACCTACGTCTGTTTGGGCCTTACTCTCCCTCTCTTCCCTGCCTCTAATCTAATACATGGCACATGAGGTAAAATTGAGAAAATCTAGCCCAGAATCAAATCGGCAAATCCCGATTTTTATGACTTTTTTAGGCCACTAATCTAATACAATTGCAGTCCTTGTTTTTCAGTGCACCTATTCTGGTTTATGCAAGGGTAGAAACCTGACTCTTGTTTTGTGTGAAAATATATACTAGTAGTAGTTCTTAAATATGGATTTAGGTCAGGTTTCTATATCCTTGGAGTCTTGAAAGTCAATAAGTTGTCTAATACACTTAAAGAATTCCATAATTCCATAAGTGGTGCGTAACATTTATCGTGCATCAATAAAATGCCCGATGGTGAGAAGTTTAATCAACAATATCTCCTCTTTCCTTTCTATAAAACTTTATACCTTACACAAAAGCTTTACAAGTTTAACTAGACTAGAAACTATAAAAGAAAAAAGTTACCTTAAGCCTCTGTTTGCTGTCTTTGTCCCAGAAGTTGAAGGCACCATCAGATCCAGCAGTAGCAAAAGTGCCATGTACCTGCAATAGAGAAAGGTTAAACTTGTATAATAATTGGATCAGTTCGTTTGAAGATTTTAAAAAACAAAATGGTGAATTAAGAAGAGTCATGAGATATTATGAAAATAAAATACAGCTTACGGAAGTTTAAGGATAAGAGAAAAAACAAAATTAAAAAATAACAAGTCAAAGAACAACATAAAGGCATATGACATTTTAAAACAGGTTCAAAAAGTAATTAGGCACAATAGCTGGAGTGCTTTATTGTGATACTGACCATACTTTAAGCTAGTAACCTAAGTAGTTAAATCGCTACTCTGTAGCAAGTCAATCAAGGACCATGTAGCGAGTAGGACCAAGTACTTGGCACTACTCGGTGATTACTCGGCCATGTATTAATTAAATTTAAAAATATAGATGCCCAAAATTATAATACTACATAATATATTAGTCGTACAATTCTTAGATGTGAATAAAATGATAATAATCCTAATGATGAAGTAGCAAAAGTAAAAAAACATTCTAAGTTTTCAAGAAAATCAATCATCTAATAATTTCCTCCGTTATTAATTTTCATTGGGTTCAACACTTCAAGGTTGTTGATGGAGTATAATTCCAACGGCAAGAGCTAACTACGATAGGTTTGATGATCCAGAAGGAATAATAACCCTTACGGTCAAGCTCGGTTCGTACCCGTGTAAGCGCACGGTGGAGGCAGTTCGTGGTGGTTCGCCTACCTAGCATACAGTCCATAGTAACATCAGTCGTCATTTTCTTCTTCATCCTCCATGTCCATAGCCTTTGGAAGGTTACATTCCAATTTTTAAAATAGCCACTCATTATTTACAAATTCCATAATATCCGACTTTAATTAGAAAATCAGAATTAACCCAAAAAAAACATGGGTGGCCAAGTACCTCGCCGAGTCAAGTAGTTCCCCGAGTTAAGAAACTAGCCGAGTGCTCGGCAAGTAACTCGGAAGAACAGGACGGGCCAAGTCGGATAGCTAAACGGAAAGTAACTTGTACTCGTCGAGTAGATAACACAGCTAGTAACCAAATGCATGAATACAGTACAGGCAGAAATGTCTTGATTTACTTTTTCATGCTATCTTCAATCACAAAAATCTTTTTTTTTTCAGTCCATCCGTATATATAATATATTATAATCTCTTAAAATGATTTGAATAAGTACCCTATTTGAGGGATAACTTAAGAATATGCCGATGTGACGCATCAAGTTTATTTTTTTCATGAAAATGCAAGCAAAAGTAAATGCATCATATACTTTAAGACAGAGGGAGTATGAAATGAATGTAGCGAAAAGCGTTACCATGTACCACAGTAAAAACAGTCATTTTACTTAAAGAATGCATATTAGATACACAAAAAAGTCGTATTATATAAATAGCATGTTTTTCTCCAAGTACTCAGAAGATTAATCGCTACAAAAGATTTCATTTTCGACATCATTATTTACAAAAGATGTTCACTTCACCAAGAAACTGAAAAAGTAACAACATATATGTACTAGGCACCTGGAAAGTGAAGAAACAAAGATCATTATAAATGTCTTACTGGGTGGAAGTTCAGAGAGTTGACGGAGTAAATATCAGTGTTCTCCCTGTGGCATTTGAAAGTGAAGTTTTTGTTGTGCTGTGCATCGTCAATGTGGTGCACTCCAACCCTTCCTTCAATTGAGCCCACCTAAATTACACAAAACAAATTTTTATAATAAACAGCACTCAAAGTAGTTAGCTATTAAGAGTAGAATGTAGAAATTATTCACACACATCAAATCCAACGCGCATTCTTAGTCACTGCATTTTAGGCTTAACTACAAATTACAGTGTAAAAACTCACCAGGAAACCTTGTTTATCAGGAAAGGCAGCCAAGCACCTTGTCTGGTACTTCAGTGGTGACGTGACCCTCTTGAACTCTGTCTGTAATATTAATGGTTTATGTCAATAATTAATTGTATCCATCGAATAAATTGGATATAAAATAGAAGGTTAGCAAATCATATCGAATTTTAGTAACTCCTAAGTGGCGCGTCTAAGAAGAACTGGACATATTGTGAAACGATGCAGCCGATATTGCCTCATGGTTCAACAAATGAGGAAAGCCATCAATTCATAGTGTCTTGTACACCAAAGTAATTTGTAATGGGGAAAGAATAAAAAATAAACAAATAATCCTGTGCAAGAATAGAGGATTACAATTGACCAGTGTCAACTGTCAACCTGTCAATCAATTTCACCGCGGATTGATTTTTTAGTTTAACACAGATTTCACTATTTCAGTATTACCTAATAATATTGCAGTCTCCCTGTTTTATGAATTATGAGTAGCCAGTAGCAAATAATTTTGACTATTTAATACATACACGATCTCATATTGTCAATTATTGCATAGAAAGAAATACCTGGGGACTTTGCAAATTAAAAACTATAAGATTTCTGTCAGCAGTTGCCGCAACCATTAGCGGATGTTTTACTGCAAGTGCATAACAGCGTTCGGGAAGTTGTTGAACATGAGCTGGATTTTGCTGCCTTAGATCCCAGTACCTGATGAGGATGATTATAAAACATAGATTACCACTCCTAAATCAACTACGTAAAGCAATTCAATAATGCATGTGTGTCAACGGAATACATTTTCAACAAAATGACAGGGTAAAATGGTACAGCACACAGAAACCTACAGAAATGGGTAGCCTATATACGTTGTGCTAAGACCAAATTGTTAGCACCATATTTGATATACTGCAATATCTAATCAATCATACAATAATAGGAACATTTTACTAATGCATCAGAATCATGAAGAGCAGAGGGTTGTTTGAGTGATTAGATAGAGAACATATGGAGAACACTACAAGTCCAAGGACTAAAACAAATTACAAAAAAAAAACAATTCCCAAAAAAAGTGTCTACTAAGTTTCAAATTATAATTGGTAATTTAGTTAAATCCCAAACATCACTTATATGTTTTTTCAGCCCCTTCAAATCACTAAATGTAAATATAAACTAAAAGTGAAGGCCATTACTAACCTCAAGGTTTTATCCCAGCTTCCTGAGACTAAGAGGCTCATTTCAGGAATCCAAGCAATCTCTTTCACAGGAGCATCATGCATGGCAACAGTTACGGGTTGATTACCACCAAGTGGCCACATCTTTACTTGCTTGTCACAGCCTCCAGAAAATACTGTTGAACCATCATCTTTCCATGCGGAGCATAAAACCTTCCAAGTTTTAAATAAAAATACCAATTAACCACAATGTAATATAAAAAGAAACAACATAACATTATTAAGAATTATGTGACAATTGACATTACCGGTTGGTCGTGTGATATGGACGCTTTGGGTGCTGTTCCAATATTCATGCCACTTTGCATTACTTCCCAACAACGTACCTAAAAAGGAATGGCAAACAAATTAGTTCTCACATGTTGAGAACAAAAAAATAAAAAACAACGGGGTAAACCGTTGCCCAGATAATCAACCGTAAAAATACCGTTACCCAAAGCCAAAAGGCTAAAACCAATTTTATTCCAAGATGAACCAGAATGAATCCTAAGTCCTAACAAGGGGTTTAAATACTCATCTACTAATTCTCAAACTAGGAAACAAAATCCTAGAAATCCTAATCAACTCCAACTAGGAAACAAGATAATAAAGATCCTAATCAACTTCAAATAGGAAACAAATAATAGAAATCCTAACTAATTCCTAATAGGAAACAAATCAGGAAAATTAAAAAGAATAAATATTAATTAAACAGCCCGCAACCAGCCCACGAAGGTGGACTTAAGCCCATCCCCGCCTTCAGTAAACCCACGGAGGCTTCTGCCCCTCTGCTTCCAAGCCCAGATTATGCTTCATATCATCACATCACATATGGACATGGGGATGAATGCAGGTTTAAGGGTTGCACAGGAAACAGGGAAACTAAGTCTATCATTAATAGCTAACAAATTTCTACATCCAGCTAGCAGCCTGACAAGTGAGAACATTCTGAAATATGAGTTATACTTGATTTTTAAGGTATTATGTGAATTGAACAGGTTAATAAAATTCTCATATAAACTCCAAATTAACTCTAACCTACATACTTCAACAGCTCTTCACAGGATTGAAATGCAACAAAATTAGGTACCCATGCAGCATCACTTTATGTGTGACATGAGAATGTTGGAGCCTGGAGGGGGGCAACAAATAGACATTAAAGGTAAAAATAATTTTCTTAACAGATATAACAAAATGAACCTGATTGTCCCATGATGTAGCCACCAAGAAGTTTGCCTTTGGGCTAAAACAGAGGCTTGATACTGAGTCACTGGGAGGTTGCGCAACCTTCATTCACCAAACCCCAAAAGTTAACAAGTGCAGAAACATAGCATATCAATAAGAACTGATCATTGGGGGAGAGAGCCAGGAGGTAGCCCTAAAGTACTTCATTATATTTACAGCCAAAACCCTATACCTCAGTAGACTTATTAGGATTTGTATTCACCGTAGTTGCGCCAAATGCCGACATTGAAGCTGATTATGATCTGAAACACATTCATTAGAAATAGTGTAAACTCAAAAGAAGATTCTAAAAAAATTGTCAAAGTTCTTTTAAAAAACATTCCCGTTTAATAATACGAGCATGTGTGCATGTTTGTGTAATGTAAGCAATAAGTTTTAATTATATACTAATACATATAACTGTATGGATTATATAATTATCAACTATATTTTGCTACCAAAATTCATTTTCAAATTTGCTTTCTTCTTATTTTATATGGAGTATAATATAAGTTCAATATAATATCATGGTATCCTGAACCCCTATTTGAAGAAGAACCTTGAGCCAAAGCAATCAATTACAATAAAATGTTGCTAAAAATCAGAGCAAAGAAAACCAATAATGCTAAAAACAGCAAACTTTTAAACCTGGATATAAACAAAAAAACTAATGAAAATGAAACAGATTTCTACTGTTATAGAGTATAGAAATATAAAACAATTAAAACTCAGATATTCTAAAGTTACAGACTTACAGATAATCCTAATATAAAATCTGGTGAAGCTACAGATAAAACTACCAGAGAGCAACTATATAAGATTTCAAAAATAAAATAAATAATTAGAATAAAGCAAATACTTATCAGAAAACCATAAATAAGTCCTGTACTAAGATTACACATTTTTATATATAGGGTTAATTTGATTTATATGTAGAGTAGTCTTTTAAATTTGGAACTTTTAACTCCCTACGTCCCTTATAACTTTGTCATTTTTCGTTTTTTGGTTGTCTTAAAAACATTGGCACTTTCTTTTTTAATCAATTATTTTGAGGCTCCTATCTTTTCTCTCTCCTCTACAATTCCACGTGTAAGTCAAGCTTGTCACAGTTATAAGGGATGGAGGGAGTATAACATATATAAAACATCAATACTTCTGAGGAGCCAATCCAGAAAAAACAATATCGGGGCAGACTGGTTTATAAAGCACATCCAGACAAAAAGCTGAATAAAATATCCCCTCCCTGACGGATCCGTCACAAGTGGTGGATCTAGCACTTGCATTTTGGGTGTTCGAAATTACTTTACAACAATAATTAAGAAAAAAAATATTGTGTGATGAAATCATTCTAAAAATGTATATTTGTCAACAAAAAATTACTACATTGAAAGCAAAGTAAGACAAAATATACTCCATGTCTTCTATTATACAAAAGGAGGAGAAAAAGGAACAGTAAAATGAACAGTAGAACAGTAAAAAGGGAACAGTAGAAAAAAGGAACAGGAGAAAAAAGAAACATAAATAGCAATTTTACAGCTTCCCAATAATAATAACTTATAAGAAACTGAAATTATTTAAACCATAGTGTAATAGCAATAGCTAATGATAAACTGAAAATACCTTAAAACCTACGGAGTATAATAATAGGCTTAATATGAAAGAAAATCAAACTAAGGAGAGTCACTTTTGCTGCAAAGAAAATCCAACTAAGGAGAGTCACTTTTGCTGCCTGATAAAGAAATTATAAAAAGGATATCTTCTACTGAAAATAGTTGTAAAAAGTACAGTTTCAAAGGAAAATAGCTGGTTTTTAATTCTACGACTGTTGTTGGCCTTCTGTCTCAATATTTAAGCTTCAATAAATGGATAATAGCTTCCAGGTAATTAATTAAACTAGCTTTACTATTTACTAAACTAGCTGCTAGGTAAATACGTAGTAAGTTGCAAAAGTATAGCTTTTACTGCCTAAGCTAACCATTTATTGGTAATCGAAAGAGCTGATAAGCTCCTGAAATTGGCTTAAAAGTCCAACTCATGAATGAGGACATGAGTGATTGAGAAGCGCTTAGAGATAACAGTTTGGTTAAAACTATTTGCATAAGATGTGATTATATTCAGATAATGGGTCAAAACAGTTAAACACCACTTGATTTTGAATATATAGCAACTACCAAGAATGTAACAATTAAGAATCCAATTCCAAATTATAAAACTGCAGAAAATTGTGTAAAACAAAATCAAATATTCACATAAATTGCATAAAAAATTTATAATAAAAACATTAATAGATTATTAAATGACCACTTACGGAGTATTAATTACGGACTGTCTGGAAGGAGACTGGAGAGGGAGAGTGTCGGCTCGTCGTTCGTCTCGCTCGGTTGCTCGTACGCCTTCACACTTTAGTCTTTCGCAGAATTGCAGTTAGATGCTTCGAGCCCCTTCTCCCCGTTGCTAAATGCTTCACGCCCCTTCATTACCGCACCTTTTTTTAGCTATTGGGTTAATTAACTAATGGAAAATGCTAGAGGTACACAAGTTGTACACAACTTGTACACACAATGTCGGTCACAGACAATTGGTACGGAATTGCCTGTGACCACAAAGAAGAGTTGTCTGTGTACACAGACAAATTTTGTCTGTTTCCACAGACATTTACTTTTTTTGTAAAAAATACTTATCAGTGTCCGGCGACTCTCAGTGTACTTTTTACAAAAAAAAAAAGTAAATGTCTGTGGAAACAGACAAAATTTGTTTGTGCACACAGACAACTCTTGTCTGTGGTCACAGGCAACTCCGTACCAATTGTCTGTGACCGACATTGTGTGTACAAATTGTGTACCCCTAGCATTTTCCTTAACTAATACGGAGTAGGGGTGAACAAAAAAACCGAAAAAACCGAAACCGACCGACAAACCGACCGAAACCGAACCGACCAAAACCGAAACCGACTCAAACCGATTAAACATTGGCGGTTCGGTTTACGGTTTCACCTTTGGGGTTAAAAAACCGACCGAACCGAAACCGACCGACAAAAACCGACAAAAACATGCTAAAACTAACCGAAACCGACACGAACCGACCGATATTAACCGAACCGAAACCGAACCGAAACCGACTCAAGTAGTGCGGTTCGGTTTACGGTTTCAACTTTTCCGGAAAAAAACCGACCAAACCGAACCGACCAAACCGAAAACCGACCAAACCGAACCGACGAACACCCCTAATACGGAGTAGTAGTTAATACTACAAAAAAGGCCCCTTCCATTATTTTTGGCCCTGTGGGGTGGGGCCATTTTTTTGGTTCCTAAGAGCCCGTTTGGAGAACTCTGTTTTTGGCTTATCAGGCTTATCAGCCAGCTTTTTCACCAAACACGTAACTTTTACTTTCGCGCGCTGAATTGTGTAATAAGCCGAAAAAGTAAGGTTGGAGTTACTTTTCTGGCTGTATTGGCTGAAGTTACTGTAGAGGACCATTTTAGCTATTTTTACATATAATTTTTTCTTTAATTTATTAATAAAATATATTTTTAAAATATTTTTTTCTTAAATCAGCAGAATCAGCCAAAACAGACACTCCAGCCAGAATATCATAAATTTCAGCAGAATCAGCCAAAACAGCCGATTTTGGTGCTACCAAACGGGCTCTAAACTTTTAAAGATCCGTCCCGTCCTCAACCATTTGAGTTTTCTAAAATTAGGATTTGATCCTAACTCGCCCCTAACCTATATTACCTGCCCCGACCCGCGGTTCCTGGATACGTTTGCCCATCCCTACTCTCTAGTAATAACCAAAATTTAAACGCATGAATATAGGGCCTGCTCGGACGGTGTGTAGGCTGTCTTAAAATTTGGAAAAAACGGGTACCCGGACCGACCCGTTTTATAATGTTTTTTTAAAATACTTTATTACATTTAATAAAATATACTAATAACAGAAAGTTTTTCATGTTCTTGTGTCTAGACAAAGAGTCTCAATTAAAAAAACTTGACAATCTATTAAAAAGAGTTTCAAAGTCCATAAAAATCCTAAATTATTTCTCCCAAATCTCTATTCGAAATGCATCAAACTTTCTTTATTTAATAATTTTTTTTGTAAACGAAGACTCTTACTTAGTGGAGTCTAACATATTTATTTAATTATCTTAATGTCACTTATATTTTGAGATTTAATCAGCTTTAAATTGTTTTCATATACAAATGTGTATAGTAACTAGTTTAGTTTCTTCTCACTTTATAGTGATATCTTTTTAGTTTATGGATATAATGATGTCTAAATCTCTACATTTTAAATTTTGGTGTTATTTAATTTGGGTGGTTTTGTGTTGTTTAATTTATAGATTTGTGGTTAGATATTTTGTTAACTAATTTAAAATGTTGTTTTATATTTTTATTTTCAATTTGCACTATATTATGGTGAGATTGGTACTTAATTAGTCAGAGAATGTTATACCTACTAGATACTTTGCACTATATTAAGGTCTGGTTCCTATTTCAAAACTTGGAATACCCGGACCAAACCTATCCGTTAAGTGGAACCGGCGGTTCTTGAAAATTTATCAATTACCCGAACCAACCCGGACCGTGCCCACCCCTACTAGAGAGTGCTGGCGCCTAAAGTCATTAGAAATCACTGGAGAAAGACGATAAGATAAACTGTAGCTCTGAGTTTCAAAAGTGCCCGGAAAATTCAAAAAAAAATAATGGGAGGTGCTCCTCAACACGAGGACCTCTAGGACATCTTTCTTTTTTGTTTCCATCCACCCTTGTAACTGAAAAGATCACTGGAAAATGATATTAGTGATATCATTTTAAAAATAATTCAAACATTTGAAAATCGGAGTTACTGTTCATCATCTTCCTCCGACGTTTTTAACGGCGTTAGGCGTCAGGACCTTCCTGTGCTAACATAGTTTAAACACATGATCGACTTTGTTAAAAAATGAATCGAGACACGTGACTCTATCTGAAAAATGGGCTCAACCACAAGTATTTTTCCCGTATTTTAGCTAATTATTATTATTATTATTATTATTATTATTATTATTATTATTATTATTATTATTATTATTATTATTACTCAATTGACATGTCTGTTGCAGTGATGACGAATGAACTTACTAGCCCATTTGGGATATTATTATCATACACTTTTTTTAATATCAAATACTAGCGTACATCATTTTTTATTCCGTGTTTCGAATGATGTAATAATTCAAATAAATGAGGTTGGAATATTTTTCTGATTAATTTGATTGAAATTGTGAAAGATGGTTATTTAAGCTATTTCTGATACATTTGTTTTGTTTTGTAATGACTTTTTGCATAATTTAGAAGATTTATTAATAAATTTAGTCACTTCAGTCAATAGACTAGATCAGCCTACCCGAACTAAATAAATTTGAATGCTTAGACTTTTAGATGTAATTAATATTATTATTATTTTGTTCTTTGAAACTTCACACATTATATTGTTTATTATTATATTTAAACAAATTGGACTAGATGGAACTTAAACAAATTGAATCAAACTTAAATAAATTGGGCGAAATCCTATAATGCTAAAGCACAATTGTTCAAAGCACATTAGGTCAAACCAGTCGAGACATAAATATTATGTAGTAGTCTTATATCCACAAGCCATTTATCTGAGCACACTCAGATAGATCATATTAGACTTCCTTTTCCCCAAAATTTTACGTGTAATATTGTATCATGAAAATAATAATAAAATATTTGATGTGATATATTTTTTTGTAAAAATTCGAACCCAAATGAAAAACATATAACATTCTATAATTAAAAAAAAAAGGAAAAGAGTCAGATAGGCCCTCAAACTTATATAAAAAAAAGTCAAATAAGCCCTTATATAGGAGGCTATGTCCGGCCGTCGCCATTTGGGGCGGTTCCCGATGGAATTCTTTGATGAAATTTTGTGAGCATCTTATTCATTAAGTCTAGTTTACTCATACCAAATTTCAGCTAAAATTTCAATCGGGAAGGCATTCAAATGAATTCTTGAAGATAACTGCGTAATTAAAAGCAAGTTATCAATTGTCTCGCCCACAATTTAGCAAATTGTAATGACGTGCACTTTGTCATGTGTGCACTCAAAATAATTATCAATACTAACACTTATACGTAGTATAGCGTAGTAGAGTTCGTATCCACAGGGAAAGGAATAACTCTCTTTTTATGTAACTAGTAAATAAAGGGGGGTTTTGATTGAGTGATTTGATTAAAATTAAACACGAAGATAAACGAGTTATATGAGTTTTAAGATAAAAGGGACTTGGCATTGCTACTTTCCACTTGTTGATATATTTTAGTCGATCATTGTTATATCTATAACTTATCTCCTCTCGAATACTCAATCGAGGAGTATATCCAATTCATCGAGGGTAGCTATTAACAACGACCGTTCATTAATAACCCTTACTATTAGTCAAGTATAGAACACCGCCATATACCGACTTGATAGTAGCATTTAATCTCTTACCTCCTTGATGAAATCAATTGAGATTGATAACCTCAATTAATCCCTCTTAAGTTTATTAACCACGACCGTGCATTAATAAACCGAAGTTACTTACTTGTATAAAGAAATATAAAGAAATGTTATTCTAAACTGAGCTTAAGAGTATAAAGGAATTAGTGCTTAATTGTGCAGGGAAGGGGGTGTATTTATAGGCTTTTTGGGAGTGCAGTTTGGGTACCCGATCGAGTATATATAGATACCCGATCAGGTATGTGTAAAAAGTGCAGTTTTGAGGCTTACTCGATCGAATTCGGAGTGAAAATAAAAGGTATACCCGATCGGGTATATAGGTGTACCCGATCGGGTATTACAATTGATCGTGGCCAAATCTTCCCCTGCACACCCTTTTGTCTCCTGATTAATCTGATTGAAAGTACAGTTGGTACCCGATCGAGTATATGGTATACTCGACCGGGGTACATGTCAAAAATCAGGATTTTGCCTCCTTTTTGTCTTGAACTCTTGCACCTTCCTTCACCAATGATCATTTGACAGATCTTGGACCTGTTTAAGCTCAGAATGATCCTAATCTAAATGAATTACAACTAAATACAAACATAACTATTACACCAAAAGTGTGTAATTTCCGAAATATTAAACAACCAAAACTAACTAAAAACGTAAACATACACACGGAAATTACATGCGTATCATGTAACAGTTAGGAAATTCTTTAATAGTCAAGGCCGCATTAACCCAGTCATCAATTGTCTCGCCCACAATTTCATTAAGCCCGTCCTCACCGTCATCCCTGCCACCTCCTGCAGCAAGATGCAATCGTAACTAGATAACTCAATTGGTGACATGTATGGGTCTTTCAAGACTCCGCTTCCGCGAACGCGTGCGTCGGAGAACACCTGAGCCTCCCTCGCATAGCCTCTAACAAGCCCATCCTCTGCCTCATATGGAGAAAATTGCTCGTGTCGGGAAAAAATTGCCCTCTTCCCCTTACAGGATAAAAAATTGTCTTATTTCCAAAGTCTTGGGCCCTTGGCTAGCTGGAAGCTATTAATCTGACTGACAACTTCTATCCCGAGTGAGAAAGGGGGCCTCTTATCTATCAATGGAAGGATTTCCATGTGCGGCATGATAAGTCACCTGCGAGAAGGGGAATTTCACTTGTTGGGGTCTTATTGGGAGGGAAGTTGAACTGGTCTAATCCAGAAAAATGTTTTAATGGAAGATGGTCGGTTCATATTATAGAAAAGAAAGAGAAAGAACAAAGTTGCAGATTCGTAGGGAGCTGAGAAAGAAGAAGAAGAAGAAAGGAAGGGAAAAAAGAATAAAAGATTATAAAAGAATAGAAAAGGGTAAAAAAAAAGGGGCCAACTGGATATCCATGTAAGTGAGTAACCGGCTTACCGATTAGTCACCTGCTAAATAGCTTATTTGGTTGTTTTTAAACACTTTTGAGTCATCCACTCCCTGAGGCGAGAATTATTCGAGGTGAGAGGGAGTAATTCTGAGTTCTTTCAATTTGCATCCGGCTGGATTTGTAGGATACTGCACTCTACCCTGCAAAGAGAATACCTCAGTCCTTTCCCGCGTTGGGATGAAACCTTGTTAAAAACTCCGTTAGGAAAAAACCTTGTGAGAAAAAAATTCTAACAGAGAAAAGAGCACACCACCCCCGAAGCGGGTATATGACTAAGTGTAACTCATTTCGAGTCGAGGGGTGAGCTGAGAAGTTAGTGTAGTACACTTTGCCAAAAAATCTTTTATTTTCTATTTGTTATTGCCGAGGATGAGGCAAAGGCGTATGACTATGATCAACACAGTTGACGCCACTATTGAGGTCTAGAACTGAGTTGGGGCGTTTTTACTAGGCCAATAAATGACCGAGGTTGTTTATCTAATGATGATTTTCATTGCTAAAGACGAGTTTGGTGATGCCTGTGTTCTGCTGAATTTGGTGACTGCCGAGCTTAGGTGGGATTTATATGGAAATTCATTCATAAAGGTTTATGAGTCCCCCACTCCTTTTGAGCCCTTATTATGAAATTAGAGGTGAAAAGGAGTAAAGATGAGTCCAAGTGATAAGGAGCCCCCCTTAAGCTGCATTTTAACACCGTACTTACAGAACTTGTCTTTTAGTGTTGGCAAAATGATTGAGAGCGAAGTATTTTCATCATTAATGGTGACCTTTGATGTGTTTGACGACTGCCATGATGGCCTGTCTTTATTAGTATGCACGCCTGTCACTGATGTCAGCACGGTAATGATGGAAGGAGTCTCACGTCAACCTAGTGGCTTAAAAGCAATACATGTGTGGGCTTGGGGTGGTTTGCCCGCCTGTCTGGAAATGCATAAAGGGGAACAATTTAAGCTTTTTTGCCTTTACACTTTAAGAGTTTTCAATATTGAGAGCTTTTTGCTGTAATTGCTTGCAACTTTTTGAATTCTCAGAGAAGGAGGTCTGTTCGAGTTCGATTTGTTCTTCTTAGTTATTTCGGCTGACGGATTCTCAAAAAACATGGGTTTCCATTCTAGGGTTTAGCCATGGTGTCGAACCTTAGACCGAGCATAGACTATGAATGACCTTAGATATAAGCACAATTGGCTTGGAATGGACTGTAGTAGGATTTGTTGTCTCGGATTTGACCATTGGAGCCCCAGAGGGGGCATCATTTGGCTAGAAGCGGCTCGGTGGCTGTTCTTGATTTTCATCATGCTCATCATGGTGTTCATCAAGAACACGGAGAGATACTAGTATTTTCTTCCCAACCTTCAAATAGATTTCTAGAATTTTTTTAAAATCCCAAAAGATGTAATTTCTTATCTGTTTCTTGTTTCTTCTCTCCTTTGCTTTCTACTAGACCTGTTGCCTCAAATTTAGCCATCATGTATTCTGGGTCATGTGGCGAAGGTTTGAGAGAGTCTGGCGATTCTAGGGTCTTCAGAAGACTCGGCCGGCTTGGCCGGTGGTGAACAACGCGGCCACCAAAATGAAGCGGCTCAATTCGCCACTGATGAAAGGGCGGGCGGTGCCACAACAGGGGAAAAAATACAGATCCTATTCGGCTCCATCCCTATCAACATCGACAATTTGCAGAGGACCCAGACTACCCAACAACGGCCTGAATGCATACCGAGTGACTTGACTGCTCAGCGGTGGAGGAATTTCACTCGCGGTAGGTTGTTTCATAAACCATGACAACACTACAACACCAGCAACATAGAGATTGAGCCCTAGAAGTCGATCATGAGGGCATCAAAAGCTTGGATTGGTGGAGCAATGGATCTTTCCACAGGTAGACGCTGAGCACAAGGTCGACCGGCGACACGCAGATACACCACCGTCGATCAGTGTCTGAGACTCCATTCAGTCAGGAAAAGATCCGCTCAATCTCTGGATCGAGAACGTCAACAAAGTGCAACACTTAGACATGAGCTGTATTTCGAGCCCATTGCTGCCTCACGTAGAGTTTTGACAAAGGACCTTAGCCAAAGAGGTTATCTTGAGACTTCATTGGAAATGGGGGGGGGGTGGGGTTCCACAAAGATGTGAAACAGATCGGTTGGTCTGGTAATTTTGCAAATTTATTTTTACCTCACACCAGTAGCTTTGAAATCACTATTGAAAGCAAGACATTTTGTTTCCACGTTTCTTCCGATTTGATTAGTATTTGTGAAGTAAAAAATGGGATTACATCTTGGGTTGACCTTGATATGGATATGATAATTTGGTTAAACAATCCATTTTGAAGCTTTTAGAATACAACTGGTCTTGCACCAGACTTGAGTTGAAGAGCTCTCTGAACATTTTTCATGATGCAATTTGTTTTGGCGGCTTCTTCCGCATCGTTGAGAAGAAAGGGTGGTGAATCCCTATTTATTCCAGAAGGACGGAATGGACTGGAGATTAAAAGATTTCTGACAGGCATTACATGAGCACTTACATTGATGAAGGAATTTGTACCATTACCAACATCTGTGACAACTCAACAGAATTTGTGTGAGGTTTTACGAGGTATATGTGATTCTAGCTTTGAGAGATATCTTTTCACTTCATGCATGGATGGCGGGGGTCACTCTCATGAGAATGATTTCTGTATTTCGGGATTATTATTTCAAGTTGACATTGGACTTTCTGTTTCTTTTGAGAAATCCTTGGTTTTGCATACTGCTAATGATATTTGTAACTCAGCGCTTATACCGGAAAGTGATCCTTCCTTAACAATGATTAAGGATTTCTTTCAATCTTCTATGACAAGTGGGGTGGATTTACTTTCTCTGTTTTTAATCAAAGAATTCGAGATAATTCTTACATCATTTTTTATTAAGGGAGACTGGGAGACCATTTGATTGAGGCACCCAAAGAAAAAGAGCAAACTAACGAATTTGAAAATCGAATGGTCAATTTCTTGAGAGATGAATTCACAGAGGGAGAAAAGAGGACTCATATCTCAACAATGGATGATCTTTGGGATTCAGATACAAATAAGGATATTTGCAGTAAAGCTAGGCTGGTCACGAGAGATAACTGCTTACCCACGGAGAACTTCAACACTCAAATTAAAGTATATAAAAAACACTAGCGGTCACATATCATGAGGACAAGATCTCAATCGCGTGTGGAGTTGGGTTTTATTGACTGATGTATGAGTTTTCTAGGGAGGATCTCATCTAGTATACTTCGGGTCGGGTTGACTATTAGTTAGGATCCTTTTCATTTGCCTTGTTTTTCTGTTTCTTCTTTCCTGTTTATCGTTATGTTTTTCTGATGTACTTTTCCCTTTTAATAAAAGTTTCTTTTCTTAAAAAAAGAAAGAAACAAAAAGTATTCTGGGTCATGTACCGGGACAGTTGGTCGCTATGAGCAGGACGTCCCCGACGGTTATGAGTTGGAGCAAGTCAAGCAGCGTTGGCTTGGGTGAGGATGAAGCTGCTTCATCGGCATTAGATGAAATGTCGTTGAACATCCTCCAGGGTTCGTCTAAGGAGTCGGGCCTCCGAAAAAGATTTGGGGGGGGGGGGCGTAGAGTGTGAGATCCTCACCTTCAATACTCCTCAATGTTACTTGCGATATGTTAGACTGAAAAAATAAGAATTATATGTCATTAAGCGTAAGAAAAAAGTTACAAATGAACCTAAAAAACAATGTTATGGGGCTAAAAAGTAAGAGAAACTCATTCAAAAATCGTTCCCGAAAGTTCTTGGGGTCCAACATCTATTTAAAGGTGATAAGTAGATCGACCATACATGTACACGGTGACACACATGCGAGTCTTCATGTGCACCGTTCTAGTAATTGTAAGTTGCACACGGGGTGTGCACGCCCGTGTGCATCTCATAGAGACCGACAATTCTCCATTCTTCAACATAACGATGGACACGGCGTGGCACATCTATGTGCACCTTCAAGCGTATTTGTAAATTATGTCTTCACTAAAGTTGTAGATAATGAAGTCTTCTATCCACCATAATTTGAATCACTTGATTGGGATTATCCAATCTAACCACAAGAATATTGAGAGGTATCACCCTAAAACCTCATAAGCAAAAACTCAGCTCATCGACTAGTTTGACCTTGATCCTTTCATATTTTCACCATGAAATGTTCACAATATTTCATCTTATTGAGTTATATTTCATATGAAACTTGAATTATGTAATTTGGAGCTTCCCGATTCGAGATTGTGAGTCAGACAGTGGTCCCATGCATTGAGCTTAGAAACGTAAAACTGGGAAATTAAAACCGACCCGAATCGAACCAAATTTTTTGGTTTGGTTCCTACAATTCTGTAATTATGTTTTTTTTACCATTTTAGTTCCTATATTATTTGACTGGTTCGGTTCTGGTTCCAATAAATTCTAACCCCCCGGAATCGTAGTTCTCATACATGAAAATAACGTCGTTCAGCCACCTCCATTTGAGGTGCTTTAGAGTGATTTTTTTATTGTTTTCTTCACGAGGTTTTGATAACGTACACCAAATTTTAGCATAAACTTCAATCTGCATGTCAGTTAAATAAATTATTGATAAACTCTGCACAAAAAAATATTAAAAAATCATGTTTATTTAGAGTATTTTATTTAACTCATTTTTCGATTGAATTTTAATATCAAATTTGGTGAATATATTATGAGAAGTTTTATCAAACCTTATGAGTTATGATTCTACTATGAATACATAATACACATGCGACATCCTTACAATAATTCACTATCAAGTGAATTATTACGATGAGGCTTCATAGATTATATGATTCCGAGGAGTCTAGTCCTTTCTTTTGTTGACAAATTACAACATTTGGTGGAGGGACGTGGATGATATAACTGATCAAAGTAAGAATACGGAATAGTTGTAGTTATCAAAATGGCTATGATTACCTTAATACTTGGTACTTAGTAGATGTGAATATGTGATGAGATTTGACACACAAATTAAAGGGCAAAGATGCTCTAGATTCTCTCCTTCGCTTAGGAATAAAAAAAGAAGCCCAACGGACCAGAAGCAAACGTAAACAGAAGAAAGACTTGGGAGCTCTATCCCCACCCCCTCCCTTCACAGTTTTTCACTTTCCAATTTTCAACGACTCATCGCTATTACCGGGGGCATCTGCTAACATGCGCTGTTGATGATGTGGTTTGTCCACGTGTCAGCACGTGGGATGGATTACACAAATCCCCTCACCACTTGAAGAGGGCTTGGGGTTGCCTTCCCTGCCTAATCTGTCAGCTTTCAGCCCTAAGCTAAGCTGATGAGGTGAAGACTCCCCCTCCCCAGATTATTATCTTTGTAAGCTTTATTTATTTATTCATACTTTAGCTTTACATATATCATCATTCTTGCCATCATTCTTTTCATTTTATTTTTGGAAAAAAGAGAAAAAGACAATGACCCTTTTGCTATAAAACCCCTAGTGGCTCATTGGACTTTTCTTTTGCTCCCCCCACTGCAGATTCATCCCCTCTTCCCCCGCTTCGCCGGAGAGGTAGGAAATTCAAAACCTTTTCTGTCTCTTCTTTTAGCTTTTTGTTTATATGTTTAGCTTTTTGTTTTTCGTTTATACCAAATTAGGCTTCTTTGCTGATGATATTAAATTAGGCTTCTTTGCTTGTTGACTAGTTGTTTTCAAGAATAATAAAGTTGCAATCTTTTCTGCATATTTGATTCGAACATTTCTTGATTTGCAGTGAAGATCAAATGGATCCATGGGCGAAACGGCTTAAGAGCTCGGCGAAGGCGTCGGTCTCGCCGGATTCGTCTCAGTTCCCAGATGAGGTGTTGGAAAAGGTCCTCTCTTTCCTGGAATCACACAAAGACAGGAACGCCGCTTCTCTGGTGTGCAAGGAGTGGTACAGTGCAGAACGGTGGTCCCGGACGAAGGTCTTCATCGGAAACTGCTACTCGGTGTCGCCGGAGATCGTCGCCCGGAGGTTTCCGAGGATTAGGAGCATCACACTGAAGGGAAAGCCCCGATTTTCAGACTTCAATCTGGTTCCCCAGAACTGGGGTGCCGATATTCATGCTTGGCTGGTTGTTTTTGCCAAAGCTTACCCCTTTCTTGAGGAGTTGAGGCTGAAGAGGATGACTGTTTCCGATGAGAGTCTGCAGTTTCTAGCGACGTCGTTTCCGGGTTTTAAGGCAATCTCGCTGTTGAGCTGTGATGGATTTAGCACTGATGGGATTAAAGCCATTGCCTCACACTGCAAGTATGAACACCCTTTATTAATTTCTCATTAATTGGTTCATTGGATTATCTTAATTTGATGATAATGCATAAGTTTGACTTTGAACCAGTTTGATCAGGATTTTTGGGTGAGACAATTGAATTAGTTGAATTTCTGGAAAGGGAATTGAATAAATTACCTCTGATTACCATAACAAATTCTTGCTTGTTTTGGTGCAACTGATCTAGCTAAAAAGTGTTTCTTTTCAATAAAAAAGATAACCTTTACCGAAAACATGATTAATAATTAATGGGAGGTGAGCTGTATATGTGGGTCCTTCAAGATACCATGATTAAGATTTAAGATAAGATTGTTTACTGCCTACTGGTATCATTTATGATTTTATTCTCAAGGTTAATTACTCTGAGCTTTCATTCATGCACATTGTTGTGGGATTTACCATTCATTTCCCCATGATGGGTTTGGGTTCTTTTTATTTTACTTTACTGCCTTGAGGTTCAGAAGTTACAGGGTAATTAAGATTCAAGAGAGACAATTAAGTATTGAAAATGGGGGTCATGTCAAGAATATAATTTTAGTTGATTGCACATGCAATGGTTACTCCTGTCTTCTGTTCCTCTTTCTTTTCTCTGTTGGTGGATGTGACATTTGACCTGTTAGTGGATAGCTTTGTCCTTTAGTACTTTATTATTATTATTAGGGATACACTTATCACCAATTTCATTGGTCTGTTCATTGAATTCAAACTTATCAACTCTTTTTATTTGAGTTGTCCTTGACGCACCCTCTGCTCGTGCTACATTGTCTAACACTGTTATGAAGCATTTTTTTACCATTTACTTTTCAGTAAATGACTGTTCTTAAGTAAATTTCACTTATCAATTTCACACAAATAACTGTTCCAAACTATAATTTCATATTCAAACACCATTTAAAAGTTGCACTGAAATGTAAAAAAAACTATGATTGAAAATGGCAACTTGATACACCAAATTAGAGATTAAGAAGTTAAGTTGATTGTATCAGCAAATTAGAGATTAAGAAGTTAAGTTGATTGTATCAGCAGTATAGTACTCCGTAGTACTCCCTCCGTCCCCCAATTAAGCTCCTAGTTGCACTTTTTGAGTCAAACTTTATAAACTTTGATTGTTAATTATTCAAAATTTACACTATTTTATCACTTAAAAATAATTTTATATACATCATTGAAATACACTCTTTATCTTATTTAAAATGTTAATTACATTAGATTTTGTAAGTATAGGTTTTAAGATATTTAGGTCAAACATTCACCTAGAAGACTGTAAAAATTAAACTAGGAATTTAATTGGGGGACGGAGGAAGTATAATAAGTGAAATTTATTTAGGGAGAAAAAGTAACAGCTTCAGCGCAAACGCAAAGTACAATAAAATACTTTTTAAGATTCTTTTTTGTGTAAAAAGAAAAGATGAAGTTCATAGTATCATACTCCATATTAAAAAGTATGATCAGTACTTACTATTCCCTGTAAAATAGTATCTGTTTTACATATCTTAATAATCAGTACAACCAGAGACCTTATTTCTGTTTTCTTAAGGCCTTGTTTGGATGGAAGACTTTATAGGGAAAGTCCTTTGAAGTTTATAGTGCCTCTCTTCCTTCTATAAATGTTATATGATCGATAAACTTTTATGAATTTGTCTGGTTTAAATCTTTATTGGGTCATTCTTGTTAGTATGATCTATTGCAAATGTTTTTGGCCAAAATTGACCTGGTCTGAATCATTTTTTGTCTGGCCAGCTCTGATTTGAATGTTTGAGGTGTTGTCTATTTTTCTTGTCATAGCGGAAACAACAGTTGGACTAATTAGATCTCAATCTTTTTGGTTTCGTGTCATTTGGTCTGAATGATTTAGTTTAGTCCGGTTCTCATGTAAACAAATACACATAAGTTATACTAGAAAACTAAAGATAACATTTATGTAAGCATATAATTTGAATGGCCTATTATGTGTTTTTAGAAGCTTAGATGTGCACTAAAACGCACATGTCATCTTTTATTTTTTGGGGGGAGCAGGAACTTGACCGAGCTAGATATTAATGAGAATGCAATGGATGATCTGGGCGGGAGTTGGCTAAGTTGCTTTCCAGAAGACTTTTCATCCTTAGAAGTCCTCAACTATTCGAGCCTCAACAACGAAGTGAGTTTTGATGCACTCGAGAGACTCATTAGCAGGTGCAAGTCCATGAGGGTTTTGAAGGTTAATAAGGCCATCAATCTGGAACAGTTGCAGCGCCTCCTTGTGCGGGCCCCTCAGCTGGAGAAGCTTGGCACTGGCTCTTTCAACCAAGATCTCAACCCCCAGCAATGTGCTGATCTTGAGAATGCCTTTCGCAATTGTAAACATTTGAAAACCCTTTCGGGTTTATGGGAAGTCAACTCTCTATATTTCCCCATTATTTATCCAGCCTGTTTCAATCTCACTTTCTTGGACCTGAATGATGCCTTCATCCAGAGTGCTGATTTCGCTAAGCTTCTTGAGCATTGCCCTAACTTACGCCGCCTCTGGGTAAGATCAACAGTTACAACATTATTGTACCTTCATGTTTTTAAGTTTAAACTAGTCTGGTTCTTTCTTCCCATCTCATCAGAATAAGATTTTGCTTAGTTTGCTTTACTTTACCTTACTTTACTTTACTTTACTTTTGGATGTTATGCCTGATCCGTCGATATATTCATCAAACACCATTTATTGTCATTGCAATCGCTGAATCGTCTGATAGTGAGAATAAGAAGTTATAGTCAAATGTAACTCTTTTTCCATTAAAATGGATGGAAATAACAAAGTTGACACTTTTAGCTATATTTTTATATATTCCTTCAGTCTCAAATTTAATACTTCGTATGCATTGAAGCTTGCGGAGCCGAAAAATTTGTGAAAGGAAAAGTAGCATGTCTCTATAAAATGTAGAAAGTGAAAAGAGATAAAAGGACCGACTAGAAAAGTAAAAACTATATTTAAAATTAGAAACATTGTTCATATGTTTGGGACAGAAAAAAAGAAAAATACATGGAACAAAACAGAATATAAATAGTTGTTTCCAATTCCTATTTAAATGGTTTTTTAGAAAAGGCAATAGATACGTCAATAGAGTTATAACTACGTTAGCACTTGAGCATATTCTACCACTTTTGACTTTTGACTTTACAAGGCGTACAGATTGAGTTACATTACTTACATGTAGTGTTTGACTTATACGGGTCAAATGGATGTTCTCAAAAACTTTTCTCTTTTAGAAAATTGAGCAGATTCAACCTTTTCAACAAAATACAACTTACGAAACTAAATAGACTATTTTTATTTTCTTACTTCAACTTATTCATATTATTAGTAAGAAAAAGAAATCTTCAAATTATTTAATATTCACATGTTTCTGTCTTCAAAATATAGGTGCTTGACACAGTCGAAGACAAGGGACTAGAGGCAGTTGGCTACAGCTGCCCATTGCTGGAAGAATTACGGGTCTTCCCAGCTGACCTTGATCTGGATATTGTTCACGGTGTAACTGAGACCGGATTTGTTGCTGTGTCTCGCGGCTGCCCGAAACTCCATTACGTCCTCTACTTTTGCAGGACAATGACAAATGCTGCCGTCGCAACCGTTGTCCAAAACTGCCCCAACTTCACGCACTTCCGTGTCTGCATAATGAGCCCGCAACTACCCGATTACCTGACCAATGAGCCCATGGACGAGGCTTTCGGCGCTGTGGTGAAGGGGTGCAAGAAACTTCAGAGGCTTGCGATTTCTGGGCTGTTGACTGACCGTACATTTGAGTATATCGGCACATACGCCAAAAACCTGGAGACCCTTTCTGTGGCGTTTGCGGGCAGTAGTGATTGGGGGATGCAGTGTGTGCTTAACGGGTGCCCAAAGCTGAGGAAGCTGGAAATAAGGGACTGTCCGTTTGGCAATGCAGCACTTTTGTCTGGTTTGGAGAAGTACGAATCTATGAGGTCACTTTGGATGTCAGCTTGCAAAGTCACTATGAATGGGTGCCGGCTGCTTGCAAAGGAGATGCCAAGATTGAATGTGGAAGTAATTAAGGATATGACAGATGATGACATCGTTGCAGAGAAGGTGTATGTGTATAGGTCTGTTGCGGGGAGAAGAAGAGATGCCCCCTCTTTTGTCACGACCCTTTGAAAGCAAGGAATGTTCTTCTGGTCAGGTCTCTCTTCCTTGTCATACATTTCCTTATAGGTGGTTTTTGTGGTTAAGTTTGGAGCCTCTTACGTGATAATTGGAATGACTGAATTGGTTGAATGGTTGAGTTGATTAAATCAAGTGTGATGTTTTTTTCTGTAGACTAGTTAGTAGTTTTTTGTATAGGGCAAATCAAGAAAAGGAGAACAAATTTGTCATTTCAATTTGAATATAAGAATCAGCAGCATAAGTAGCAAAAAGTCTATTTCGGCATAGGCCAACCGACTCTCCATGCTTGTTTGGTAATTTTTTTGGACTTATTAGTCTGATTTATCTTACAAAACGCTAACTTTTTACCTCGCCCATTGAAGTGGCAAATATTAAAAAAAGTCTGGGTTTCCGTATAGGTGTATAGCTTTTTTAATTCCTTTTTAGTATATTACTCCGTATATTTTTAGTTTTTATTATTGTAATTCAACATATTCATCCATAACTTTTGCAATTTCAGGAGATTCTGTCATTTTTAACATTTCTATCAGGCTCTAGGAAATTTTGTTAGCACTAAACAGTGAGTTTCTTTTATTTTCCAGCTATAATTCCATCTGAAACATGATGAAGCAAGCGGGTCGAAGGAGATAATGACAGAGAGCTGCTGATCTTTCAATTCCTTAAACTGGGAGAAGATGAAGTGTGGTCAGACACTTTGCCATTTCCCAGGTACCATTGTTTAACAAGATTTGATTTTCATAAAAGATTTTTGTGCTGTTCTGGGCATCATTTGAAGGAAAAGCGGGGCTTGAAGGGTGACTAAGTTCAGGAAGGCTGTCGCCTGTCGGGCGAACCAAAGGAGTTGAAATTTGAAGCTTTGTCTATGTTTCCACTTTCCTAAAGATGTTTCTGATGTTCGGACGTTGCCAAACCATTTAAGTGAAGGACAATATAGGCTGTTGGATTTCTGTAATATATACTGTTACATTTCATTTTGTTGATTATAAATTGGATCTTTGAGATCAGGATGGTGTGGTCTTTACCTGAATCTTGATCCCTGAGATTGATTTATATTGGACTGTCTTACAACCTATAACTCTATAGGCATGTTAAAATGATGCATGCAGTTTAAGACAAATGCTTAATTAAACGTTAAAAAGTTTCAATATAAATTTCTTGACTGCATCCATGAGTTTGAAAAGTGTTATCCTTGTAAATAAAGAACATCGATATGTTATTATTTAATAACAATAAATATATTACTAAAACAAAAGCAAAAGTGCATAGGAGTATCTCACGATATCCTATCCTCGATCAGTCAATCGCTTAAAATGAAGGATTTTATCATTTTAAGAACTATTTTTCAACTTTCAACCATTACAAATTTACAATGAGAATTTTGCCATTATCCGTCCTTCCATTGTTGTTGTTGGGATAATGGGCTGGGTCCAGAACTATCGGCCCGTTGGACCCAAACCTAGGCCTGACCAGGTCCAGGACTCAGCCCGGCTAGCGGAAATTGGTCCGAGCTTTTTACTTATTTATTGGGCTTGCTGGCCCGTTAGCGTCAATACTAGTTATTAAATTGGGCTAAGCCCGCGTAGCATTATTATTTGGACTTGTGGTGAATGCCTATAAATAGGCCATCACCCCCATGTATTCGGGACGTTATTTCTACAATACTGAAGTGCTGCCACCTTTTCTACCCGGGATATTTTCTACCAACGTTGGTCTTTCATTGAGAGCTCGTCTCTCATTTTCTCGGTAGAAACTTGGAAGAGGAAGATGACAGGAGCACCACGACAGGAGCGAGTTTATATTCACATCGAGCACTCTGTACTACTCGATGATCATCGCTTGAGAAACCAAGGGGTGATGTCGACGGGAGACCTCCGATACCAATTGTCGAATCATGGAGACTTGAGGGGTATGCTGGACCGTAGTCGTAGACTCGTAGCGGGCGAACTGCTCGTGATCGGCTTGGAGACAGGCAGGGGTGCAGGCGCTCCAGGAAGCCACCCGTGCTATTGACGCTTTGGCTCTGGAAATCCAGACGCTTATGCCGCAGGAGGCAGAGCACGAGCATTTCAGTCACACAATTCCCGTGGACTTAGAGGTGTCCTCCAAGCAATATGAAGGACGACGTACCAACACGAATAGGTCACGGAGGGAGCACACATCTCGGCGGGTTAAACAACCACGACGACCAGGAAGGAGGCTCTCCTGGCAACACGCGTCCCGGGAGGAAAGGACGATCCTTCTTGTCATTCTCGTTGGCCAAGTTGACGGGTTGACTCCCTTGACGTGCACAACATGAAATCTCGACCTCACCTACACGGGAGGCTTGCAAAGTGTTCTACGCAAGTTCGGCTCCACCCAGGACGCGTACGAGAAGAACCGACGCCCAATGCAGGGGAGGATCTGAGGCTGAGGCTGGACGATCTAAGGAGAAGGGTTGTTGAGGGAGAGACAGCCGTGGCCGACCTCCACATCCCAGGGCCCTTCACCTGTGCCGTGATGGAGGCGCCATTACCGAGGGGTTACAAACTCGAATTTAACGTTGATACTTACAAGGGCACTTCGGACCCACAACTCCATATATCACGTTACTTGACGTACATGGACATGATGGGATACGAAGACGCCGTACGATGCAGGGGATTCGTAGCTATGAAGTTTTTACTCGAAATCCTGGAAGCACCGTTGCTAAAGGGGAACAGACCTTGCAACGCGGAGCTGTTACTCGAAGTCCTGGAAGCACCGTTGCTAAAGGGGTACAAACCTTGCAATGCAGCGGCGGCCAGGAAAGAGGCCCTCCCTGCAACACTCGTCCCGGGAAGGAAACACCGTTGCTAAAGGGGTGCAGACCTTGGAATGCGGAGTTGATACTCGAAGTCCTGGAAGCATCGTTGTTAGAGGGGTACAAACCTTGCAACGCGGAGCTGATACTCAAAGTCCTGGAAGCACCGTTGTTAAAGGGGTATAGACCTTGCAACGTGGAGCAACTTGTCAAGTTCTACCGACAGTCCATCGTGATAGCTCATAGATCAAGTGTGTAACACATAATATCGTCTTGAAAGCTACAATTCTTCCTTTACTTAGAAAAAATATATTCTATTTTTCACTCATGAATTTAATGAGGTCCGACATCACTTGGAAATAAACAGGTGGTGGCTAAAAAACAAAAAAAGGGAAAGAAAAGAAACAAAAAAAGAGATACAAAAAAAATGCTATCACGCCCCGCCCTCGGTGTTTAGTCGACCACGACCCGATCCTTGGTCAAAGAAATGATCAATTGCTTTCTAAGTCTAGGACCAGTTGATCGGTCAGGGCGACAGTTAGACCGACCTTCGGGTCGAAAAGGTATGCAAGAGGACGTGCCCCGAGCCCCTCTCGTACATCCGTTGTCCGACGTTGCTGTATAAACAACTCGCGTACTTGCCTAATCTAATCAACAATGCGGCGACTTTAAGACCAACCTTTGGGCTGAAGGTATGCGAGTAGTTGTGCCCCAAGCACCTATCATACATCCGTTGTCTGAGGTTGCTAGGCTTGACAGCCCACATACTCGTTTGATTTGGTCAGCGGTGCGGGTCCATTCTAATCTGATTATGCAGGGCCTTGCCCTTACGTTTGGCCAACTTCAGCTCGACTTTCAAAAAAATGTGACCTTTCAGGGTGCGAGACATACCCACATACGAAGTGATCGGAAAAGGGCTTCCCTGAAACAAAGTAGTGATCTCCTCCTCACGATTGGGAGTAAAGGAAACAGGTTGGTACTTGTGCAGCGAAGCACCCCAAGTGAATCTATCAGGAGACCTGGTAGGAGTTGATGCCCACACCCATTTACTCTGCCACCTCATAGTGTTTTCGGAGTGCTGCTGATATAACTTACGTTGCTGCGGTGGTTGGTAGAACGATACAAACCCACAATCATTCGGGTTATGACTGGGACGATTCCAGCGAAAGCAGTAACAAAACAAGGCGATGGAAGGTCGAATTGACACCTTCTCACACAGGGCTACGAAAGCGGCAGTAAACATGTGGGAGGCTGGTGTCATCTGACCCGGGGATATCCCAAGATACCCAAGGAGTATTACCAGGAAGGGACATAGGGGCGACTGCATGCCCCGCTCTATAGACGCAATGTGAGCACCGAAGAACAAGCTCGAAGGGGGATTGGTGAGGTTACGTTGTCATTGCGACCCGGAAGTGTAAGGGTGCAATCATAGCCGACCCAGATGCTCCGCCAACCTCAACTCTTCTACTGTGCAAGTAGGACGCAAACGTTTCACCGCCTTAACATGTCGCATCGTGTCGGAGTCTGGGTCCCCATCGCTATCTGACTATGCCGAACCATCATCAGTAAGCTCCAGGACCTCGTCCAGATGACCTAATGTCGGGTCAAACTCTCGTGCAACCTGCCGCAGAATTTGACTAAGTACATGCTCTACAGGCTCTCCGACGGGAAAGAGTCCAACCTTAGCTCCGAGCTCGGGTTTCTCATGCACGTTAGTAGGTCATGACCAATCATGCAAGTCACTAAGAGGCCGGGTGATCCTGCCACCCACATGTGCCTTTGCAACTGACCTTGGAAATCTCAATGATCATGTACCCTCTCCGACAAGTTTTTCAAGGCCAGCATTTGAACAAATCCGTGTAGGGGAGAGAGACCGTCCACCTTTCCCAACCAACTACGACCGAGCACTGCTCTTGTTATGTTGGCGATGCATGGGCTCATGACGGTCATCCCCTAAGCCTGTGTGGCTTGCATGTCTCCTTTCGATTGTCTCCTTGCATGTATCTCTTCTGGCTGACTCCGCCATGACAATGCTCCCCTCATGGTCTCCATTGCAATGCTTAAGGGGATCTCTATCATCATGAATCCCGGAATTCCGCCCTCCATGAGCACGACCATGTGCAGGATCCACACGATCCAAGATGGACAAGTTGAGGCGACGAAGTTTTGGCGTCACGATCACGCATAGCCAGACCGAACGTTTTCTATTCACGAGAAGGATGGGGGATAGGTCCACGCGAATTTTTCCGGCGAGGCAGTTCAGGAGACGACGTCGGTGACCTGTACGAACCTCGGATTCTCTTCGAGGGTGACCTTGAAGGAGATGTTGGGCCTCCTCCTGCGACTGGAGCTAAGTGGTAGCGATGGCGCCATCGACTAGGGATTTGACGAAGGCTGGAGTATATGCTGCGGCTGGGGTGCATTTTTGTTCCTGGATGTTATGGACGCGACACGTGCACGAAGTCTTATTTTTAAAGAGAAAAAATAGGCAGCCAACTCTACTTAGGAAAGAAGGGGAATTAGCTTGGACCGATTGGGCTAGGAAATATTATGACGTCTTGGAGCCCAAGACATATTGCAATTGGGGGCTGCAATTTTTCCACCGAGAAGTTTTATACGCATGTGAATATCGAAGCCCCCGTTCCATTCGCTAGCAGTAGGGATCAAAGCAAGCGGCTGATCAAGAGCTAGGGAACTGTCCTTCCTTTGATTTGTTTTGAGGCACCGGTGTACTCTTTTTCCTTCACTAGGATTTTTTCCCACCGGGTTTTTTCCTAGTAAGGTTTTAATGAGGCACACCCTCATTATGAACAAAGGAAGAGGTATACCTAGTTAGGACAAAGAAGACCCTAGGCTGCTAATCGGACAACCAAGACCCCGGGCTGCTACCCAGGCGAGGAAATATCACCCTTACACGCCTCGGATCACAATTATCGACATAAAGTTGTGCAACCAAACAGCTAGTCCGAAAACCGGGCCGATTTTAGAGCAACTCAATTACTCCCTTTTAGACGAGTCTACTACTCGACTAAGGGAGTGGGGGACTCGTGTTGGGATAATGGGCCGGGTCCAGTACTATCGGCCCGTTGGACCCAAGCCTAGGCCCGACCAGGCCCAGGACACAGCCCAACTAGCGGAAATGGGTCCAGTACTATTGGGCTTGCTGGCCCGTTAGCGTCAGTACTAGTTATTAAATTGGGCCAAGCCCACGTAACATTATTATTTGGACTTGTGGTGAATGCCTATAAATAGGCCATCACCCCCATGTATTCGGGACGTTATTTCTACTATACTGAAGTGCTGCCACTTTTCCTACCCGGAGTATTTTCTACCAACAATTGTGTAAATGATACTTTTGGAATTCGATTTTCAAATTTTCTATTTTTAATCTTTAATTATTGTTCGAGAGACACTTGTAATTTATGATTTCAAAGGTTCCCACATTTAGTTCTTTGAATATTATCAAATTTACAATTCTAGTCTTTGTAATATGATTTTTACACAATAATCGGAGGACCTAAAAATTACACTATGTTGAAGGATTAAACATGAAGATTTTCAAATATGGTACCAAAAAAAGGAAAAACTCAAAGTTGAGTACTAAAAGTGTCATGACATAATAGCCGGATGATTAAAAGTGACAAAAGCTCTTTTAAGTAAATACTTCTCTTAACCTCAACGCCTTAAGTATTGAAATATAAATCTCAATTTATGTCTACACGGCTCTTCTAGGTAGTAAAAGTGAAGAATAGAATTGCGGTAGGATGAAGATAAACACAATTTAAATTAAAGAGCGTCATATCTATAATAAATGAGTAATACTAACTCCATCTCACTTAATTTTGCCAAGTTAAAGTTGGGTGTGAAATTATAATAGTAAAAGCGTTTGATTGAGGTTTGTGCAGAGGAGAGAGAAATGAACAGAGCCACAAGTTCATTATTTTACAAGGAAAGTTGCAATATTTTTTTTGGAACAAATAAAAAAGAGAAGTTGACAAAGTCTAGTGAGACGTAGGGAATGCTTAATACAATGTATAAAAAAAGTTCAGACAATGAATGCTCACATAGCTCTTAGTAGCTAGCTGGTTATAAAAATGATGAATAAAATAGTGTATTTTAAAATAATATCATGCTCTAGTTCTGATATAGGTTATTAGAAAAAAACTATGATTGACACCATTCTTGTTGAATAATGCATGTAAATGGTATTCTTGTTTTTAATGCCATATTTTACTCCTTTCTACATGTTGATTGTTTAAGATAAATTGTGTAAATATAACTTGTATTTACGGATATAAACAACTAATCACGATAACGTGTAAGAATTGAAAAAAAATATGAGTATATTCTTGATAATTGTGTATGAACCAGTGTATTTTTGAGTAAGTATGCATGTGTGTATACATACCAATGTTCTAAAAGGCGCTAGGCGCTAGTCGGGCGCCAGCCCAACGCCTAGCGCCTAGTCGGCTAGGCGGGCGCCTAGGCGGGGACTAATCGGAGACATCGAAATTGTAGTTTTATCAATATTTTTGCATAAATATGATTAGTAATGTTGTGTTTGTGTGTGTATAAAAAATATATACACGCACATACACATTAACATGCATGAATGATAGAGTTGTCACATTTAATAATATATTATATCTACTCACTAGTAGCTTTCTTCACATGCATTGTCAAAGTTAAATGTACATATTTCTTAGGATACTAAAATAAAAAAGCAAAAAAAATGTTCGATGAATCTAGATGCCTAGGCGGCCCATTAAGCGCTCTGGGCGGGCGACTAGGCGCCCTAGACGGCCGACGAATTCACCTAGGCGCCGGTTCAATTAATCGGAGCGCCTAGACCAAAATCGGGGCGCCCGACCACCGCCTAGCGCCTAGGCGGGGACTAGTCGGACGCCTAGAGCGATTTTTAGAACAGTGATACATATGATGCTAAAGTAACTTAAAATACTAAATTTGGTCAAAAAAAAAATACTAAATTTGGTCCATGTCACCCGTTTCATCACTTCTGACGGATCATGTGTAAAAATACGGCTTAGTGTAACTGTCTGCTCCTATCTTCATTGGCCAGCCTGGCTCGCAGCCCCCATGATCTAATCTGCTTAATTGAATTAAACTACCATGATAAATAGTATATATTATATACCCAAATTTCTACATGTTATTTTCCCGTTATAACAATTGCCTGCCCCCTTGCAAAAAATGAACATGCCTTTGACACGCCTTTTCATGATGCCCATTTTTTTGAAACCGCTCGTAGCCTTCACTCTTTGTAGTTTGTATGAACTAAATCACCACTACTTCTTCTCAACTCCTTTCACCTTCCTTCATTCCTCATTAGTGATATGAGTGAGATTAAAGTTAAAGTACCCCTGGTACCACCGACTACGTCAACAATTCCTTGGAATCTATGAACTCCTCCTAGCTACAAGTCACTGATAATTAATGAGCACAAGCAATATCATAATAAATTATATATATATATATATATATATATGTGTGTGTGTGTGTGTGTGTGTGTGTGTGTGTGTGTGTGTGTGTGTGTGTGTGTGTGTGTGTTCTGAAGCTTGTGCTGACGAGGGAATTTATGGAGATCCATACTCTACACCCGTGCGGGATGAATTTCTTGGTCATATTTCAGAGAACGAGAAAAGAATTCCTATTTCGACGGTGGGGGATCTATATGATTCAGATACAAATCAGGATATTTGCTACAAAGCTATGCTAGTAACGCGAGATAACTGCTTGCCTACACAGAACTTGAACACTCAAAAGGGGATGTATAGCAAAAGGAATCAGCGATCACACCTTATGAGGACAAGATCTCAAACACGAATGGAGCTCTGATGATTTGGCAGAGGGCATAACATTATCTATTTACTAGGGAGGGGTCTTTTGTTACTCATTTGGGGTTGGGTGTTTATTTTCTTTATTTAGGCTTTTCTTTTTTTTTTTAGTTTTTTTTTCTTTTTTTTTTTCCGTTCTTTTTGTGTACTTTCATCTCGTTTTTTAAATAAAATTTCTTTCACGAAAAAAAAAGTGTGTGTGTGTGTGTTCTGTTGAATACATGGTGGTCGTTCGGCAATATGTTCTCAATTAAGCATCGTTCTCGTTACGTTAATATGGATGAATATTTTAGATGTTGTTTGCACTTCATACATGTTTAACTATGTATATATAAACATATGGCCGAACCACCACCATGCATTTAACTGAACATATATAAAATCTTTTCTTATATTGCTTATCATGTGCTTGTTATTATGGTATCAGAGTAGGCATGGCAATGGGTCGGGGCAGGGTGGGTAGTTCAAAACCCAGACCCGCCCCGTGCCTCCAACCAGTAGACCCGACTTGCCCCGCGACCCGCTACGGGTCAAGACATGGCGCCCCGCGACCTGCCCTGTGCGGTGAAAATCCGACCCGACCCGACCCACAGGAGCTATAGTATGTCACTTTTTTGGAAGTTAATTAAAGCTAAGAACTTGATGTCAATAATTTTTCTAAGTAGTTCAAAGCAAAAAGATAGTCTCAAACAAAACATTCAAACAACGAAAGTTTCACAACCCAAAGCTTCAAAAGTAAAACAAAAATAGCAAAATGGTTCAGTAGTTTCCAACAACAAAAAATGCAAAATTGCAAAAATCATCTGGCAAAGCTCCATGTTTTAATCCAGCTGCTCTTCTTCACGGATCAACATTCAACATTCCCATCTTGATTAATCCTACAAAAACATAGACATAAAATGTTTAAACAAGCTAAGGTAATCAATTATTTTAATCTATGCAGCCATGTAATTAAGTAATTAATAACCTAAAGAGTAACTAGCTATAGTGAACTTACTTGCCCTTCATCGTTATTTACATCTGAGTCATAAAGCACTGATGATAGCGATCCATTTTCTTTTTCTGATATAACAAACAATTCAAAGTAATTAACATAAAGTATCAAACAATAAATCACTAAGAATCAAGTAAATCGATTACCATTTAAATCAGCTAGAATCCAACTTTGTGCACACATTAAAGCCTCAACAGTTTCTTCCTTAAGTCTGCTGCGATGAGGACCAATCAACTGTCCACTTGAGCTAAACGCAGACTCAGAAGCAACTGTAGAAAGAGGGACAGCCAAAATATCTCTTGCAATTTGACTTAGAATAGGGTACTTGCTCTGGTTTGACTTCCACCAACTTAAAACATCAAAATCAGTCAAGCGGGGCAGAATATCATCCTCCAAGTACAGATCAAGTTCTGACCTTGTAGTTTTTCTTTTTCTTTGAGAAGCATACAAATCAAAATTACACAAAGAAATACTTTCAGCTCCATTGCCCTCTGTTTGAGACACATTTGTACTTTTCTGTGTGCTCTCTTGTTCTTCATATTGTTTAACTAACTCACGACAAAAACAAACAACTTTCTCAACTTCAAATTCAGAACTAATAGGATAAATCTTCCCAAAATAGTACTCCAGCATCAACAATTTATACCTAGGATCCAGAACAGCAGCAACACCCATAATCCCATGGACAACCGACCAATACTTATCAAACTTTGAAGTCATCTTAGAAGCCATGAGTTGCACAGTTGGTATACCGCAAGAAACCCACTGATGTAAAGCAAGTTTGATCTCACAAACAGTTGGGAAAAACACATTTGCAGTAGGATATGAAGTTCCGGAAAAAAGTCCAGTTGCAATGTGAAACAATTTCAGTCTACCGCAAATTTCTTTGCACAACTCCACTCATTTTCACTAGGCAGCGATTTATATTTCTGATCACGATTCTTTAAGCGAGAAAAGACATCCTTGTATTCCAAAGCAACATCTAACATTAAGTACGTTGAGTTCCATCGCGTCTTACAGTCAAGAGTGAGTTTTTTACATAGTGATATGCGAAGCTGACGAGCTGTATCCTCAAATTTCTCCCATCTCTTTGGTGTCCCCTTCCAATAAGAGACACTGTCTCTCACTTTCTCAATTGCTCCATGAATGGTATCCAACCCATCTTTCACGACGAGGTTGAGTATATGCGCACAACAACGCATATGGAGTAGGTTTCCACCAAGCAGTTGAGAATCTGAAGAAAGATTTCCCTTTATCAAGTCAAGCATAGCATCGTTGGTAGAACAATTATCCACAGTGATAGTGGATAATTTGTTGTCTATGTTCCAGTCTAGCAAGCAATTGTAAAGAGCTTCAGAAAGTACTTCAGCAGTATGTGGACTTGGCGCATACATAAACCTGAAAGTAAATTCAAAATATGTATGTTGAGATTATTTAAATAATAATTGTATTTATCATTTAGAGATCTTAATTGTAGACTTACAATTAAAATTCAGATCTTTATTTCTTTGTAACATTGAAATGAGAATGTAAATTATACCAGTCAAACATAATCTAACTCAAAAAATCAATTTCTTAAATAAAAGGTAATAAGCAGTAAGTACTCCATACTAAACAGAATTCATGGACTTATGATCTAAAGGTATAGAGTAAGAAAAGAATATATCAAGAAGTCTAGAACATACAAATGAAAAGAATAGTTTTTAATGAATTTCAGATGATTAAAAAGAGTATTGAACGAAATAAGTAATCATATCAAAAAAGGATAATAACCTGATCACTCGGATTTGCAACCTCCAATTGTTGTCAATATAGTGCGCGGTAACAACCATAAAGCCTTTTTGCTGAAAATCTGATGTCCACATATCTGTTGTTACAGCTACTCTCCCAACATTCTTTTCAAGGATGTCCATCATGGCCTTCTTTTCTATCTCATATATATTGAAGCAGTTCTTCTTAATTGTATTCCTACTGACCATTTTAAAGCAAGGGTTTAAACTGCTCACAAAATTCCTAAAGCCAGTATGTTCAACCATCTTTAGAGGATAGCCATGCATTATAATCATCCTTGCAAGCTCCAAACGAGAGAGTTCTTGATCAAAGTTGAACGGTGAGAGTTCAAACTTATTCTTGGAGCTGGCTTGCAAAAGTTGTTGTCTTATATCCTTCGTCTTTCTTTTGTTGCATCTTTCGTAGTGCTTGTGCATGTGACTGGTACTTTTCTTTGGATCACCCAACAAAAGTGACTTGCAGTACTTGCATCTTGCTTTGAGCTTTTCATCAATTGTCTCTCTCAAATAGTGCTGACAGATTTTCGATTTTACTTTTGCCACATCAGTTCCAGTTTCTTCTTCAGTTCCAGCTTCCGGTGCCAAACCTTCACCATCAACGTTCACCTCTAATGGCATGTCAACAATTGGTACACCAGTTCCATCAACTACCAGGTTAGGCGATTGATTTGGTAGCTCAACTTGTGATACATCAAGAGTGGTGGGTAATGGGTTTGCTTCAACCTCCATTGATTAGAAGACTACAAAATAAGAGAAATTTAAATCATGTTAATGTTCTAAAAAGAAACTATTACATAAATATTTTTAATCAAACAACAATCTGATTGAATTAAGACTATTCATGTGCAGTTTAGACCACCATTATCCTAAACTATGATTGCTAGTTTCCATTTTTTAATCTTAGATCAGAGGGGATAGTAATCTTAACTGGCTGCTATCTTAACCTTAATCTTAGTTTCCATATTTTAATATTATTAGAAATATTGATGTCTAATTTTCCAGTTTACTTTGGCTCCATTCTTATAATCAAATTCAGATTATAATTTCTAATTTACTATTTTCATTAATCTTAAATAAGAGAGGATGATATTGTGTTTCAATTGATGCTCACAGAAACAAATCGAGTTGAGACTCATTATTAAACACGAACTAAAGACACTAAAGAACATATAGGTGAAGTGGTGAAGATGACTCATTTGTTAAAATCAAATTCATTTAAATTAAGAAGAATAGGAAAATAAAAAATGATATCTAGGGTTTCTTACTGTGGTGGTGTAGAACGCTGTTGACTCCCTCTCCGGCTTCTCTGCACTCTTCTCTATTGGGTTGCTCAGTTGCTCTGTATTGTGCGGAATTGCTGAAAATCGGCAAAGTCCTGTCTCACTGGCCATTGGGTGATTATATATACATATAATAGGGTTTATAGATGCAAGAGTGTATGACCTTTGATCTCTTCTATGGATGGCCGATTTGATTTGAATTAAAGAAACGAGATCTTTGGTGTCTTCCATGGCCGGATGATTTAATTTGAGCAACGGAAGCCTAAGGGGCAACTAAAACTAAGCCGCAACTAAAACTCTCTGGTGTCTTCTATGCGCCTATGTTCATTGAACTACTTAATTAACATGCGGGGCGGGTCAGGGCAACGCGGGGCAGAAGTAATACCCAGACCCGACCTGTTGACACTACGGGCCAGGTCGGACCCAACCCGTTTACACTACGGGGCAGGGCGGACCCGCCCCAAATGTCTCGGGGCGGGGCGGGGCGGTTTTTTGTGCCATTCCTATATCAGAGCTACCATTCTAGGCCGTCTCTGTTGAGCATAACAATATTTAGCTTCCTTCAAAACAATCGTATGATGGTCATCGGCGATGAATATAATGTCGTTAATAGCCAAACATTGATTATGACAATATGTGCACTATTGCATTAAGAAATTTTCCGCCATACGCTTTTGGGCTTTTACGACACACTATTGCACGTAGGAAGTCCACTTCTTACACACAATAAAAACTTTGATTTATTTACGAAAATATCAACCCGTTTTTAATTCTACTTTAATGGATTTTTGACATACTTAGATCCATTAGATCCTAAATCCTACGCTCTAAAATCATGTCACAATATACATTATAGTTAGTGAAAAATTGATTATTTATATTTGCAAAAACTTTAGGAAATTGTATCTTAATTTGGCCTTCAAAGTTTGATTCAGAACAAGAAAAGGATTGGTGTTTATGAATATTGATAGGGGTGAAACTAAGTTATCCAAATTTCGCTAATAACGTGTAACCTTCCACGTAACTAACAATGAACATTCTTCTTTTTTTTAAACTACAAATTCATCTTCCTATTTCACTCAAAAACATACAAAATCCATATACAATTATACATAACTTACTCCAAAGTCCAAAATACCTCAAAATACCTAAAAATGTACAATAGTGGCCCAACACCTAGAAAATACAATAGTGGTCTTGGTACTAATCATGGATGGTCAAAATAGGCACGTCTGAACTAGCAGAAGGGTGGATTGATCGTAAAATCGCAGCCCAATCTCATACATTAGCCAATTTCCAGAAGAAGAAATACAATAGATCCAAGGCCTCTCGTCTAACTCCAACTCAAGCTCGGACACGAGAACTCTAGCGTCCAATCCATGCCACACATGACCACCAATGGTAACAGGCTGCAACGCATACCGAGCCGTCATCCTCTGAAGAGGTCCAACGAGGTCATGTTGGCAATTAAGATGAAGTGTGCGATGGAGAAATATTGTTGCTGATCATATCTAACATTGTAAGAGCCCTGTTTCCACAACTGTATTTCACACATACAAAATTGTAGATGTTTAGTTACCTCATTCACTTGAGATTTGAGTTATTGAGTAGAGAGTATTCTGGTTTGCTGGTGTTAGGTCCCTCATTCATGTGTGGCATGGATTGGATCTACACAGCTCTTACAATGTCAGATATGATCAGCAACAATATCTCTCCACCGCACTCCATCTTAATCGCCAATATGACCTTGTTGGACCTCTTCAGAGGATAGCGGCTCGCTATGGGTTGCAACCTGTTACCATTGGTGGTCATGTGTGGCATGGATTGGACGCCAGAGTTCTCGTGTCCGAGCTTGAGTTGGATTTAGACGAGGCCTTGGATCTCTTGTATTTCTTCTGTCAATTGGCTAGTGTATGAGATTGGGCTGCGATTTGACGATCAATCCACCCTTCTGCCAGTTCAGACGCGTCTATTTCGACCATCCATAATTAGTAGCAAGACCACTATTGTATTTTTCTAGGAGTTGGGCCACTATTGTACATTTTTAGGTATTTTGAGGTATTTTGGACTTTGGAGTGAGTTATGTATCTGAATTTTGTATGTTTTTGAGTGAAATACGAAGATAAATTTTTAGATTAAAAAGAAAAGAAAAGAATGTTCATTGTTAGTTTCATGGAAGGTTACACGTTATTAGCAAAATTTGGATAACTTAGTTTCACCCCAATCAATATTCATAAACACCAATCTTTTTCTTGTTCTGAATCAAACTTTGAAGGCCAAATTAAGATACCATTTCCTAAGTTTTCGCAAATATAAATAATCAAATTTTCACTAATATAATGTATATTGTGACATGATTTTAGAGTATAGCATTTAGGATCTAATAGATCTAAGTATGTCAAAAATCCATTAAAGTAGAAATAAAAACGGGTTGATATTTTCGTAAATAAATCAAAGTTTTTATTGTGTGTAAGAAGTGGTCTTCCAACATGCAATAATATATCGTAAAAGACCAAAAGTGTATGGCGGAAAATTTCTTAATACAATTGTACACATATTGTCATAATCATTGTTTGGCTATTAACGACATTATATTCATCGTCGATGGGCATCATACGATTGTTTTGAAGGAAGCTAAATATTGTTATGCTTAACTGAGATGACCAAGAATGGTAGCTCTGATACCATAACAATAAGCACATGATAAGCAATATAAGAAAAGATTTTATATACTTCGTATGTTCAGTTGAATGCATGGTGGTGGTTCGGCCATATATTTATATATACATAGTTGAACACATATGAAGTGCAAACAACATCTAAAATATTCATCCATATTAACGTAACGAGAACGATGCTTAATTCAAAACATATTGCCAAACCACCATCATGTATTCAACAGAACACACACACACACAATTTATTCTTATATTTCTTGTGCTCTTTAATTATTCGGGGTGGAAATAAGCTATTTTATTTTTTGAAGGGGAAATATATAATATAGTCTAAAGGGTCAAATAGGCCCTTGAACTGACTTAAAGTGTTCAATTAACCCCTTATATAGGAGGTTCTGCCCGGCTGTCGCCAATTGGGGCAGTTCCCGATGGAATTTTTTGATGATTTTTTTAGCATCTTCTTCATTAAGTCTAATTTACTCATACCAAATTTCAGCTAACAATTCAACCGGGAAGGCAGTCAAATGATTTTTTGAAGATAACTGTGAAGTTAAACAGCGCAGTACATTTCGGAAAATCATTAGACTGCCTTCCCGGTTGACATTTTAGCTGAAATTTGGTATGGGTAAACTAGACTTAATGAAGAAGATGCTCAAAAAATTTCATCAAAAAATTCCACCGGGAACCGCCCTAATTAGCGACGGCCATGCAGAACCTCCTATATAAGGGGCTAATTGAACATTTTAAGTCAGTTCAAGGGCCTATTTGAGCCTTTAGCCTATAATATATGCTGGAAGTTTTAGACTTATTGTCAATGTTATTTTATAGTTCAATCTGATATATGTATTTTGAGTTTAAAGAGTTCTAAAATAAATTTGTTGTTTGTCTTTCTGCATTTGCTGATTGGTAAAAAGTTTTGCTTCACCACATGAAGAACTATGAAGTAAATTCTGGTGGAAATCTAAACTATATTGAGTACACACACAGAGAGAGAAGATCAGGTCATGTAGTTCTGACAGGAACTCCGTCCGAACTCTATTTAAGGTGCTTCCAGGTGGAATATTTTGATGAAATTTTGTGAGTATGTTATTCATAAATGGTAGATTATGTTAATAACATTTCATCATAAAATTCAATCGGGAAGCTAGTTAAATAATTTATTAAAAATATTGTTTTTATTTACATTTTGGCGCCTTATTTCCGATCGAGCTGACTTATTCTTGGATGCCCACTCTAATTCTTTGATCCTCCTATTTTTACCATTGATTATAAGCTCATGGAACTAGGAATGGCAAAAAAAAACCGCCTCGCCCTGCCCCGAGACGTTTGGGGCGGGTCCGCCCTGCCCCGTAGTGTAAACGGGTCGGGTCCGACCTGGCCCGTAGTGTCAACAGGTCGGGTCTGGGTATTACTTCCGCCCCGCGTTGCCCCGCCCCGCCCCGCCCCGCATGTTAATTAAGTAGTTCAATGAACATAGGCCCATAGAAGACACCAGAGAGTTTTAGTTGCGGCTTAGTTTTAGTTGCCCCTTAGGCATCCGTTGCTCGAATTAAATCATCCGGCCATGGAAGACACCAAAGGTCTCGTTTCTTTAATTCAAATCAAATCGGCCATCCATAGAAGAGATCAAAGGTCATACACTCTTGCATCTATAAACCCTATTATATGTATATATAATCACCCAATGGCCAGTGAGACAGGACTTTGCCGATTTTCAGCAGTTCCGCACAATACAGAGCAACTGAGCAACCCAATAGAGAAGAGTGCAGAGAAGCCGGAGAGGGAGTCAAGAGCGTTCTACAGCACCACAGTAAGAAACCCTAGATATCATTTTTTTATTTTCCTATTCTTCTTAATTTAAATGAATTTGATTTTAACAAATGAGTCATCTTCACCACTTCACCTATATGTTCTTTAGTGTCTTTAGTTCGTGTTTAATAATCAGTCTCAACTCGATTTGTTTCTGCGAGTATCAATTGAAACACAATATCATCCTCTCTTATTTAAGATTAATGAAAATAGTAAATTAGAAATTATAATCTGAATTTGATTATAAGAATGGAGCCAAAGTAAACTGGAAATTAGACATCAATATTTCTAATAATATTAAAATATGGAAACTAAGATTAAGGTTAAGATAGCAGCCAGTTAAGATTACTATCCCCTCTGATCTAAGATTAAAAAATGGAAACTAGCAATCATAGTTTAGGATAATGGTGGTCTAAACTGCACATGAATAGTCTTAATTCAATCAGATTGTTGTTTGATTAAAAATATTTATGTAATAGTTTCTTTTTAGAACATTAACATGATTTAAATTTCTCTTATTTTGTAGTCTTCTAATCAATGGAGGTTGAAGCAAACCCATTACCCACCACTCCTGATGTGTCACAAGTTGAGCTACCAAATCAATCGCCTAACCTGGTAGTTGATGGAACTGGTGTACCAATTGTTGACATGCCATTAGAGGTGAACGTTGATGGTGAAGGTTTGGCACCGGAAGCTGGAACTGAAGAAGAAACTGGAACTGAAGTGGCAAAAGTAAAATCGAAAATCTGGCAGCACTATTTGAGAGAGACAATTGATGAAAAGCTCAAAGTAAGATACAAGTACTGCAAGTCACTTTTGTTAGGTGATCCAAAGAAAGGTACCAGTCTCTTGCACAAGCACTACGAAAGATGCAACAAAAGAAAGACGAAGGATATAAGACAACAACTTTTGCAAGCCAGCTCCAAGAATAAGTTTGAACTCTCACCGTTCAACTTTGATCAAGAACTCTCTCGTTTGGAGCTTGCAAGGATGATTATAATGCATGGCTATCCTCTAAAGATGGTTGAACATACTGGCTTCAGGAATTTTGTGAGCAGTTTAAACCCTTGCTTTAAAATGGTCAGTAGGAATACAATTAAGAAGAACTGCTTCAATATATATGAGATAGAAAAGAAGGCCATGATGGACATCCTTGAAAAGAATGTTGGGAGAGTAGCTGTAACAACAGATATGTGGACATCAGATTTTCAGCAAAAAGGCTTTATGGTTGTTACCGCGCACTATATTGACAACAATTGGAGGTTGCAAAGCCGAGTGATCAGGTTATTATCCTTTTTTGATATGATTACTTATTTCGTTCAATACTCTTTTTAATCATCTGAAATTCATTAAAAACTATTCTTTTCATTTGTATGTTCTAGACTTCTTGATATATTCTTTTCTTACTCTATACCTTTAGATCATAAGTCCATGAATTCTGTTTAGTATGGAGTACTTACTGCTTATTACCTTTTATTTAAGAAATTGATTTTTTGAGTTAGATTATGTTTGACTGGTATAATTTACATTCTCATTTGAATGTTACAAAGAAATAAAGATCTGAATTTTAATTGTAAGTCTACAATTAAGATCTCTAAATGATAAATACAATTATTATTTAAATAATCTCAACATACATATTTTGAATTTACTTTCTGGTTTATGTATGCGCCAAGTCCACATACTGCTGAAGTACTTTCTGAAGCTCTTTACAATTGCTTGCTAGACTGGAACATAGACAACAAATTATCCACTATCACTGTGGATAATTGTTCTACCAACGATGCTATGCTTGACTTGATAAAGGGAAAGCTTTCTTCAGATTCTCTACTGCTTGGTGGAAACCTATTCCATATGCGTTGTTGTGCGCATATACTCAACCTCGTCGTGAAAGATGGGTTGGATACCATTCATGGAGCAATTGAGAAAGTGAGAGACAGTGTCTCTTATTGGAAGGGGACACCAAAGAGATGGGAGAAATTTGAGGATACAGCTCGTCAGCTTCGCATATCACTAGGTAAAAAACTCACTCTTGACTGTAAGACGCGATGGAACTCAACGTACTTAATGTTAGATGTTGCTTTGGAATACAAGGATGTCTTTTCTCGCTTAAAGAATCGTGATCAGAAATATAAATCGCTGCCTAGTGAAAATGAGTGGAGTTGTGCAAAGAAATTTGCGGTAGACTGAAATTGTTTCACAGTGCAACTAGACTTTTTTCCGGAACTTCATATCCTACTGCAAATGTGTTTTTCCCAACTGTTTGTGAGATCAAACTTGCTTTACATCAGTGGGTTTCTTGCGGTATACCAACTGTGCAACTCATGGCTTCTAAGATGACTTCAAAGTTTGATAAGTATTGGTCAGTTGTCCATGAGATTATGGGTGTTGCTGCTGTTCTGGATCCTAGGTATAAATTGTTGATGCTGGAGTACTATTTTGGGAAGATTTATCCTATTAGTTCTGAATTTGAAGTTGAGAAAGTTGTTTGTTTTTGTCGTGAGTTAGTTAAACAATATGAAGAACAAGAGAGCACACAGAAAAGTACAAATGTGTCTCAAACAGAGGGCAATGGAGCTGAAAGTATTTCTTTGTGTGATTTTGATTTGTATGCTTCTCAAAGAAAAAGAAAAACTACAAGGTCAGAACTTGATCTGTACTTGGAGGATGATATTCTGCCCCGCTTGACTGATTTTGATGTTTTAAGTTGGTGGAAGTCAAACCAGAGCAAGTACCCTATTCTAAGTCAAATTGCAAGAGATATTTTGGCTGTCCCTCTTTCTACAGTTGCTTCTGAGTCTGCGTTTAGCTCAAGTGGACAGTTGATTGGTCCTCATCGCAGCAGACATAAGGAAGAAACTGTTGAGGCTTTAATGTGTGCACAAAGTTGGATTCTAGCTGATTTAAATGGCAATCGATTTACTTGATTCTTAGTGATTTATTGTTTGATACTTTATGTTAATTACTTTGAATTGTTTGTTATATCAGAAAAAGAAAATGGATCGCTATCATCAGTGCTTTATGACTCAGATGTAAATAACGATGAAGGGCAAGTAAGTTCACTATAGCTAGTTACTCTTTAGGTTATTAATTACTTAATTACATGGCTGCATAGATTAAAATAATTGATTACCTTAGCTTGTTTAAACATTTTATGTCTATGTTTTTGTAGGATTAATCAAGATGGGAATGTTGAATGTTGATCCGTGAAGAAGAGCAGCTGGATTAAAACATGGAGCTTTGCCAGATGATTTTTGCAATTTTGCATTTTTTGTTGTTGGAAACTACTGAACCATTTTGCTATTTTTGTTTTACTTTTGAAGCTTTGGGTTGTGAAATTTTCGTTGTTTGAATGTTTTGTTTGAGACTATCTTTTTGCTTATTGAACTACTTAGAAAAATTATTGACATCAAGTTCTTAGCTTTAATTAACTTCCAAAAAAGTGACATACTATAGCTCCTGTGGGTCAGGTCGGATTTGCCCCGCACAGGGCAGGTCGCGGGGCGCCATGTCTTGACCCGTAGCGGGTCGCGGGGCAGGTCGGGTCTACTGGTTGGAGGCACGAGGCGGGTCTGGGTTTTGAACTACCCGCCCTGCCCCGACCCATTGCCATGCCTACATGGAACTTCAAAACAACATTCTCTTTGTTCTTTTGCTTTATTTAGGTAGTGTTGAGGATTTAATCTCGCAGATTCGAAAGCCCAACATACGCTTTGGATATGAAGGACATTGATTTTGGTTAAAAGGTGTATAAAATATAAAAGACTGAATAAGACACACTCAGGAACCAACTTGTATTAAGGTAAATTCGCTGATTACACAAAATAATCCGAACGACGCTTCGGGACAGTGATTAATACAAGAACTAGAGTGATAATTCTATCTAAGCTTGTGAGTATCAAAATGCTACCCCCCTATAATGTAGTTAATGCATTTATTTATACTAGAATGGGGGTAGGAGGGGTGATGACGTGGCCGAACCCAGTTGGCTGTTGCTAGGGGTGGACTCGGGCCAGTTCGGGCCCGGTTCGGGCCTGGGCCCGGCCGGGCCTCGGTTCTGTTTTGTTGGGCTCGAGCCCGAACGGGTAGCCACCGGTTCCGAGCCTGGCCGGGCCACCCGGTTTGTAATTTTGTTTTTTGGCTTCTCCTATTTAACCCCCAACCCACCCCGCTCACCCCCAAACCACCCCAAACCACCTCAAATGGCCCAAAATACCCAGCCCAACCCAACCCAAAAACTTAAAAAAATTCAAAAAAAAAAAAAAAAAAACAGCCCGGACCGGGCCCGAACCGGCCGGGCCGGTTCACCAAATGGAGGGCCCGAGCCTGGAACCGAACCCCACCGGGCCGGGTCGACCCGAACCGCCCCTGGGCCGGGCCACCGGGTCGGGCCACCCGGCCCGAGTACACCCCGGCCTAGCTGTTGCCTTTGCCACTTGAGCATTCATTTCCCACTTGTTACTGTCATACTCTAGCATTTAATGCAGCTCGCCACTTGCGGATTCCCCAGTCGGGTGATAGACTCCACATACTGATGGACATAGTGATGGACATAGTTGATGTTGTCTATTTGCTCCAAGTTGGATAATTGTGCCGTTCGGGACATGCTGAACGGTGCCTTCGTCAATGGCCTAGAAGTCATCCGGGACCCCATAAATCTGGCCTGAGTTCCTGTTGGGCTTGTTCTTTTCTCTAGGCCCTTAGCTATATTGGGCCTGGTATTGGGCCGGAGCTCAATATCCCATCAGGTAGTTATCACATTTTATTTTATTTACTTAGATAATCATAACAATAAAGTAATGTTCTTATAATTCTGGTGATGAGGTAATTAAGTTAACTTCTATTATACTTATATGCATGTAAATTTTTAGTATTATGATGTATCATCACTTTTTTTAATCTTTTGTTCCTTATTTTCTCCTTTTTATGTATTCAAGAGAAAAATATAAGTTTATAATAATTTAGAGTCATACACCTCTTTTTGTAAAAGGAAAAATAATTTAAATGTTCCAAATTTTGAATGAGTGTGAGATAAATACTCCAAACTTGCACATATAATATAAATACCCCAAATTTTATATAAAAAGTTATGTTAGCATCATGATCATATATTTTTTCACAAATATAATTTTATGGGGTTAAGTAAATAATTTAAAAACACAAAACATTTATGAAGATGCACCTAGAATTAAATCGTATCAGATGTAATATTATATATTAACACATGAAATTTTAGGATGTTAACTGCATTCTAACAAAGCTTAGGGATTGTATTGTAATGGGAATTAGTGGAAGAATTTTAAAAGTTCATGAATTTTAAAAGTTTAGATGTATTCAATGTGGACTATTAAATGCCTACAAAAGTCAAGGTGTAAGCTTTTAAAAGTTTATAAAAGTTTAAGCATATTCAAACTTTCGTTCATTTTTATTGACTTCTAAAATTATGGACTCTCATGGACTTTTAACTCATTCTTAGTACATTTATTTTCTGTAATTGTCTTTTCTCCTCACTAGAGATTTTTCCGTGGACTTTTCAGTAGTCCTCTACTCGTCACAAGTACGCATAGACGTGATTGCAGATTTGGCTAATTACTTACCCGGATCATAAACCGGCGAACAAGTTCTAGATTAGTACCTACTGATTGGAAGGTGGGTACCAGGATGTTCTCAATATGCCAAATTTGAAAAACTCAGATATATGAGACAATAAAAACTCAGATGATATCAGACAATAAAAAATTCAGATAAAAAACTGATAAAAAATTCAGATAAAAAACTTTGAAGTGAATAACCTAACCCTTCCGCCTGTATTATTTCGGTTTACCCATTCATCTCTCTCTACCGCTGATATCTCAGCCCTGCGGCCGTGCGCTATATTGCTCTCTCCGTTTCCATCTCCGGTCGGACGCCAAGCTGTTCGTCTAATATCCCGAGGTTAATCGATTGTTACTAACTGTCAGTCTGTCAACTTATTTTATCACATCTTGTTTTGTTTGTTCTTGCATATCTTTTTATATCTTATTAGCAGTGAATAGATCAGGCTCAGAGGGTGTTGTTGAGCTTCGTTCTTTATCTGTTCTTTCATTTAAACGATGAATAATTTTTTAAATTAAGGGGTTCTTACTTTAGAAGCAAGATAGTCACAGCAAAGCAAATTAGCAAAGAAGATCACTTCAAAGGCCACTAAAAAAATTCAACATCTTTATAGCATAAAAGAACTAGACACTTTTGATTGGGGTAGACAATTAAGCACGGGCTAATGGCTTGACTGTGGGGATGGCAGGGATGTTATTCTTCCATAAAAGAAGTAGAGATTGCACCAATACAGTTCACAGAAGAATGCATCATTCGAAACAAATGAAAGCAAATACATATGCTAATATGCATCTAAATTAATGAGCACAACTCACTCCTTTAAATGCTCAAATCTCCGAACAAGCTGTTGTAAGCCGAAGAAATTGGTTCTCTAAGGAGGAAATGAAAAGCCTCTCCAGAATAATGACAGTGGCGGGTTTAGTAAATATTTTCTCACCCAATTTTTAACGTATTTAAAACCGTCAAATATGCCCACCAATATTAGATAAGGCAATTGCCCCATGGTCCAAGAGAGCAGCAAATAAAACATGAACTGTTAAAGAACGTTCAATTTCTCCATTCAGCATGTACTCTTTGTCAATGTAGCTGTTATTTGTTTATTACGCTTAGTTGTCATCCACCTCATTTTATTAATTTACTCATCTTTTATTCCCTTTCTTTATTTAATTTCCTTTTTATCTTACCTTCACTTTTTACTTTCCTTATCTTTCTTTCCTTTGTGGCTCCGATATCATGGATCAATTCGTGTTAGCCGACCCCAAAATCTTTTGGGAATAATGCTTTGATGTTGTTGTTTCTTTAATTTCCTCATCTGTGGATGAGTTTATATAGTATACTCACCCTGTACTTTCCTGCCATCAGGTCCAAAGAAATGGGTGACAAAAAGAAGGCAGGTGCAATGTTTGTGAAGCTTGTTTCAGCAGCAGGAACAGGATTCTTCTATGTGGTGAAGAAGACAAAGAGGCTTCAAACTAGTCAGACAAAACTTGAATTTCGCAAGTATGACCCTCGTGTTAATTGTCATGTTCTGTTCAAGGAGGAAAAAATGAAGTGATTTTGAAAGAGGCCCGAATGGGTTCATTAGATTTGCTGGGCAGTTCATCGCCTTTTCCGCATGAATAACTTTGTAACATTTAAGAAGATCTGTTTTGTATGCATTTTCGGTCTCCGTTTTGCATTTAGTTATTTGGATATACTCTGAGACTTTAAATAGGACAGCAGATGGTTGATATATTCAAATTTCAAAAGCACAAAAAAATATGTTCTCTCCCCACCCCCATGCAATCTCTCTCAGGGTTGAGTTTGATCCTTGTACAGTTGTATCTGTCTTTTTTTCAGCTTCATAAAGAATCAAATGGATATACTCAACCCTTAAATTCATGTACAGACCCATCCAGGTTTGAGTTTTTATCAGTGCACTGATCTACCGACTTCTAAAAGCCAAATGAACAATTACATCTGTTCAAATGGTGATCTGCACAGAGATGAAGCCGCACACGGAATGCTTGGATGGAATTATTATGGAAGCGACACTATTACACTTTGCTTTTGCTGCCTATTAATGTTGTGGTAATGCTCACTGCTCCTATAAGAAACAGTGTGGCTATGGAGTTGAAATCATACAAGTCACCCAAAGATTGCAACTCGCTAAGACAGAGCAATTCCAGCCCGAACAGTAACATTAGCGGCAGGAGAAGCAACATTAATAAACGTGTTAGGCAGTGTTGGTGTTACTCTAAGGAATAGCATATAGTTCAGCAGCCGTTTCTTCCTCCTTGGCCCTTGCCACCTGGTTCTATAAGAATGTCAGCTTATCAGGCCAGAGAGAAAACCAGGGGTTGACCAATTAGTTTGGATAGGAAAAAGCAAGATGAAGCACCAGAAGTGGCAGCAAACACAACAAGAGATACACCTTTAAAGACTCCAGAGTGCCCCAGCAAGTAAAGACATGAAAATAGTGCCAGGGATCATAAATGTCTGCATAAAAATGTACACCACACGGTAGCCAAATAGGATTTACATAGTATTGTCGCTTGTATAGCTCTCCAGTTGATCTCTTAACATTTGAATGTCTTCAAGAGTCTGAGGAAGCTCGAGAAAGCTGTAATCCGAAGCCGGCATTGTGAAATATACACCTAGCAAACTGAATGTGAAACCCAAATGATGCTGCGGCCTGCGGGCGATAGTAATTTCCCAAAATGTCAGTGGGAATTTAACTGATTCGAACAATTTAAAACACTGCCCTTGCCCCCATTCCCACCCTCAAACCCACATCTCAAAGCAGCGACCTTGGTGGCCGTGGAAAACGGCGACCACATCTGACCACCTCTCCTCCATCAAATTTAATCAATTATCTCAAAGTTATGTCCCAAAAACCACGATTGAGATAACTAATACCAAAGAAAACTGGGATTTTTTCAAGATACTTGTACTCTACGGTTGTACCTGTCTATGTTGCTGATTTGCTGGTTTGGCCCGGGAATAGAGATCGACCGGGACGGGTCGGCCCGGTCCTGGTACTGTTTAGGCCTGTCCCGACCTGGCTCTGTTTAGGCCCGAAACCCAGTCCTGACCCGGTGGCTGTAAGGGCGGGCTTCGGGCTTGTTTTTAGGCCCGATCCGGGCCGGTCCCGGGCCTGATTGCACAATTTTTTTAATTTATTGCCGGGGCCCGGCTTTTCCCGGCCTGGTCCCGGCCCAGTACTGTTTAGGCCCGGGCAGGTACAAACCCGGGCCGGTACCGGGCCTGAAATTTTTAATCCCGATCCTGCACAATCTCGGTCCAGAGCCCGGCCCGGTCCCGGTCCATCCCTACCTGGGAAGGATTTGATAATCGCTACCTACAAATCTTTGTTGGTATTATAAAGATAGTCATCTGTGTGTTCGTGTGATAAATTGAGGCTTTGTAGAACACGGCTAAATACTACGTATGTCCTAAATGAGAATGCCTATGTGTGTTAGACATTTCTTTTTGAAAAAACAAACATGCAATTTGTGTGGAAACAAGAAATGAAAAATTTGAGTATCTCAGGTTTCTCCAATAATCCGAAATGTATTTTCTGTCATATAGACTATGAGTTCATAGTCCCTAGTAATGAAAGTGTACTCCGTATTAAGCAAAATTAATGATGCGTCGTTTGCTTGATATCAATTTAAATACACCTACAAGGCTACCAAGTATGATTTAAATTAGAGAAAATATTCAAAGAAGCACTCTTAATACAAATTGTCACCTAAACCCTTATACTAAATATAGTATTTCCTTCGTTATCTAGAATTTTTTCAACTTTCTTTTTTTGAGTGTCCCACTAATTTTGTCATTTTTCGTTTGCGGTTCCCGTTAATTATTTTTTGTTTGAACAAACCCCAATTACAATATTTTTATTTTATTATTGCTCATATCGGTCAAACATGACCGAATTTTAAGGGACAGAGGGAGTACTATGTATCATTGAGATACATATATTGCCAAAACCCATGAATTAGTTCAAAGGAGTGTTTGCTATGCTTAAAATAAGTACTACGTACTTGTTAGCTTTTAACTTAAAATAAGCTGGAAAAAGTGTTTGCTAATGCCCACTACATGAAAGAAGCACTTTAAAGGTAAAAGGTTAAGCTGGTAGAGAGGTGCTTTAAACTGTTTTTCACTTTTTCTATTACACAAGAAACATTTATTTTATCAAACACTGTCCACTTTTGCTTTTTTCAAAAACACTTTTTTCTTAAACACTACCAACTTTTACTATTAAACATTTTTTTTCCAAAATCACTTTAAAAAATCACTTTTTAAAAGTAAAAACAATCGCAAACGCTTCCCAACTCATCTAATAAACGTGAGAATGTTTACTCGGACTATGAAATCATAGTCTAGAGTGAGAGGTTGGCTATCTCGGTAGAATGTATGAATCAGGATGTTTTTACTTGGACTGTAATTTGCTGGTCTGATCTGGTCTGGTCTGAACTGGTCTGGTCTGGTCTTGTAAGGTCTGGTTTCTTTGTATTTTTATAACTATCCAAGTCTGATCTGAACTGATCTGGTCTGGTCTGGTATGGGACAAATTACAATCCAAGTAAAAACATCCTCAGGTATCAAAAAGAGACATTGGGGCAACATTAGATTACAAAATGCCAATTTATCCAAGCTAAGAGTTAAGGTATCATGAAATTAATTTGACTTATCTAAGCTAACAATAGTATATTGGATTTTGCGGTCCATTTTCAATAAACTTTGACTTTGCACCCCATCACATAATATTTTTTGAAGAAAATTTTCTGAATGAGGTGCAAAGTCAAAGGATTCCTTAATAAAATGAGGTGCAAACTAAAGATTTTTTCAAAATGAGGGTGCAAATTTCTATATCACCTAAAAAGTGATGTGCAAAGTAAAATTTCTCCTAATATATTGTGAATGATAGTTAATTAGTTGAATGATAGTCAAATTTCCCAATATCATCCATATATTATTATGTTAATACATTTCATGCTTAAGAAGTTGTACTCTTTTATCTAAAAAATGTACTACTTTACCTTTTATTTTACGTAAATGCTCACTGATGTTAAAATATACTACGTATAAACTTTCGCTAGTGTGAAAATTTAATACTAGTATGAATTTTTAAAGAGTGAATTGCGTAAAATAGATACTTTTATAAGTTTTTTTAGTAATCGAAAACTATTTTTTGACCTTTTTAGTAAGAGAAAATTATCACTCATATTACTAAAACTAATGTGTTTTCCTAGAATATGACAAATTTTGTTTTTTTTTTTCCTATAATAATGCATGTTACTATCCATATGATTAATACCCACTTCCTATTTTTAGGGACAACCATGTAGTACTTCACCATTATTGATTGGTCCTATTTTTGTGGCACATAATTTAGTCATACGCCACATCAAGAAACATCTATAGTCATATTTTAGGAAAAGTGGCGAGTTTTAGTAATATTATATTAGAGTATTTTTTTCTTTTAGGATGGAACCGCATATCTTAACACTTTTAGAATTTTAGTAACTGTTAGCTTTTAGTGACTGAAAATATCTTAAAAGAAAAAAAAAGGATAAGTCATACCCTTCAACGTACAAAAGTAGAGTTTGAACGGTACATAATTAGAAAGCATTGTTAAAAAGTTTTTAAACGGTACAAAAGTTAAAAGATAGAGACCTATCAAATATGCACAAACTATAAATTCCATACCCTTCAACTTACGTGATATGAGTCTCTGACCACCTCACTTATCTTACGTTCATCACGCTTTTTGATGAACGTTTATTCACTACGTTACAAATCTGAACTTCAATTGTTACTAAAATAGGGTAATAAGTCATATAAATGAAAACATCTTAAAATACTTCTCAAATTGTGAATGAATTTATAATAATAAAAAATTGTTAATCATTTTGCTCCGATATGAAAACATCTACGGATTAGTTCATGTAAAAATAAAAATTATCCCATTTGATATTCAGAGTTAGTTTCATATACGATCTCCAAAAAATGTGTATCAATTAGTAATTAAACTGCACACTGAGGTATTGATGACATCTTAAGTCGTGTGAAATCTCCACCCGTTGCAACAACAATTAAGTAACTACATGTCTGATTTCTTGTTGAACTAACCGATCATATCAAAATTTTCATTTTGATTACACTACTTAATTAATTATGTGGATTGATGAATTACTGTGAAGATATTTACTATTCGTATACTCCGTATACTACTAGTATATCTATGCGTAGTTGCGTACGGATCAGAGTGCATATACCCTTGTAAATCTCTTATGTTAGGAATGTTTGCAAGTCTATTTATGGTAGGTGTTTCCTTAGATAGATTATTGCTCTTGTATAAATGGATTCATGCTTTTCGAATCCTGACCCTAAGATATGAAAACACACCCGTAGTATTTGTTTTCCTTCAATTAGAATGTTTTCTTTTGGACTATTTTCAGTTCCAGGTTAGACCAGATCAGACCAGACCAGACTTCCATAATTATAAAATATACATAGACCAAATGTTTACAAGACCAGACTAGACTAGACCAACAAATTTCAGTCCCAAAGAAAACATTCTTACACATAAACCTTTGAAAATGTACATTCCTTTCAAAACAATAAACTAGATGTTTTTTTTACTGTATATGAAGTAGTGGAGTGTAAAGTCAAATGATTTTATATTGAATTGGAGTGCATATATTAATGATTTGATTTTAAAAGTATAGTGCAAAGTCAAATATCACTCAATAATCAAGCATTCTATCCCAGCTGATTGTGAGGTTATCGTGCCTAGTGGGAAGTCTCGAGTTTGAAACCTGCTAGGAACATAGGAGTTTGAAACTCAATGGAGTGAGTTTCAGCTTGATTACTCCAGACCCCCCAGCCCCCCTCCCATAGACCCCCTGGAGTAAATAACAAATCAAATATCACTCCATACATATGACGCAAATTCAAATTCTCCCATTAATTTATCATGGCTTTATATTGGGCATTAGTTATTATATATTATATATATTACTTAAATACACATATATGGTCAGCTAGCTAAGCGGAGTCACCCTTGTTCCAAGATGTTTAGACACCCAAGTCTTTGATAAACATGTAGTCATGTAGACATATACTCCGTACTAAATTTAGCATATGTTGTAAAATCCTGAGAATGACAAGTGTGAATTGTTCATCCTTGTCATCATCCTTGTAACCGGGACACTAAACTTCTTTCTATCCTTGTAATCATAGACAGACAGATGGCTAGGTTTAATAGTGCCAGCAAAATATGTAGAAGTACTCTGTGATGATTCATCATCAAGCCCAACTAGTATAAATATGGCTTGATCAAACCTTTGTAATGTAATTCAGAAATTCAGAAATTTAGATATTAAAAAAAAGTAATACAAAGCTATTAATAATATATCTATCTCTTTAATCTATTCTGCATCTTCTTCATTTCACAACACGTTATCAGCACGAATCTGCTCAAAAGCTCTTGAAGAAATCACTTTCCTGCAGGTATGAGCATCATTATTAATTATCTTCTTTAACGTTCTCAAGTCATTAAAATACTTTTCACAATATAATATGAAGTACTACGTTAAGTAAATTAATTGGGTTTCCAAATAAAATTTACGTACTTTATAGTTTATACGGAGTATAATACAAGGAAGTAGAGAAGTTTGAGTTTTTTTTCGAATTAATGTTAATTAACTAATTAATTACGAAAATAATGCTGGGAAAAAAGTTATTACCGATCTACTGCTGGCCTTAACCATGGTCAGGGATAAGTCGTCCAACGGTTGGGCGACTTACCCCTTGTATATGATCGAAGGCCAGCAGCTACTGCCAGCCACGCACGATCGTGCGTACCCTGGGACGCACGATCGTGCCTAGGTCTGAAAACAACATTTCAGCAGGGTTTTTGCCCCAGTTCAACCCGGACTCATCTGTTTGCTATAAATAAGGTCTCTCTTCTCCTGTTTAAGTGTTACGAGCCAGATACAACACATTATAAAACATACAACACACGTCTTCACAATCACAAACATAACACCTACTCTCAACAACATAAAAAACACCTTGTAAATACCCTTTACAAATCAAATACAAAACCTTACATTCATAACTGGTATAACACAGTACAATCATCCAATATTCATAACAAGTAATCATCTAATATTCATACTCGAACACATCAAGACAACATACAAGACTTTACAAGAGAAAATACGTAAAATGTTGTAAATTGTTCGTACAACATCTACTGTATAAGAAAAACTACAATACAAAAGACAAACTACAAGTTCCCATTGTCAGCTTGGTCATGGAGATGTTGCTGCTCATGTCTACGCCTACGCCGTTGTCGTGGTTGAAGAACCACTCTCTCATGCTGCGTCTGGGATGATGAAGCCGCCGCTGCACTAGACGTAGATGGCATCTCCTGAGATGGGGGCATGTGTATAAGATGGTCGTAGTCGACTCGCCCCAACACATCTGAACACAAGGAGGCAATGCCTGTCAGAGCCTGTCCATACATGTCCACATCGTGAGTATCAGTCACTGTGGTAGTAGCCCGCTGATGTATGCGCTGCAAAGCTCGTGTCTGAAATATGAAACACAATTACAATTACATTGAAATACATACAAGTATTACATAAATAAAATGACTTACTTTACTAATTACTAATATACTCACCGTAAGATGCAAAGCCAAGGAGCTAGGCTGATAATGATGAGTAGGGAGTCCGAATGAAGGAGACACAAACAAACGAGTGATGCTATAATACCATCCCATGTAGTCTCCTGAAACAGATGGGACAAATGTCGGTGTCCCAGCCACAACTAGCTCAGCTCACCTTTCCCACATAGTGACGTATCAGACATGTCAGAGTGCCCAATCCTCTGTATGCTTCCCACGCCTATCCAGCCTATGTAGCTCAACATAAGTGTCGATAGGCCGTGGAATGACCTGCTCAAACCCAAACTGTTGCAAGACTCTATCAGGCAAATGAAGCTCAACAATGTCAAAACATATCAACGACACACGTGCTCACCATATGTGACTATGCTCTCGTCCAGCTGGGGGCAACTCTGCAAACATCTCAGGTGTATATGGCATCCATGTAATCTGTTTCATAAAGATACAAAATTAGTATTTATTCTATACATATTATAGTTAATGTTATATTACCCACACCATACCTGATCCTCAGACTTCCGATCAAATGCATCCCTGTACACACCGAGCCCAGTAGCGGATGACATGCGAGATAGACCAGCATATAGCCATCTAACCATTCATGTAACAATATCATTAATATGGATATTATTAATATATTTACATTCAATATACAATCACATAAATACCAACGATTGAAAACATACCGACTGCCTAGAGGGTCCTCGCCCCGTACATGATGTGGTCCTAGAAGACGTGGAGGCTCATCAGGCAGTGGGTGTCCATCAATGCCATGATATGCGACTACAATGGGACGCCCAATGTGGATATACTCTCATGACCAAATCTGGAGAAGTAGCAAAAATCCCCCAAGCTCTGTGCTCCCTCTCTGGCAGCCGCGACACAGCTGTCTGTACAGATAAGCCAGTGTGGCACTACCCCAGCAGAACTGTGTTGCTACATCAAACCTCTCTAGCATAGGCAAGTGCAGCGCCTGAATCTCATTTCCGCTCTTGTCAGCGAAAATGGAGGCTCCCATCATCATCAAGATATATGCCCGGGCATGTTGCTGGATCATCACCTCATCAGCGTCCGGAGGAAGCACCTGGAAGTGCTCCCTCAACCATGGCATCCTCAGAGATGACCCCTGAAGGTCAGTCCTAAGAACGGGGCGGATACATAACAACCGCTCACACTCATCTACCCACTGTCGACAAGCAGTGCCTGTAACAGCTCTCCCATCAACCTCTAACCCGGTAAGTACAGCAACATCTCCCAATGTCACTGTCACCTCACCAACAGAGGGGGTGAAATGAGTGTGTCTCCTGCCTCCAACGCTCAAGTAGAGCAGTGAGAAGCGCTCTATCTAGAGGCACAGTAGCCACTAATCTGTGCAGAGTATAAAAACCCGCAGCACGAACATAGGCTAGTACTCGGTCGTCGACGTGCAAATGCGACAAACCCCGCAGGTGCTCGCGGCACCTATCCACCTGAACATCCATGCCAAGCCAAACATCCTCACTCCTGTGCGAGACCTGCAATGTCAGGACAGAACGATCACTCGGCCCAGGATCCGCTGTCACCTCCATGCCTACAAACAAACAAAATTGTATTAGTTATTATTCAATAATATATTAATTGTTTTTTTAACATCCTTTTTTGAAATTATTATTTTTTCTTGCAACGAAAACATGAATTGTGATTGACTCTAAATAGAACCTTACTCAGCGGACCCCCCCTCTCGTGTCTAGACGATCTCTTCGCACATGTGGCTCCATTATGGCCAGTTTGGTGGCATTTTCCACATCTAACCGTTCCTCGTGGACCTTCATCCATCTCATTCTTAATACGTGTCGACTTTGGTCTTCCCTTAGCCCGAAACATGGATGGATCGTGCACGATTTCGGGTCCATTGTAAGTAGGCCAATAATCACGATCAGGAATCGGTTTGAAGACTCTATGATAAGTGGCGGCGTATTGGTCAGATGAGAAAAACTTATCCACAAATGGAGCATAAGACAAATTACGTTGTCTGCACACGGCTAACACATGGGAGCATGAAATCTTATATATCTCCATCTTTTTACAAGTGCAAATTTTCTGTTGTAGATGAACAGTTTGTTTTCTCCCACCCTTCCCCAACGTTTGGCCACCACAACCGGTTTCCACTTGAAATATACCTCGGCCTAAATCAAATGGAGTGACACTGTGATGCTTTGCCTTCTCTATATTTTTATCAATTAAATCTGTGATGTGTGGGGAGTACTCGTGGCCTTGTGTGAGCCTCATTTTACTGGTTTCAAGCCTATTAAGAAAATAAGCATTAACCCAGTAAAAAGAAACCTAGACCAAAGCGGTGATGGGCAAATATCTGGCATTTTTCATCACGCTATTGAAAACCTCTGCCAGATTAGAAGTGATGGTACCGTATCTGTACCCGCCATCGTGGTGTAGTGACCACATTTCCGGGGGAATGTTGGCCAAAAATTGTCGTGCCTCCAAACTCATTTCACCTATCTTCTTGAACCCACCATCAAATTTCTTTTTCTGATGTTGCTGTGCGGTCTAGATAAAAAGATTTTTTAGACGAATGTCTTTGAAATGAGTGTGCACATTTGATGCAAGATGGCAGATACATAGCCTATGATGCCCATAAGGCTCCTCCCAAGTACTGCCCACCTCATTCATTGCCCTGACAATACCTCCATGTCTATTAGAAATGACACACAACTCCCTATTAGTGACAAACTGCTTAATACATGCCATAAACCATGGCCAACTATCTCCATTCTCAGATTCAACAACTGCAAAGGCCACTGGAAATATTTGGTTGTTCGCATCACAACCCATGGCCACGAGCAATGTACCCTTGTACTTTCCATACAAGTGTGTGCCATCAATAGTAAGTACGGGTCGACAATGCTTAAAACCATGTATTGACGCCTTGAATGCTCAAAAAACTCTTTGAAACTCCATATAACCTGTGGGAGTATAGGGGGGTGGGTACCACTACACAATAGTTCCAGGATTTGAATGTTGGAGAGCTGTCATGAAACGGGGCAATTCAGAATATGACTTCTCCCAACCGCCAAATATTTCTGCTATGGCTTTTTGCTTCCCCATCCATATTCTCCGGTATGATACCGTATACCCATATTTTTCCTTCAGCATCTCAGTGATAGTATGCACTTTAAGGGAAGGATCAGTGCGAACAATGTCAATCACATCTTTAGAGATGAAATCTGAAGTCAAAGCCACGTGATCGGTAGTGTCGGTGTTGCCAACGCACGTAGCAGAATGAGGTCCAGGATAACGCACAATTGTGAATGTGTCAAGGTTGCCTTTGTTCTTTGTGGCGCGTATTCTCCAGGGGCAATCACATTATTTCTTCCTTTTGCATTGTGCTACCCATTTGTGTTTATCGGACTCTATCACCCGATAAAATTGGTTCCGTTTGATAGAATACAAGCTCACCATATTGATGACTTGTTCTTTGTTGTCAAACTGTTGACCGACCTCAAACTGACCATCGGGGGTAAACCTTTTCTCACCTGATCCACTCATCCACGCATCAGTAAAGCCTTCAGGGAGATCATACATTCTAGTAAAGTGGCTAGACGGGGCAGTTTCCGTGACAGTATTACCATCATCTTCATCAGATTCTGTCATGTCATTACCATTGATGTTCTCATCAGCATCATCATCACTTCCCTACCCATCCACAAATGATGCACCGTTGTGCAAATACCTACCATCTTCCTGTATAACCATGTCCAGTACAGGAGCCTTTGAGGATATCCCTGCATTCACCCATGCATTGACATCATGCGTAGATACAACAACATTTGATGTTGATTGAGTACCATAAGCGTCACAGGATTCCTCAATGTATATCACCAGCGTCGACATATCCTCCATCTGAATTATGCCCCACATATTTGTTATAGCTAGCTCATCAATGAGGGGCATAAGCATGTACTTTCCCCCGTTCATGGGAAATTTCATTTTCATCCGCAAAGAACGGCTAGGATGAATCATTGTGGCTGCATGTATTTTTTGAAGGATCTCGAGCATGCAAGCGCCACAAGAAACCATGACAAAGCTGGTTCTACCACCTTCATGGCATATTTGCCCAGCATCCTCATAATAATTCCCTCCCCAATGACACACGATTGGAAAGCTTGAGAAATCCATATTCTAATAACAATTCATTGCCCAACATTCATCAGTAGGCATCAATATACACACTTTATACACATTCAAATTTTCAATAGAAAAAGCTACCAAAATTGTAATATATCCAAAAGTCAAAATTCACAAACAATTCACATTTCAATATGAAACTATCCAAATTTTGATATCTACATTCAAGTCTACATTTCAATACCCAAATTTAGCTACATTCAAGTCTACCCAAATGCCCAAATGTCAAAATACACATTAAAATTTACAATCAATTTAAAATCAAATTTCAACATTTCATACATATCCACATTTCACAACAACTGAATTCACAATTAATTCATAATCCAAAAATCCAAAAATTTTAACATTCAAAACCCTAAGTTCAAAATGAGATGAAATGGAGTTTGATTTACCTAGAATAAAGAAGAAAGAGTGTTGAAGATGAAGATGGAGGTTCGCCGAAATGGGGTCGTTGGAGATGGAGGTTCGCCGGAGATGGAGGTTCGCCGGAGTTGGAGATGCCTCTCCTCGTTCGTCAGTCGTCTTCTTCGTTCGTCGCTGAAGGTGAGATAGGTTTGGGGCTTTTTTGTTTATGCTTTCTGTTTGTGGCTGTCTCGATAACTTACTTAAGGGTAAGTCGCCAAACGGTTTGGCGACTTATAAGTCGCCCAACGGTTTGGCGACTTATAAGTCACCCAACCGTTGGGCGACTTACCCCGACCATGGCTAACCCAGCAGTATTTTGGTAAATACTTTTAACCCAACCCTATTTTCGTAATTAATTAATTAATTAACATTAATACGGAAAACAATTCGAGAAGTTTACCTCTAAGTGTTCTTCAATCTTGATGAATAGACAAGGTCTTCGTAGAACAAAAACGGAAGCAGATTATGACTTTAGAAAGATTACTGCTGCATAATACTTACTTGTATACAATAGTCATGTGATTTGAAATGGAAAACAAAGAATAAGAAATACAAACACTAAGATAAACTAAATGGAGGCTAGAGCAATATATAGTATCAAACGCACACCTGGCCCTTCGTTCTTTTAAAATAGATCAGTGATGGATATGCATTCAACAGACCTAAGTCACGGGTTTGATGCATGCTGCAGTTTTATTTGTCATTTTATTATTTAGTGACATGCAAAACAACAAACCTATGCACTGGTTTTATTGCAATAAAATATTAATAACAATTGGCACTACTAGGCTAGATACCTTCCTATGGTTTGTGTAATCTCTAGACCTTTACAATTGAACAAGTGTAAGTCACTGTTACCACAACAAATAAAAGTGAAAGACTAGTTATGTTAGTTTTCTTAATGAGATAATTTTAAACAAATAACCGATTATTAGTACAAATGATGTATATATTAATTCCACATGTCACTATTTAGAATGTGAATAATGTACAAATTAATATTCTCTAACAATACACGTGGCATGGGTAAACTATGTATAGATTATAATTTAAATATTATATTAAAATGTACTACGTAACAAATATTGCGAATTATATACTCCGTATGTCATACTTATTACATTTTTGTTAATAAAACTTTTGTTGTATATCACGGCAAATATAAGCAAAAGAGAATTCGACGTTCTTGATCTATCTGGCCAAAAATATTTGGAATAGAAAATCAATGCCCTGGCTCATCTTAAGGCTAATGGCTTAGAAGAAACAATTGAAGCCAATAATACATCATCTTCCCAAGATAAAGCAAAAGCTATCATTTTCCTCCGTCACCACCTCCATGAAAGTCTCAAATCTGAATATCTTTTGGTTGATGATCCAAAAGAATTATGGGACAATTTACAAGAGAGGTATGGCCACCAACAAAAGGTACTTTTGCCAAAAGCTCAGTATGACTGGATCAATTTAAGATTCCAGGATTTTAAATCAATCAGTGACTATAATTCTGCCATGTTCCAAATAACATCTAAACTCAAGTTATGCGGACAAAAGGTCTCTGATGCTGATATGTTGGAAAAATCCTTTTCTACTATGCATATCTCTAACATGCTGCTCCAACAGCAATACAGAGAAAAAGGTTTTAAAAAATACTCCCACTTAATATCAGTATTACTTGTAGCTGAGCAAAATAATGACCTTTTGATGAAGAATCATAATCTGAGACCCATTGGTTCTAGTCCTTCGGTTTATGGTCCATCTGGCCATAATTTAGCCACTGAATCAAATGCAACATACAGTGGCAGTAGAAGGCATTTTAAACGTGGGCATTTCAATGGTCATAAAAACAAGTCACATCGAGAATACAAACAGGTCGAAAGACCAAATTACAAGGGCAAGGGCAAACAAAAAGCCCATTAAATAAATCGCCCTCCAAAATCCTCGGGAAAGTCAACTTGTTATAAATGTGACATGACGGGGCATTGGGCTAATAAATGTCGCACGGCTAAACATCTGGTGAAGTTATTTCAAGCTTCCATGAATCTGAACAAAGGCAAAAATGTGGAAGCTAATTATGTTAATGACACAACTCCACCTCTGCCAAAATTTGACGTGTCCGACTTCTTCGTTGATGATGCCATTATGGATGACGCTTTTGCCATAAACCAAAATGTTACAAAATTAAATATTAGACTCCTTATGTTGTAACATACTACGTATTAGTTTTATGTACTTTTTCCTTCTTCCCTTTTATTTTGTTTTTAAATAAATGTGTGTAATATATGTACTTTTATGTTAAATAATATGCATAATTTGTGATCAAGCTTATGTTTATTTGCATATATTGAAGATATGGATCACTCAAATGATAAAGAGCTATGTCTGATAGACAGCGCCACAACGCACACCATTTTGAGAAATAAAAATATATTTTTCTCAAATGACTTTAGTTGAAGCTAAAGTCAATACAATATCAGGTGTAGCGAAGCTCATTGAAGGCTCTGGGAAAACATATGTGATGCTCCCTAACGGGAAAATAATAATTATAAATGACGCTTTATACTCCAGCAAATCGCCGAGAAATTTATTAAGTTTTAAAGACATGCGTCAAAATGGTTATCACATAGAAACCATGAATGAAAACCAAAAGGAATATCTTTGTCTTACGACAACTAAATCTGGCACTAAATATATTTGTGAAAAAGGCCAGCTTATTGCTCACGACTATATTTCACTTATATTAGTCCATTCAAAATAAATTTGGTTTCTAACACAAAGTTAGTTGATCAGAAAATATTCATGTTGTGGCATGACCGTTTAGGTCACCAAGGCCAAGTAATGATGCATAAAATCATTAAGACTTCACTTGGACACCCATTAAAGAATATCAGGGTTCCATTATCAAGTGATTTTCCTTGTAAGGCCTGTTCTCTTGGCAAAATGATCATCAGACCTTCTATGAACAAAATTGCAACTGAATCACCTGCATTTTTAGAAAGGATTCAAGGAGATATTTGTGGGCCGATTGCCCCTCCATGTGGACCATTTCGATATTTTATAGTGTTGATTGATTCTTCAACACGTTGGTCACATGTTAGTCTTTTATCGACTAGAAATTTAGCATTTGCTAAACTCCATGCTCAAATCATACAATTACGAGCTCATTTTCCAGATCATTCTATAAAAATAATCCGACTTGATAATGCAGGAGAATTTACATCCCAATCATTTAACGACTATTGTATGTCGATTGGGATTGATATGGAGCACCCTGTTGCTCATGTCCATACACAAAATGGTCTTGCTGAATCTTTGATTAAACGATTACAATTAATCACTAGACCATTATTAATGAAGTGTAATTTACCTTCATCATCTTGGGGACATGCTATTTTGCATGCAACAAATTTAATTCGGCTTAGACCGACTGCGTATTATGAATATTCCCCAATGCAATTAGTTACTGGACAAGAGCCAAACTTAGCACACATAAAGATATTTGGTTGTGCTGTTTATGTTCCGATTGCTCCACCTCATCGCACAAAAATGGGTCCTCAAAGAAGGTTGGGAATTTATGTTGGATTTGAATCTCCCTCAATAATAAAATATCTTGAACTGATGACTGGTGACTTATTCACCGCACGGTTCGCTAACTGTCATTTCAATGAGACAGTATTCCCAACCTTGGGGGGAGAAACTAATAAATCGGACCCAAGTACGAAAGAAATAACATGGAATGCAACATGATTATCACACCTTGATTCTAGATCAAATATATGTGAGCAAGAGGTGCAAAAGACAATTCATTTACAAAATGTTGCAAATCAGTTGCCTGGCGCATTCACAGATACAAAGAAAGTGACAAAGTCACATATTCCTGCTATGAATGCCCCTGCCAGAATCGAAATCCCAGCAGAGAATTCTGAAAAATCTCTTGCAAATGATTCTTCTATACGCAAAAAGCGTGGCAGGCCACTTGGATCGAAAGACATAAAACCAAGAACTAAAAGGCAGGGATTGATCTGTGATGCCAAAGGTGTTCATCCTTCTGAACAAGAAAATGAACAATTTGAAAATACTGGCATAGAAAATGATATTGACAAAACAAACATCTCAAATGATGATCCAACTTCCTTAAATGAGAAAGATATTCCAGATAATGATAGAAACGTTGATAATTTTGAAATTTCAATAAATTATGTTTCTACTGGAATGCAATGGAATCGAAAAGATATTGATATTAATGAGATATTTGTCTATGCCGTTGCCACAAATGTTATGAATGCAAACAATGATAATGAGCCAACATCAATTGAAGAATGTCGGAAACGACATGATTGGCCAAAATGGAATGAAGCTATTCAGGCTGAATTAAAATCACTTGAAAAACGTAACGTTTTTGGACCGATAGTCCCTACGCCAAAAGGCGTAAAACCAGTGGGTTTTAAATGGGTGTTTGTGCGTAAACGCAATGAAAAGAATGAAATTGTTAGATATAAAGCCCGACTTGTTGCCCAAGGTTTTTCTCAAATGCCGGGAATTGATTATGAAGAAACCTATTCTCCAGTAGTTGATGCAACTACATTAAGGTTTCTCATTGGCATGTCTGTTTTTGAAAGGCTGCAAATGCGGCTCAAGACATGTGAATTCAAAATGCCTGAAGCTTATAGCTCAAAACCTCAAGACATGTTTTCCATTAAATTACAAAAGTCATTGTATGGACTAAAACAATCTGAACGAATGTGGTATAATCGTCTCAGTGAATACCTTCTCAAAGAAGGATATACGAATGATCCAATTAGTCCATGTTTTTTCATTCGGCGATCAAATTCGGGATTCGCCATAATTGCAGTATATGTTGATGACCTCAAAATTATTGGAACTCCCGATAAAATTGAAAGTACTACAAAATATCTTATGAAAGAATTTGAAATGAAAGATCTCAGGAGAACCAAATTTTGTCTCGGACTTCAAATTGAGCATTTGAAGAATGGAATTTTCATTCATCAATCCAATTACACCGAGAAAGTTTTGAAGCAATTCTACATGGACAAAGCTCATCCGTTGACTTCACCAATGGTGATTCGATCTCTCAACATACACGATGATCCATTCCGTCCCCGAGAAGACATCGAAGAAATACTCGGTCCCGAAGTACCATACCTGAGTGCTATTGGAGCTTTAATGTATTTAGCTAATAATACTAGACCGGATATTGCATTTTCTGTAAATTTATTAGCTAGGTACAACTCATGCCCAACAAGGCGTCATTGGAACATGATCAAGCACATATTTCGTTATCTCCGTGGTACAGTTGATCTCGGCCTATTCTACGACAAAGACGCAAAAGCCTCTTTAATCGGATATGCAAATGCTGGATACTTATCAGATCCTCAAAAGGCGAAATCACAAACCAATTACGTATTTACTTATGGTAATACCGCAATCTCGTGGAGATCTATGAAACAGACGTTGACAACTACATCATCAAATCATTCGGAGTTAATTGCACTATATGAAATCGGAAGAGAATGTGTATGGCTGCGATCTATGATTCAACACATCCAAAATGAATGTGGTATGAAACCTCTTACTTGTCAGCCTACTGTGATCTATGAAGACAACACTGCATGTATAGCTCAAATTAAAGAAGACTACATCAAAGGAGACAGAACGAAACACATATCACCAAAATTCTTTTCTACTCATGATCTGGAGAAAGAAGGGACGATCAACATTCAACAAATCAGATCCAGTGAAAATCCGGCTGATCTCTTCACCAAATCTTTACCCCCGAAGAAGTTCATAGAACTTGTACAGAAAATCGGCATGCGCCGCCTTCATAATTTATGCTAAATTCAGGGAGAGTATTTGAATGCACTGCACTCTTTTTCCCTTCATCAGGTTTTTATCCCACTGAGTTTTTCCTGATAAGGTTTTTAACGAGACAGTACATCCAAGTACAATGACATTATAAGTCATAATCTTTACCCCTTAATTTTCACAAAAAGTTTTTTAAAATACAAATAACTATTCAAGGATGAACATTCAAGGGGGAGTGTTGTAAAATCCTGGGAATGACAAGTGTGAATTGTTCATCCTTATCATCATCATCCTTGTAACCAGGACACTAAGCTTCTTTCCATCCTTGTAATCATAGATAGACAGATGACTAGGTTTAATAGTGCCAGCAAAATATGTAGAAGTATTCTTTGATGATTCATCATCAAGCCCAACTAGTATAAATATGGCTTGATCAAACCTTTGTGATGTAATTCAGAAATTTAGATATTAAGAAAAAGTATTTCAGAGCTATTAATAATATATCTATCTCTTTAATCTATTCTGCATCTTCTTCATTTAAGAACAATATAATTATTTAGTACTCTTTAAATTTCTATTTGTAAAAAGTATTCAACACCCAGAATTTAAATTCTGATGGCATCCAGATTTTAAAGTGTACGCTTGAATATAATGCTTTGCACAAGAAACATGCACGTTATACGTTATTGGTTACTCAGTATATTACTTTTGAAGCTACCTAGAGTCGGTTGGTCAATTAATGCATAGAAAGATGGATTTTTCAATTATCCAATCTGGCCGGTGGAGGACATACGTACGGATCAGAGTGCATATAAATAAATATTATTGTTATTATTATATCATATGCTTCTGAAACGAATGATATTTATTCGAGTAATTTAACTTACACCGTTCCAAGCTAGCTATTTCCTAGTTGACTAGTTCCTAACAAGGCAAGTACTACGTCGTTTGGTTCACAATATATTAAGTACTACGTGTTATACTTTTGCAGTAATAGCGTGACAGATTTCCGTATTTGCATGCATCGACGTTATCCGCAAATTATCCGGAAAGGATGAATATTGTGAATCTCTTTATACTTATGTTTTCTTTTTTGGACTCAAATTTGCTGGTTTGGTCAGGTCAGGTCTGGTCTGTTTAAGTATAGTTTGGTCTAGTCTGGTCTGGTTTAATCTGAACTGGTCGAGTATGGTCTGGTGTCTGTGTATTTTATAACTACGGAAGTCTGATCTGGTCTGGTTGGTTTAAGTCTAGTCTGGGACTGAAAATAGTCCAAAACAAAACATTCTAGTACTACTAACAAACGCATTTGCCTTTGGGAAATCCGTTCTTTTTGTATATAATAAATCTACATTGGAATATATAATAATACAGTTTATTTGTAAGTAATATACTACTACCATATATGCATGCGTGATGCGTATCCATTTCGTGGGAATATATTGTTTGATAATAGAGCTGGTTTTATAATGGTTAATGTTGATGGTCCAAGATAAATTAGATTTTAATAATGTGAGTTAGATTGTTTGATTTATCAAGACGGGTCGACAAGTGTCCTAGATTGGATACTGATCCAGATATTCTCTCAATATTAATTTTAGATCCAACCGGTATGTTTATGTAATTCTACTAAATTATGAAATATTTGTATTGGGGAATAAAGACACTAAAATTGGAATCCACCAACCTTTTTAATCTCGTTCAAGACAATATTTTGCGAATATAATTTATATGAGTTTATTTATTTAAAAAACAATGATGTTATTATTTCAACCTCTTAAATAAGCTTTCCCCAAAAAGAAAGAAACAAAGACGTCGAAAAGACAAGTGCTTGGAAACCTTAAATTTGGTATAGAAAAGGTCGGTTTTAAGATCCAAATCTAACAATCTCAAATCACAGGTTTCAAACTTTCCAAGTCGTGTGTCGTCTTCTGTCAAAATAAATTGATACTACGACTTATTGTTTTAAACTCCGTAGTTGATTTAGCTACAATAAACATATACTACGTAGTATATATCCTCCATAGTTGCAACACTTTTACTTTTACCAACACACAACTTTGATTGTAATTATATTTAATTACGTATTAGTAAACACAATAAAAATTTAATATATTGAAAATTCGCATTAATAGAAATTTAATAACATTTTATACATAATAATTTCATTATATATTAGTAGAAAATCGTAATCAATGTAAGGTGTATGAATAGTGCAAAAAACTCAATGTTTGAAACTATTAATGAACGGAGAAAGCACTAGTATATTGACGGGTATAAACGTGGTAATTAATCATAGTAAATACCATGTATATTAATAGTCCGCTTGGTCACTAACATTGGAATCGGTTGAGTTAGTTGTATGAATTTGCTGCAGTTAGATGAAATTCCAACTGAATGATTGAAGTTGTTAATTTATGCAAAAATTAAATTTGAAATGTATTTATTGAATTAAAAAAGGAAGTAAACATATGAAAATAGCTAAAATGGTCATTTACATTGATTTTAGTCCATTCAGTCAGAAAAGTAACTTAAACCTTACTCGATTTGATTATTGCACAGTTCAAAGCAAAAAATAAAATCGAAAAAACGTTGATTGATAAATTGAAAATAAAGATTACCAAAACGCTCTATTTGTCACCATGTTGATGACGTTTCACAGTTTTTATATGCTCCATATGAAAGAAAATATATATCGGTCTTATGTTAGACAGAGATGAACAATTTTTTGTGTTCTGGAAATCAGATAGAGCCATCAGCCAAGATCGAATCGTGCAGTTACGTACACACGTTATCGAATACCAATAACTTCATAACTATTGACTATTCATGCCAGACTGATTTTGAACACATCATTTCGTCATGTATAGACTTAGGACCGATAATTCAACTATTTTTTAACTCGTTTGAGCTTATCTAGTCTTTTGGTATGATGCAATATGGTTTCGTCAGGCTATTAACTTTTACCGTTGTGATTTAATTTTTAGTAATGAGTTAAAAGAGTAAGAACAATAATGATATTTTTACTAGCATAGATGAAATTGGCGAATGCTTTAGGTCATGAATAGATTTAATGAAGAAAAGATGTCTGTAAACATAACACGCATTGTGTGATTTGTGTCTATTGACTTTTACTTGATCCAATAAACATTTTACTCGTCATACAATTTTATTGGTAAAATATCTTAAGAAAGATAAACAAAATATGTTTAAAAAATATATTTTTTGAAATTAGATTAGAATAGATTTGAGCTTAATACTTCTTAATTAGAATATACTAGCTCCCTCCGTCCCGTTAGAAGGTCCCCACTTTCCTTTTTTGGACGTCCTGTTAGAAGGTTCTCATTTCCATTTTAGGAAACAATTAACAATCTTAGGTGACAAATTAGTCAATAAATATTAATACTAATACATTTATAACATCACAGTTATCAATACTAACACATTATATTATATGCCTATTAAAATTATTTTTCAAAAATATACCCGAAGTACTTTATTTAATTATCACCTAAATAACCGTGGCGTTTTGTTATAGGATCCTTCCAACAGGACGGAGGTAGTAAGAGTTAATATTAGTCCAAGATAACTTAAACAGCAGGGAAATACACACGTATCGGATCAGCACAAAAAGTTCACACTTAAAGCCAAATTGACCAACCTTAATGTGACTATAATAAGCTAGCTTAGGCTTTAGCATACCATATTGATCAAACTAAACTAGACCTATATATAAGATGTACTCCAAATAGACCTCATTCACGAATTTTATTGCAAATTTAAAGCAAAATATTGCTTACATTATATTTCGTCAATGTTTCACTCTCCAACATATATATTATCAAATCAAATTTACTTCGATCGTGGGAGGTAAAAATTAATGGAGTATATATTTTCAACTTTACACATAATACTCTCAGTCACGCTAAGATCAGATTGTCCCATATTTCCTATTCAGTCTGTCCCACTAAATTGTCCCGTATCAAATTTGTAAAATTTGTGTAGATTTTAATCCATGTTTCTAGGACAGAGACTCACAGAGTTTCTATATGTTGAAGTCAATGGGACGCACATAGAACTGGATGGTGTAGTGGGATCACGTAGAAAGGTTGACTAAAATTCATTAAGATATATATGTGGGTTGGGCTGACTTCATAGTTGTGTTTACCAGCAGTATATAGTTATAAATGCCTTCAATTCTGGCCGGCCAACTCCATCTTTTTTAGAAGACTAAGGGAATTTCACGCCACTACCGATATTCCTACTAAGCTAGTTCTACGCTATGTTGTTAATTAAGTTGTTCTTATCCTAAAGAGTTCAGATGTGTCAACCAATTCAAGATTGGAAAATTAACAGAAATGAACAGTTGAATTGTAGAAAGAAAATCAATGTAAATTCAATATAAAGGACCATTCAAATTAGCTATATTTAGTACCTGTAAATATAATCAGTTGATCGTTAATTGCAGCTGCCAATGGCGAAGCCAGAAAAACGTGTGAGCGGGATCAAAATTTATCAAAATATACAATATCAACATGGTGGACCGTTATTACACAATTCTTGAGTTAAATATTTCATATATTTGTATACGTGAGGTAAAAGTTAGTATATTGAGACCTATACAATTTTCACTTTAAACCTCGAATTATATTCCTCATAATAATTTACGAAGTATTTTATAAGATGTCAATAACGTTATACAAGCTAGGAAAAGAAGTACTACGTAGGATATAAGGATATTTAATACTCTATACTTTAGTCTTGTTTTCTACTTCTAATGTCAAGCACAAAACAACGGAACAACAAAGTCGTAAATCACTCGATCGTAATTCAATTAGCCAAAACAAGAAGAAATTAGGTATTGTCGTATACATTTGATCATAAGTACATATTCCCTCCGTCCCGCTATGATTGTCCCATTTTACCATTTTGGTCCGTCCCACTAAGATTGTCTCATACCTTATTTGGTAAAGTTTGTGTGGTTCTAAATTATTCCTACTTTATTTTTACTTTATCAATTCAATATCAACCACATAAACCCATTTTTATTAATAACCGTGTCACCTTCTCTTGTCCCAAATTTAGGGGGACGGAGGTAGTAATTTGCTATAAATATTATATTGTGACATGAGCTTTATATCCTTTAATTAGGTCCTATTGTCAAACTACTCCCTCCCATTTTGTGCAAATATACAGTAGACTACTTGATTTAAATTCCTTATGGTTTTATAATTATAAAGGTTAAAGGGTCAAATAGGTACATGAACCAACTTAAAGTGTTCAATTAGCCCCTTATATAGGAGGTTCTGCCCGGCCGTCGCCAATTGGGGCGGTTCCCGGTGGAATTTTTTGATGAAATTGTTTGAGAATCTTCTTCATTAAGTCTAGTTTACTCATACCAAATTTCAGCTAAAAATTCAACCGGGAAGGCAGTCAAATGAATTTTTGAAGATAGCTGGGCAGTTAAACAGCACAGTACATTTCGGAAAATCATTTGACTGCCTTCCCAATTTAATTTTTAGCTGAAATTTGATATGGGTAAACTAGACTTAATGAAGAAGATGCTCTAAAAATTTCATCAAACAATTACACCGGGAACCGCCCCAATTGGCGACGGCCGGGCAAAACCTCCTATATAAGGGGCTAATTGAACACTTTAAGTTAGACATTGAATAATGTTTTTGGTTCATTTAGGTACACCTTGAATCCTTAACGTCACCTTGGACAGTTGGACATATGTGATTTGTACATTGAAAATTTCCTATTCCTTCTTTGGTGGGACACTAGCTAGAACCGAAAAGAAAATCTGCAGTTGAGCAATATAATGGTTCTTTGTGGGTTAAAAAATAAGTAGTATTACTCTATGATTCAGTTTGGTAGTACTCGAATTGGATGAATCGACTGATTCTGCTGAAATTTATGAAGTTCTAGCTGAAAATGGTTGCACTGGCTGATTCTGCTGATTTAAGAAAAAATTATATTTAAAATATTTTTTATTGATAAAGTAAAGAAAAGATTATATGAAAAAATTTGTAAAATGATCATCTACATTGACTTCAGCCAATACAGTCAGAAAAGTAACTTCGGCCTTACTTTTCCTTATTATCACACAACCCAACTCGCGAAATCAAAAGTTATGTATTTAATGAAAAAGTTGGTTGATAAGTATGATAAGTCAAAAAACAGTGTCACTTCCCCAAATAAAAAAGTTTTGACAGCTAAGAAGACCTACCTACCACTCGTAAGTCGCAAATATTGGATCCGCGGCTTCTTTGTAACTTCCTTAGTTCCTTTAATTTATCAAAAATAATTTACTCCGTATATGGGTAGTTCATACTCCGTACTTCACAGCACAACCGCGTCCAAGCCTTGGTTTATTCCTCCATCCCATTTTTTGAGCTCATAACATTGTGCTAGTCATGTTCACTTAATCACTTTTTTAAGTAAAAGGAAGAAAAATTACTAGGAGTGTGACTAGAAGTGTTGGTGATTCCTAAAACATAACTAGCCTGAACAGTTTTCTATTATTAAATTAATAGTGTTTGCATACATATTATGCGTCTTGATGCTATATTTTTTCTCCATTCAATTTAAGCATTACTCATATATAATCACGTTTAAATTTGTTAGTTATGTAATAGGAGTCTATAATTTTCCTAGTCATATGTAGATAAAATTCTCTAAAAGAAATTGACCTAATATAAGTAATAATGTTTGTGAACTCCAAAATAACATTCTTCTATTTTTATTCTCTAAATAAGAATAACTGATGTCACATTTTGAAATTAAAAACTTTTAAACATAACAATATTTTTCAAACTTGACAATAGTTTCTTCCATCTTAATTAGGAAATAAAATAAAGTATTTGCCATTTTGGAATTCCACCCCAATTCACTCCATGGGCGGAGCTAGGGGAGGGCCATCCCTGGCCCTGGCCCAGCCCAAATTTTAAAAATGCCTGTATTTTTAGTGTAAAAAATTCCGTGTAAAAAAATTTCCAAAAATATTTTTTGTACCGGCCCAGTCCGACCTAATGCGCTAGCTCCGCCCCTGATTCACTCTAATCTCACTCACTATAGGAAAAGTGTAGAAGAAAGGGAGTGACGGGATAGCTATGCAAGCATGATGCAAGAGAGATGAGACTCATAAATGGAAAAGAGTTTTTAAATATTCATTCGTTCCAAAAAATTTATCAATTCTCTTTATTAAGCCATTCTTTTTGTCTTTTAAAATAAATAAATGGAGAGAAATGAGATGGTTACTGTTTTTTAATATTTTTGGACCAAAAAGTTAAAACAAGGTAAAATTATTTCAATTTTTTACCGTTTTGGTCTTTTGGATCATTTTTTCCCAGGTTCAAACAATGTTAACATTATTTCAAAATGATCAAAATTGAGCTGCACGTGTAAAATAACTAAATAAAAAATTAAGTGATTGGGATTTATGTATAGGAAGGAGAGAATTGATAAAAGACAAAAAGAATGGCTTAAAAGACAAAAAGAATGGCTTAATAAAGAGAATTGATAAATTTTATGGAACGAATGAATATATAAAAACTTTTAAACAACTTATTGTAATCCCAATTTTAAATTCTTACTCCAAAACATGGTAACATTGTAAGTTTGATTATTGTAAGTTTTCTTTTAAAAATAATTTAGTTATCAATATAAGTAACATGCATTGTATTAATTAATCGTTGAAAGTTGAATTAATGGAGTGAATATAATGTTTCTGTATTCACGGAGTAAGGATGTTTTCTTTTGGACTGTTTTCAGTCTCAGACCAGACCAGATTAGACCAGACCAGACCAGACTTGACTTTCGTAGTTATAAAATACACAGAGACTAGGCGTTTACCAATTACCAGGCCAGACCAGTTCAGACCAGATCAGATCAGACCAGACCAGACCCGCAAATTTCAGTCCAAAAGAAAACATCCTAAATATTTAAGTTTATTATTTAATCACTGGCAATGCAGAAATGCCCTCACGGCTGATTCTTTTGGACTCCATCATATATTGAATTTAGTTGATCTTGATACGAATTGGTCGGTGGAACGTGATCTAACCTGCTTTTGTTTTATTCATCCAATCTGGTCTAGTTTATAAGGAGTAGTACTTATGTTCTTGGTACTGTGATTTGATCAGAAGTGCCGAATTGAAATAAACAAAAAACTGGCGTGTAACTGTGGCTTAAATTTCCAGCCTGCAGCTTATAACTTACATCTACTTTAATTTATTGTTGTTCCATTTCTAGTTTTCAATGTTCATGTGTTATGAGCTGTAAGGACAACTATTTATTTCTAGTTTTCAATGTTCATTATTACTCTTTACTCCACTTTACTCCACTTCAGACAAGTTGATGTACAATTCAGTACATCAACTTGTCTGAAGTGGAGTAAAGAGTAATAATGTACTATTTAGGGGTTAATATGTAAGATTTTGGTTCAGGTGAGAAATGCATCTAATGTGAGAAATGAGAATGAATCTCAGCCATTGGATTTACGAAGTTGCACTAAAATTGGCTTTATGTTGCAGTAATATTTAAATTTTGCACATGTTGCACTAAAACTGTTTCATGTTGCACTAATATTTGACGGCGTTGCACCGAAATAACTTCATGTTGCACTAGACACGTGTAATACGGATTTTTCAGAAGTATTTACGGAAATGTCACCGTGCTAGATTGCATATTTCAGTGCATCATGAAGTGTCTTTTACTGCAACTTAGTCGAATCCAATGGTTGAGATTCATTCTCATTTCTCACCCAAAGGGTTCTTCTCACTTGAACCTTACCCTAATATGTAATATCTCAGAACTCTGTTTTTATTATAAATACCAGGTGAAGGCACCTTAATAGGGTAAGCCATTATTTCCCAATTCTATTTTCTCATATGGTATCAGATGCTTAGGTATTTTTCCAATGGCCGACTCATGGCTGACCAATTCTTCTGTGGTATCGGCGCCCTCCAGCAATATGGTGCAGCCGCCACATACTTCGTCTGCCATTCCCATCGGCTTTACTTCAATAGAATCCGGCTCCAGCAGTACTATTTGTGGTGTTTCTCATAAAGAGTACACCACATAACATTTGGTATTCGACTATTCGTGAGTACGATTTTTAGTGTTAATTGAGTACATCTGATAAATAAGCACTTTAATTCGTCTGAGTTGTCTAACAGAATGTTAATATATTGACTTCTTGAAGATCTACCCCAACGCTCGACCCCTTGGTCGACTTTTTCTTGGTTGACGTCAGTCCCCCACAGGTTGACTTCTCCTAGGTCGATGCACCTCGCAGGTCGACATCTGAAGGTCAACTTTTCCTTTTTATTGACTTCCTAAAGGTCGACGCCATGCATAACCGTGGCCGATTACCCCTTCTTACTTTACATTATGTTACCCAACTCAGCCATATTAACATGTTAATCTAACGAGTGTGCCCAATTAACACTAAGAACCGAGTTTATGTATTTACGAATGTGAAATGCAACATAATGTAATATTTACTTCACCTCATACAAGTTGAAGTACTCAATTGACTCTTATGTCCTATTTATATCTATTAACCGATTTACACTTGGTGTTATAATTACACACTAGGACTTGATCGAGTTTCATTTTAAAATTAAAGATCCACTTCGAAGGAGTACTAGTAGCTTGATATTTTGTACAATCAAAACATACACAAAATTCAACAATACGACTAAGTATGTTTTATTTCATAAATAGGACTTGTTTAATCTTATTAAAAGAATAAGTTGATTATAACTTCCCAAAATAGGCGTGAGTGGATCCAATTACTTTGGGAATAAAACAGTCTAATATGAATTTTATCCTTAATTTTCCATTCAATTTAGGACAACTTAATATTTAAGTTCAACCACGGTCATTTATGTTAAAATATGTTGAGGGGGAAACATTTTTCTGACTTTTAAGACTTAGGACATCCCCATCCATTAGATTATTTGAGGTTTAATTGGATGTGTGTAAGATTATATGAAAAATTATTATTGTGAGTGAGAGATTATTTAGAGAAATTATTGAAAAAGAAAATCTGGTATCAAAATTTGGATCCCAGATTATTCTTGGTTGTAGTTAAATTGCATTTAATGCATGGTCTAGAAAAACTAATGACTACGGTGATGTGACAAAATTTTAGTATCAAAATTTGGATCCCATAGTATTTGAGTATCATGGTTGATGAAGAGTTTTAAGGTTTGAGATTATTTAAAATTTATTGAGTAAATGTGATGTGACAATGATGTGTAATAGAATAACTATATATTTTAAGATCATGAATGATGATGCTTTTAAGAGGTATCAGGGCGGACCCAGAAAATCCATCTTGGGGGGTTCAAAATATTTTTTAGGGGGCGAAAATTATTTTTTAACGGAACGAAAATTATTTTTCGTATATATATACCTTATTTTTTTTGTTGCGGGGGCGGTTGCCCCTCTGGGTCTGTACTACGGTCCGTCCCGGAGAGGTATCACATATTTTAAAGATATATTATGTTAAATTTGGTAATAAAATGGGAACAGATAGGAATAAATATCCACTGAAAAGGAAAATTAGGAGAAAAGTACTTTTAAAACAAATTACCTAGTATAAACTATAAAATGGAAGTATTGATAACGATCTGTGCTCATGGGATAACAATAGTTTTTTAAAAGAAAAAGTGGCCGTTATTTTAACCAAGAGGAGGACGGATTTCGGAGTCAACTCCATATTTCCATTATAAAACGCATATGCAATATCCACCGATACCACCTCTCTCCCTTTAATTTTGTTTTACTTTTCTTTCTCCTCTTTTCGATCTCTATCTTCGTTCCTTCTATTTGAAAGGGTTAGCTTTATCAGTATTCACATTGAAGCAGACAAAATCTTCACATATTTCTACCCACAAATCAGAAGTTAGGAAGGAAGAAATGGCTGGTGGTGGAGTTGGGCCTGGTCCCGGAAATGGCAAAGAATACCCTGGAAACCTTACTCTCTATGTCACTGTTACCTGTATTGTCGCTGCCATGGGCGGCCTCATTTTCGGTTACGACATCGGAATCTCCGGTATGTCACGCATACATACATACATACATACATATTTGAATGAGTCGAAATTCTCATTCACAAACTTCGGGGATGAACTACGTTTTCATTTCAAAAACTCTTCAAAATTCTTCACAAAATTGTTTTTCTATTCAAAAATGACATTTCCTATTTCCCATATCTACAAGGCTTAGAAGTTCTTTTTTCGTACACCGTCGATAAGAACAGGTAGTTTTTGTGTTAAAAGTTATGATCTTGTGTTGTTGTCCCACATCAGATATCTCATGAAACACAATATTAAGATCTTCAGTTACTTCTCTTTTCAGATTCACCTTTTAGGATGAAATCTCAAACCTTAACATTTGGTAACTATGACCACATTTTGGTGTTCTAAAATTATGTGTTTATTTATGATTTTTATGTGATAATAGGGGGTGTGACATCAATGGACACGTTTTTGGTGAAGTTTTTCCCGTCGGTCTATAGGAAGAAGAATAGTGATTCATCGACGAATCAATACTGCAAATTCGACAGTCAAACGTTGACCATGTTCACGTCGTCACTGTACCTGGCCGCGCTCGTGTCCTCGCTGATGGCGTCGACGGTGACCAGAAAATTTGGCCGGAGACTGTCCATGATGGCCGGCGGTATCCTCTTCTGCGCCGGAGCTCTCATTAACGGCTTTGCTCAGAATGTCGGGATGTTGATCATCGGCCGTATTCTGCTCGGTTTGGGTATCGGATTTGCTAATCAGGTAATTAATTTAATTTAATTTAATTTAATGCACTTAAAAAGGAAAGAAATTAGCGGTTTCGCTTTGATCCGGAGAGTGATTTCGGGTGCCTTTTTTCCAAATTTGTCAACGAAAATGGCGCAATTTGTCAATACAGGATAAAAAGGGATTAGACTCATGTATGATTAATTAATCTAGCTGTATTGCTTAAAAAGGATTGCCAAGTTCGAAAGAAATTTCCTTCAAAAAAAAAAGTTCGAGAGAAATTGTCGCCTAGGGAGGGAAAAGTCTGTTCTTACTTTACCTTTTAAGGGAATTTTCCTTATTAAATTTATATTTTGATTTTGATTTTATTTATTTAAAAAGAAGGATGGCATTTCATCCCTGCGGGCCACACAACCTTGATCGGACAAGACAATTAAATGAAAGAATGTAAATCGGACGTTAATCACAAACTGACAGACTTTATTTATTTATAGAGTATGAAGAGAGTACTTGATAATAGAGTCGTCCTTTGGGCACATGTTAGGGAGTGTACATGCCATGCAGATATCTCCAAAAACCTTTTTTAAAAAATTTGTTAACAAATTGCCTATACACATAAACAATTATGGGGTACGGAAAATGTGTACAAATGACATGTACAAATCAATTTTCCTTTTTGGTCATGAATATTACTAACTAAAAAGGTTTGGACAAAATTAGGACCTTCTTTATAACTTTCCAAAAAACATGTGATACGGTGGTTTCATTTTAAAACTTGGAAAGGAAATGTCACATATGCCCCCTGCTAGTCAACTTTGTACTTATTCCTTTCTCCCAACCATTTCCGACGCATTGGAAGTCTACACATGCTGGCAACAACCAGTGAAATTTTATTTTTATTTTTATAGTTTTATCATAACTGTGCCCCGTTTACATTTATCCGATTACGATTTACAAATAATTGATCCGATCAGTCATAATTACCCGCCCGATTAGTTATAGTTACCCAATTCAACCAGTGATAGTTACTTGATTTGACCAGTTACCTGTTCTGACCAGTTACAATTACCCGACCCGACCAGTTACAATTACCCGACCCGACCAGTTACAATTACCTGATCCGATCAGTTATAGTTACATGTCCGACTAATTACATTTACCCGATTCAACATTATAGTTACCCGAATTCACCAGTTACAGTTATCTAACCTGACCAATTACAATTACTTGACCCGACCAGTTACAATTACCCGACCGATCAGTTACAGTTATCCAATTTGACCGGTTACAATTACCCGACACCGATCAAGTACAATTAATGACCACCGCCTCCGGCCACCACCGACGACTACAACGTTCGGAGACCAACACCTCCGTCCACCGCCGGCATTCACTATACTACCTCCGGCCACCGCCGGCGTTCATTACCTCTGGCCACCCCAGCGACCACCAGCTCCGTCCACCGCCGGCAACCACCACATCCGGCCACCGCCGGAGACCACCGACACTTTGCCAGTCTCACCCTACCTTTGCCCCTAATCACTGCAGGTCGGCCTCCTCCGTAGATTCACCCTACCTCGCACCCCCCTCCCCAACCCTCGCACCACAAGATACCACCACAGCAGCGGCGGGGAGCGCCGCCGCACCAATTTGCAATCTCAAGAATCGATCCAACTGCAGTGGCTTTCTGATTCAGCACAAGAATCGAGATAGAAATAGAAGAAAGTAGTGGCGGTGCAGACCTATAGTGGCGACAATGGCGGTGGAAGTCGAATGGTGAGCCGGTGAGATGAGTAGCGATGAAATTGAAGCAGGCCGGAGAATGAACGATGAGCGGCGATGCAGGGCTGAGCGATGACGGTGGAAGACGAAGGGTGAGGCGACAAGCTGAGCAATGATGGGTTCCAGAGTGATGGTCGCGTAGGAAGTCTGGTTGCTGACCTCTTCCAGATCTGGAATCTGGTCCTTGCTACAAATGTGGAAGACGGGCAGTGCTAACGGCTTTTTAGAATTTTTACACTACATTGGTATCTTTTTTGTCATATACGAAAACCAATCCTACTTGTGCCCAACTAAAAGTCGGGAGGTTTATTTTTGTCATTTTTTCTTGATAATAATAAGGATCTTTTCACTATAATTTTCACATTGCCCAAAATTTCATGGAGAATGTTGCATCTAGTGTGGACTTATTAATGGAGCTAATATTGTGTGTAAAAAATTAGTGTGATTGACCCACAAACTTGACCAAATTTCCTATTTCAGTTGTCCTAAAAAAATTGTCATTTAAATATAAAATACTACTAGTAAATATGTTGCTAAAATGATACTCCATATTTCTTTTATTGCAATTGGATCATACTCCCTCCTGTTCTTAATTAAGTTACTGGTTTGACTTCATACATATTAAGAAAATAAATTTGACCTTACTGTGGAGTGCACTGTTTGGCACAATTTGACACTGTTTTCGAATTGTTCTGGTGTAAATCATTTGCCAAATAAAGAAATATTTGAAAGTGATACTTTAATATGGGTCATTCCAAAAAGAAAAGTAAGAACTTAATTACGGGACGAAGGAAGTAGCATAAAATAACTTACTACCTCCGTCCCAAAATTAACTTCCCCTTCGGTTTACGATGCTTGACTGACTATAAAGCAACTCCATTCTTGTTCACACTCGGATTGTTTTAGCAAATAAAATTTACATATTCAGTAACTACATTAAAACCACTACAAAGCCTGATCAAGAAAAATTTAAGTTTGATAACAATTTGATATATAAAGTAAAAAATTAGGAGTGATTCAAGTTGACCAATGAATAGTGACTGTGAAGTTGTTTTTGGAACGAAGGAAGTAAGAGTCTACTTACATCTGAATTTGTGTTTTAACTTTAATGAGAAGATTTCATACTAGTTTCTGAATATTATTAAAATATTTTTAGTTTGAAAATTTATGAATAGACCCCACCAATATGTTAATTTGCACCATGCCCCCACCCACTTGAAGCATCCCCTCAACTGAATCTAATACGGAGTATTATAAAATTGGAAAGTTGGGCCCGCGGACAACTCCGAGGATTCAGTTGGAAAAGTGTTAAAACGTGTGGATTTGTAAGGTCTACAAAAATTGAATGATTACTTCAGGATTCTATAATAATTTAGATTAATCATTGATTCATTTCACTTACATTTAAGGAAATACTCGAGATGATAGTTAAAGTAAGGAAAAATCTGTTTGTACCCACTATTGTACCCATTTTTGTACCCACCATGTTTGTGAGGAGTTTTTTTGTCTGTGAATCCCGATCATAGACAAAATATGTCTATGAAGACATGATGTGTATAAAAGTGGGTACAATAATGGGTACAACAAGAAGAATCCATAATCCTTAAAGTAATGAAAGTATGAAAGAGATGAGTAAAAAATTCTAGATAGGAAAGAAGGAGATGAAATGAAAAAAGTAGGAAATTAAACTGAAAGAGAAAGAATAAAAACGTAAGAAAGAAATATGAAGAAATAAAGTACTAGTAAAACTTTATATTATTTCAACCAAAAAAGTAACTTTATATGAATATGGAAATAGCCAAATAATAAAAACTTTCTACTATTGGAGAGGGAGAGGGGCTCTTTGATATTCAATTGTTTTAAGATTAATACTTGAATAATCAGCAAGGTGAGTGCTATATGCCTATATCCCCTTTAATTAATCGGGTATTAATTTGAATAATTGGTGGTATTAGACTATTAGTACTAGCAAGGACACCATTTTAAAATAAAAATCATAATAAACTAACTACAAAAGAATACGATTACCAACCACTGAGTATTATGAGCATTGAATTGTTCATAAGCTATTTGGCTCTTCATCTAGAATCTCAAAAGTTGTATTTTCATATTTCATTATCGAGCGTTATTAACCCAATTAAGGGAGTGTTTGCAGAAAATTTAACAAACCACTTAAAAACTAAAAGCTAATAGTAGGTTGAGGGGTGCTTTAAACTGCTTTTCACTTTTTCTAGTACACAAAAACATTTATTTTATCAAACACTACCAACTTTTACTTTTTCAGAAACACTTTTTTCTCAAATACTACCAACTTTTACTATTAAGCACTTTATCCAAAGTCACTTAAAAAATCATTTTTCAAGTAAAAGCAATCACAAACACTCCCTAAGTGACACCAGCTACTGTTTGACTACGGGTATCGAACCATCACTAGATAGGAAAAAAGTGATTTTCTAAAACAATATTTTTTACGTCATATATAAACAATTAATACTCTTAAATGACATTTTAATCATTAAATAGTAAAAATAATTCATCTATGGCATCACATTTATTATCAATGACCGAATTATACTACACACTCATCAAACCTATTTTTCAAAGTATACTCCAATAATAATATTGATTTATTGTCTAAATAATCATGTCATTATACAATGAGAACTTTTAAGCGAGAGAGAAGTCATAATGTTATACTTCATACATTTATCTAAATGGAAGTGATCATTTGAAAATTCTATAAATTACACTTTAATACTCCGTATATGTTTATTGTTTTTCCATTTGCAACTTAATTGGTGACATACTCTGTCCTGACGTTGAGAGTTGAAAGTTTCCAAATTGTACTAATTAAAACGTAATTTGCATTTCCCAATCATTTCAATTTGAAGTTCACACTTCACACTCTTTTTATACGTGGCTTGATGTTTTCCCCGTTAGACCGGACTTTGGCATAGAAATCAAACATTACAAAAAAAGGGGGATCGGTAGAGATTTGGCTTGAATTTGCCAAAATTCAGGGGATATGTCAAAATCAAACATTTTGTCAGTAGCTATATGTCACGAAATCATCGGTCAATTTATGTCACTCTCGTATTTTTTTTGTAGTGAAATAAACTTCTTCATCGTAATTGTTCAGCATCACGTGTTGTTTTCACTAAATAGTCTCATTATATATATTGTACTATCTCCCTCCCTTTTCATCTAGCCATCTTTGACTTTTCGAGTCAAAATGGTAAACTTTGATCCATTATTTTAACTACTATAATTATTTGAAACTTAATAAATTTATACTTTTATGATAATATTTTTAATAAATGCGTAGTAATATTTACATATTATCAATGTTATCGTGTATAACCAAATAATAAATCAAAATTTAACATGTTTGACTAAATAAAAAATGAATGGTGACAACTCCGGTACTTTTCTAAAATATGGGGTACCGTACCTATTATTCATTTGATTGGACCACGTCACTTTATCATTTTTAAATAATTCAACTGTTACATTCTTATTGGTCCATGTGGACAAATGTATGATAGCTTTTGGATACCATAGAATCTATCAAAATGAATAGAGGAAGCATATGAAGAGAGATTAAAAGTGAATTGAATGGATCGGAGAATAGTAAAGCGGGACTTCCAACTTGGGATAGAGTCTGAGAGGTAGTATGTGAGTATTAGTTTGTGACTTTATTTCAAAAATTAATTATGATTGTTCAATGGCAATATATCAAAATGTGTGAAGAAATTGTAACACTACTAATATCATTTTCCCTAACAATTGGTTGTGTGAAAATGTGCAGGCTGTGCCGTTATACCTTTCAGAAATGGCACCATACAAGTACAGAGGAGCACTCAACATTGGCTTCCAACTATCCATTACCATCGGAATTTTGGTTGCCAACGTGCTGAACTACTTCTTCGCCAAGCTCCACCAGGGCTGGCGGCTGAGCTTGGGCGGAGCAATGGTCCCCGCCCTGATCATCACCGTCGGCTCTCTCCTCCTCCCGGAGACCCCGAACTCTATGATCGAGCGGGGAAACAAGGACGAAGCCAAGGAAAAGCTGAAGCGAATTCGGGGGGTCGAAAACGTGGACGAAGAGTTCGAAGACTTGGTGGCGGCGAGTGACGCTTCCAGCCTTGTTGAGCATCCATGGAGGAACCTGTTGCAGAGGAAGTACAGGCCACAACTCACCATGGCCATCGCCATCCCCTTTTTCCAGCAGCTCACCGGGATCAATGTCATCATGTTCTATGCCCCTGTTTTGTTCACGACCATTGGCTTTGGAGATAATGCGGCGCTCATGTCGTCGGTCATCACCGGCGGGGTCAACGTTTTTGCTACTCTGGTCTCCATTTTTTATGTCGATAAGTTGGGAAGAAGGTTCTTGTTCCTGGAGGGTGGCTTCCAAATGCTTATCTGCCAGGTATTTTTCTTGAAACATATCTCACCCATTCATAAAGTTGGAAACGATTAGGGTATAGGATTTTTTAAAATTGGATTGAAATTTTATAGTTTGATCTAGTTTGGTCCCGTATAATTTGCTGATTTGATATGAATATAAATTGGCATGATCTCATTTAGTAGTTTCTTTTTTATATGGTAGAACTAAAATTAGTTCGATTAGTACTAAGTCATTTAAGACTTTATAGATATTAGATATAGTTATACTTTAGAATTGCACATAGTATATTGTCCATTCACAGTTAAATTATCCAAAGTATGATATTTATGAATACTTTAACATAAACCCAAAAATTGTATATCAATGGAAACCTTTTGATTTCTTAACTATACACATCTTACTTTTATTGAATCTTTCCAAGTATATATATCAAAATCATTTCATATAAAATGGTAATAAATTAAATTTGTATTAAAATATTAACTTTTTATCGCTTTTACTCATAAGAAATTAAATATAATTATGATGTGGGACTTATTTGAAAATCAATCACACGATCCATATGATATAAGAAATCTTTATGGTGCATTTACTATAAGAAAATAAATACAACAAACTTGAAAAGGTGTCAAGGCATCGGGGGTTTGAATAATATGTAAGCAAAATGACCTAAGTATTTTTTTTTGAAAATGTATTAATAGTTGCATCACTTTCGTAATTGTAAATGTCATTATATAAAAAAATTACATGCATAAATACTCTAACTTGTTCACCTTCTTTGTCTTTTCTTTTACATTTTTTGGATTATTTTAGTCTCTTAGATTGTTCCGTACCTCTACATTTTATCTTAAGAGGTAGAAAATCCGAGTGGCGTAACTAATAAAAATGGAGTATCTATTCAATAACAAATCAACACATACAAGAACATATAACTATTACACCTATAAAGATTGAATAGTTTTGCATTTTAAATTGAATATTGTTTTGTGCAGATTGCTGTTGCAATATGTATAGCATTGAAGTTTGGAGTGAATGGAGATCCTGGAAGTCTACCCAAATGGTACGCCATAGTGGTGGTGATATTTATATGCACATATGTTGCTGGATTTGCTTGGTCATGGGGGCCTCTCGGCTGGCTGGTGCCTAGCGAGATTTTCCCGCTCGAGATTCGATCGGCCGCACAAAGTATCACCGTCTCAGTGAACATGATTTTTACATTTTTGGTGGCTCAAGTGTTCCTCATAATGTTGTGTCATCTCAAGTTTGGTCTGTTCATCTTCTTCGCCTTCTTTGTGGTCGTCATGACTATCTTTGTGTACTTCTTTATTCCTGAGACGAAAAACATTCCCATTGAGGAGATGGTGAGTGTGTGGAAGGAGCATTGGTTCTGGTCTAGGTTTATGACTGAGGTTGATTATCCAGCTACCAAAGGTGCCGTTGAGATGGGAACTAGTGGTGATGCTTATAAAAGAGTGTGAAAATTAGTATTCATGTATGCATGTACAATATATCAAGTGAAGTTTTATTTTTATTTACTTAGCGTGTGATATGTCCATTTATTAGATGCTGATGTCAAGTGAATGCTTAGATATTCAACTATTTCATCTATGTTCTCTATCTACAAAGAAAATATACATGCTCATGTTGGGAAGTTGTAATGCACACACATGCAAATATTGCTCAATTTTCAATCATCAAGTTTTCAAGTCTCTTAAAGGTGTGAATTTCGTCTTTCAATTATAAAAAACATCAAACAAACCCTAGGTTACCTTGTAAGAATTTAGATCTTCTATGTTTACTTTCTTATATACATAGTATATTTCATACTACGCACATATTTTTGGGAGAACAACCAATAAATTTTGGTGGCGTGTGTGTTTGCCATTTTATTGTGTTGCGACATGCAATTTCTGAAGAAAAAAGTAACTGATTGATAGAGCATTTTCATTAACTTTCCTTTGGCCACTTTAGTATTGATAAAAGTTAATGGAAATAAAACCAGGCCGTTTATCTTAATTTTGTAGAATACACTATGCACTCTCGTATACTCTCATGTATTGTGATTAATCTCTATGTGAAAATTGACGGTGGAGTTCGGACCGTTAAAGTTTGACGTTTGTTGTTGGAGTAGTGATGCTCCGTATGTTTGTAGTCCCAGTTTTTTTTGGTCTTCATCCCTTGTCAATGTGTTCATGTTAGTGTGTGTCGCTGGGGAATCAGTTTATGGGGGTTATTTTAATTAATTTTATTATTCATTCCATTTCATTCGATTGAAGCTTCACTATAACCCAACTCGTTCCCTAGATGCTAAAAAAAATTTGCATTTTTTTTGTGTTCCCCAGATGCTATATTGACCTGTGTAGCTGCGTTGCTCTTTCTATTAAGAAAGAATGGCCCATATATTACTAAGACTTTTGATTTCCAAAAATTTGACTCATCAAGCCAATTTCGTCGGCTTCATCCAACCAATTGATGTATGTCCTGCGCAACCATCATCTAGCCAATTTCGCCGCCTTCACCGGTCAACTACCGTCACATGTCTTGTGCAACCCTCCGCAACCCCCATCTAGCCAAAGCAGCCTGCGAGTGCATCGTGGTATGTCAACGTCCTTGTGCGTCTCTTCTTCGTCCTTGCGTCCCTTCTTTTCTTTTATTTCCCTCGTCCTCGTTTCCAGATATGCAATGGTGAGGCGGCTAGGATTGTCGGGACATCGATAGCGCTAGGGCCCAGTAGCGGCGGCCAGGGCGGGTCGAGGGATTTTGGGCGATGGAGGCTAGGGCGGGGGCTGGTAGGCGATTTTGACGGAGACATGTCAGGGGATTAGGGCAGTGGGTTTACGGGTGGGATTGCCGGAGCATGGGGTTGCGGTGTTGGGGCGTGGTTTGGGAGGGGCTAGGGTGGACAATGGTGCCGGCGGGGTGGCTAACGACGGTTGGTTGGTGGCGGTCGATAAACAGGTCACTGGAAAATTTTACGGCGATCACAGTAAATTTTGTGCTACAGCCCTTCCTGTCTGATATAAAAGGATCCCATGATCCTGAACCAAATTTAACTGTGATTGCAGAAACCTTCACGCCTTCGTCGACGTTGTTTTTTTACCGAGAGCTAACTATCGAGACTTTGGACTATCCGAAGCTCTTTCAACTTGTCCTGTCTTTGGATTGGATAAGTATTGCGGTGAAGTAAGTTAAGAATAAAAAGAGGAGAGTTGGAAAATGGAAATAAGAACTGTCAAATGATTCTTGAATGCTAGTGACATGTTTCACGGAGTGACATTCAAAAGTAACATAAAAATCTGGTAGTGGCAGACGACAGTGACATAAAAATCTAACGGTGACAAAAAATATTCGCAGTGACATTCTGTTTTTCAAAATATATGACCTTCATAGTCACATTTTTGTCCTTTTATAAGAATTATCACTTTTTTTGGGAATTGACTTTAATTTAGTAATATTCAAGAAAAAAGCCTTTTTTCTTATCATCTTTCTGCCAGGTAAACTCACTGACTTCTAGATCCCAATGAGTTCTTGGCCAAACAACGGATGCGGCACATGGAACCTGATGCGTACTATTTAGTAGTGCATAAACATCACACTTTAGAATGATTTTACATTATGTTTACTTAGCTTTTGTACAATTACGGTGTAATCGTTATCTTCTAAAATTAAAGTAGAATTAGAAGATATTAAGATATTTTGATATGAAAGCAAACACATGATGAAAAGAAGATGAATGAGCTTGGGAGCATAAGGAAGGAGCATTGGAGACAAGAGGAAGCTTCATGGAGGACAAAGAAATGTGAAAAATTGGATATGATTTGACCCGGAGATCATAAGAGATCAAATAAAGCAAGTGAACATGGGAAAATCAGATTATGTCTTAGACCCAACCACCTCACTTCTCCTATAAAAACACCCATTTTCTTCCTATTTTAGATATCAATTAATCCCCTCTTTCATATACACTTTATTCTTCTAATTTAGGTAGTTTTTTGAGCTTGGTTTTGCTACTTTGAAGCTTAATGAATTGTAAGTTGTGAGTTATTTTCTATAATCTTGTTCCTTGAATATTAATTGAATCTATCTCTATATTAATGTTGGGGAGTGTTGCTAAGATGATAATTAGTTAACATCTTGACATTAGTTATAGTAGATTTTATTTTCTTTATTATTCTTCCTTGAATATTAATTAATTCCTATTCATATTTCATATTAATATTTGGAGCATTACTTAAAGGATCAACTAGTTTTGTTTCATATATTAATTATTACCAGAATGCGCTTGTTAATCGTTCGGTCTTTTCACGGTAGTAAACTTGGATTATTAATGCATGCGTCTCATGGTTATTAATCTAAGAGGAATTAATTATATTGATTAAACCAAAAAGTCGCTTGTGTTGAGGTTGTCAATCTTAATTGATTTCATCAGAATAATACTACGTATGAATAAATTAGATGTAATAGCTGGACCTGAGATTCTCGTTGTGACAGCCGAGAATATTCACCTTGGGTCACTAGTTATCGTTCTTAATTTATTTCATTAAATCGACCGAATGCTACTATTAAGATCAACATATGGCACTTGTTCTATATTGATTGATTAATAGTAAGAGTTATTAATGAACGCGTCTCGTTATTAATAGTTATTCTAGATGAATTGGAATTTCTCCACAATTAAGTATTCAAGAGGAATAATTAAAGTAGTAACAATGATCGACGAGCATTTCACTAAGTGGAAATTAGCAAAATCAAGGCTGGTTACCTTTGATATTTTATTTCACTCATTTAATTATTCTATTTGCTTTCTCAATTTTCAAAATATCCAAATCCCGCTTCCGTTTACTTTTATTTATTATGCTTACACATACGCGAAAAGCTCCTTTCCCTGTGGATACGAACTCTACTTCATTATACTACATATAATTGTTGTATTGAATATTATTTTGAGTGCACACCACGATAAAGTGCATCGTCAGAACCCTATTGAGAGAGTCGGGACAGTAGTGCAGCAGCAGGGAGCGCGGCGGCGGCGTCAAGCCTGAACAGCCAGCTGACATCCTCCCTCTTCTTCTCCTCGGCTTCCTCTTCATTTTCTTCTCTTTTCTTTTGCTTTTCCTTTCCTCAGCGGCAGACCTAATTGTTTGCAGCTTGTTGGCAGCGTGAATTGGACCTTATTCCAATCAATGAGCCCGTTTGGTAGCACCAAAATCGGCTGTTTTGGCTGATTCTGCTGAAATTTATGATATTCTGGCTGGAGTGGCTGTTTTGGCTGATTCTGCTGATTTAAGAAAAAAATATTTTAAAAATATATTTTATTAATAAATTAAAGAAAAAATTATATGTAAAAATAGCTAAAATGGTCCTCTACAGTAACTTCAGCCAATACAGCCAGAAAAGTAACTCCAACCTTACTTTTTCGGCTTATTACACAATTCAGCGCGCGAAAGTAAATGTTACGTGTTTGATGAAAAAGCTGGCTGATAAGCCTGATAAGCCGAAAACAGAGTTCTCCAAACGGGCTCAATATTTTAAATTTTCTCTTTGCGTCAATTTTCTTCGAAATAAGGGCACAAATATTACCTATAGCTTTATGAAATACAAAAATGTGACTACTTTTCCTTTTTCCAAAAATATGACTAATATATAATTTGACTAATTCATCATTTTTTAATTGTAATTTATATCAAGTATTTTCCTCGATGACCCCCCTCCCCTCACACCTGGCCGGTCACAACCAGATTTGTCACTAGAAACCGACACCACAAAAGTCGCCTGATTTTTTTATGATTTTTTTCTTTGTTTTTTTTCACTTTTTTTTTTAAAACAAAGGACGGAAAAAGTCACCGGAAAATTCTCCACTAGTTAGAGTGACATGTTTTATGGGGATAGTGACATCCATTAGTGACATGAAAATCTGGCAGTGACGTCTATTAGTTACATGAAAATCTAGCAGTGATATGAAAGTTTTACAGTGACATCACATTTTTTAAAAAATATTACTGTGTTACTCACATTTTTGTCCCTATATAAGAGTGGTCACTTTTTTTAAAATTGACTTGAATTTAGTCATATTTAAGGAAAATCCTCTAAGAAAAAACAAGTGGGCTGGTCGCGTGAATGAGCTATTAGCCTAATAGGGGTAAATTTGGAACAAATGAAAATTTTATAGTTTCTTTTAGGAGTTAAAATCGTTTAGTTCCTATTTGAGTAGATAATGATGCTTTGGGTCATATTCACAACCATTTCTCATTTTAATATTTGTAAAGAAATCCTTTGTACGTATACCGAAATAAGGTTGATTATGTCAATTAGCTCTTTAAAAATGATAGGAGTAATATGCAATATATAGCTCTTTACTGTTTTATTCGTATAACGAAAATCGTTTGTCTCTCCCCTTTACAACCCCGAATTACACAACTTTTACTTTGTTATTTCATTTAAAACTCAAATTAGTTAAATTTTTAAAAGACAAGAGAGTATATTGAGATTATTCATTTGGAGTGGGTGAATAATGCTAAAATTTAGAATGGGCTTATCACATCATTACTTATATCACACTTTTAAAATTAATTGGGCTGGGCTCACCCCTACATCTGCCCTTGCTTGTACAAAAATGTCATCATGGATATATGATGCTTTTAGCTGGACTAATTTGAGTCCTAAATCATATTAGACTTAAATAAATCAAATCAAATAAAATTAGATCAAATCAAATTTTGATAGCTATTAAACACACATAGAATAAACATCTTCTAGTTCAGATCATACAAAATTAGACATAAACAGACTGGAACAGACACGAAAATTCAATCCAATTAAAAACATTGTTCCCCAAAATGGCACATTTGTAACTTTACACGCAATCAACTCAGGTCAGTTATATTAGTTGTTAAAAAAACCGTAAAATTGTGTTTCGTGCGCATAGTATTTCGGTGAGCGAAAATGGTGCGAGTGTGAGTAAGTGTTGTGTAATTACTAGGTAAAACAAATGCTTTGTGTATGTCATGCTACATTTTTATGTAAATGTCGTTATAAAAAATGTAAATACGAGCATATGAACCCTGTGTGAGATATATTAATAAATTGTGTACTCCTGATATATTTAGGATAAATGTGATACATTACAATCAAAACATGTATAAATGCTGGTGTAAATGACTTTATACAAAAAGTGAACTTCATGTGCCGATATGTAAGTCACGTAATACAAAGTGTAAGCTTCATGTGCCAAATGTGAAAGTCACGTTATACAAAAATTTAAACTAGGTGTGTACAAATATGCAAGTGTAGTGTATATTTTTATAGATTATGAATCACACGAATTGATAAAGTATAAAGTGAAACTTGAAAAAGTTCTTGACTTTAAAATACAAACTCTAATTTTTGTTTTAGATTACTAATTAAATCTTTAGCTGTAAATTGATAGATAAGAAAAAACTATATTTGCTACTAATTTAATCTGAATATGAAGAAAATATAGTAAAATCTTGATCGGGGTCTTAAATTAGTATTTTGATGAAGAAGGAGAAGATAATTGGAATGGGAGTCTCATTAGATTTTATTGCGATGTTATACAGTATACACCGCCTCGTACAAGAAATCACTTTTAACTGATTGATTGTGTGTATTTTAAGGTTTTTCCCAGCACATCTCCCGAGAGAATTGTCGATGATTGCTTCACACCGCCAGGTTCCCATCAAGAAAATGACGGTCACGCTATCGTTTGAGGCGAGGCTAAACACTGATTGTGTGACTCTTGATCTCATCCGGGCCTAAGGCCCTGTTTGCAAACCCAATTGGGAAGTGCTTTTAACTTTTTTAAATGATTTGGTAAAAAAGTGATTAATAGTAAAAGTTGAGAGTGTTTGAGAAAAAAGTGATTTTGAAAAGTAAAAGTTGGTGGTGTTTGGTAAAATAAGTGTTTTTTGTGTAATAGAAAAAGTAAAAAGCAGCTTTTAGCTTTTAACTTTTAAGTAATTCATTTAAGTAGAAGTTGTCATTTGAAAACATCTTTTTAACTATTTAAGCCAAAAGTTGAAAAGTGCTTTTTTAGTTGTGTTTGCAAACAGAACCTATAGGACCATCATTTGGAAGAACAAATTTACCTCTTTAGTGACTTGAATTCAGGACTTCCCATATGGGGAAGAATTTAGTGTAGGAGTTGTTGGGCTTGAATCATTTTCACTTTTATGTACACAAAGTTAGCCCAAACTAAGCCGTTGCACTTTCATAAATTGGATTGCCAGCCTATATCCAATATGTTATGCTTTTCAAACTAAAATTTATAAGAATTAACTATTTTCATTTGGACCAAATCCAGCATTTGGAATTTAGGTGTTATCCACATGATATATGAGTGGGGGCAAATGCCCTTTTTTATGCGTAACAGTTTATTTATTTACATTCTATTGATGCCTAGTCTTATATTCGATTAAATTACTAATTTGCATAGTTATCTAACATCCTTATTAAGAGTCTTGCGTTCGAATTGGTACTACTTAACTTATAAACAATCCTAGCTCGAAGAAACTGAAAGGCCGTTTGGCAATACTATTTTTCGGCTTTTCAGGCTTATCAACCAACTTTTTCACCAAACACGTAACTTTTGCTTTCGCGCGTTGAATTGTGTAATAAGAAAAAAAAATATGGCTGGAGTTACTTTTCTGATTGTATTGGTTGAAGTTACTATAGATGACCATTTTAGCTATTTTTACATATAATTTTTTCTTTATTTTATTAATAAAACATATTTAAAAATAATTTTTTCTTAAATCAGCAGAATCAGCCAATGCAGGCACTTCGGCCAGAATTTCATAAATTTCAGCAGAATCAACCAAATAAGCCGATTTTCGTGCTACCAAATGGGATAACCATTCGTGATTGTGGTAGCTTTAGGCTTTATTTGCAACCACTTGTGCTTAAATAAAATCACTTTTTGGGAAAAAGTGATAAGTAGTAAAAGTTGGTAGTGTTTGATAAAATAAGTGTTTTTTGTGTAATTGGAAAAGTAAAAAGTAGATTCTACACGAAAACCGAAATAATAAAATTGGTAGTGTTTGATAAAATAAGTGTTTTTTTCTTAAAAAGACAAAAGCACTTATCAACAGAGATTGCAAACAGAGCCTAATCGCCAACTCCTGACATTTGTGCATTGTGCATTCACCAAATATGGCAAATCAAGTTAATGCATGCCACCTGCATCTATGGCATAGCATTGTAAATCCATTCGATGTATCTATTTCCTACTCTGGCATGTCTATGGTTTAGGCTATTTCCTACTTTGGTATGACTGGGGTTTAGGCTATTTCCTACTTTGGCATGTCTATTGTCTAGGGTTTAGACATCCAATGCTTGATCACTAAGACAGTCATTAGAAAATTGATTTGTTTATAGAAGAAAAAATGATGGATATACTAAGTAATTATATTATTACTACACCCTTTTCAATTGATAAAATAGGACCATGTCTTAATTTGTACTGAAAAAGAGATTAAATAATGCTACCTCCGTCCCAATTTGATGGTCTGATTGCGGTTTATGAGATTTCACTGACGATAAAACAAACGGATCACTGATCACTCAAATTATTTTATAAAATAAAATTTAAATATTCAGAAACTATATTAAAAGTTTTACAAAGTCACAAAAAAATAAATCAAATTCAATAAAAATTAGATATACAAAATAAAAGATTAAAAATTATTTGTATTGACCAAATGAATAAGAAACATGATTATCAAATTAAGACGGAAGTAGTAGACCGAAACAATCTTGATATAAATAGATTGGGGCCCGACAGGAGTCAGACATGTCGTGTTCGCGACTAGACCAATAGCTCCGGCCCAATTGAAAAGAAGTGAAAGACGCTTGACATTTGGGGTACCGATTACCACCGAAGTACCGAACAATAACATTGTTACAGGGCATGTTCTCACTAGCATGTAATAACACTTGCTCACTCTTACTACTATATTCTTAACATATAAGAATGTTAAGAATATACTCCCTCCGTCCCAGGGAGAAGTTCCCGGGTTGACTTTCACACATATTTAGGAAATAAAGTTACTGAGGGGTAAATTTTACTGTTTGACACTGTTTCGACACTGTTTGACACTGTTTCGACACTGTTTGGCACTGTTTCGACACTGTTTGGCACTGTTTTGCACTGTTTGACACTGTTTTGATGTAGGATAACTTTCCATTTAGGGAAATGAGAACTTTTTGTTGGGACTACCAAAAAAGGAAAGTGAGAACTTCTCCCTGGGACGGAGGGAGTATAATTGATAATTTGAAGTTGTTTTGAGATTGTTGTAAATGCTCTTTATCATAGTTCGAGCCTAATATACCCAAGGCTCAAACTTGGTCTTTGTGGAACACATTGTAAATTCTTAACACAGCCTTTTTCCTTATATGAACTTCATTTTTATTCTATATTTCACTTTAAATTAAAGTGATCACACTCTCATGTTTAGGGTGAGAGAATACAAAGGTAATTGCTCTTAATAGGCGTAAAACATACTCATATTCCTAAATATGATCGGAGTTCATGCCAAATTTTTTGTGAATAGAACTAGCCACTAATTTTCTACCCTTAATATCTTTAATCTAATTAATTAATATGATTAATTGACCTCTAGTTACCTTGCATAATCGGGTCAACTTGTTAGTGGCTGGTCATTCCGTTGGTGATGCGCGAGCAGTCTGGTGGTGGTGGTGACAGCAGGTGGCTTGTGGCTGATGCATTCTGGAAACTTCCAACGGTATTGGATTCCGGCTGCGGTGGCCGAAAACAACTCCTGCAGATGTATCTTTATTTGTTCAAACTTAAAAAATACTCCTATTTAGGAAATTCTAAAAATATACTCTTATTTTTACACTTTAACCATGCTTTGATCGGGTGGAGTGGACTTAAGTAAATCTAGTGTGAGAAATTAAACTTAGGTTGTAATAAATTGTTGTTTGGATGCCGTGCTCTAATTTAATGATGACATTTGTACCCTTCATATGTATATGTATAGTATTAGTGCATGAATATTGTCGATGCTCCACATGAGATTTGGTCTAACAAAGTTAAAACAATGGATCATGAATTTGTGATTGAGACTGCAACAACAATTGAATATGCGGTTGTAATGGAGGTATATGTTCGACTAAGCCAAAGTGATCTTATTTATGATAATAGATCGATATCAAAAAATTGTTCACTTGACAATTAAAAAATGTGTAGATTATAGTAGAGACTACAACCGAAAAGAAGGGGAATAGAAATAAGGGAGAAGAGGGGGGAGAGGAAGACAAAAACCCGGTCTGGTGCTGCTATAAAGTTGGCGGGTGATTGAAGTTGGCGAGAAATGATGTCCATAAAGACAGTTTGAGGGAGAAGGAACGTGTGGATAAGGGGAGATGAGTGAAACGTGACAGTTATTAATGGAATGAATGATGTTTTTGTTTTGTTTTACGAGAACATAACCTCCAAAATCACTCAATTGGAAGGTTCTTCAATTTTGGATTTTCATAGGTATTGGGAGTTATGTGAAGTCAACTTAAATTTATTTACAACCTAGGTTATTTTCCTAAAAGTACAAATAAACGAAGTTGATCAGAAATCAAATCTGCAACAACTGCAATAACCTAGGTTAACCTCGAAACGAACCGAGCATTAATGGTTCTCTGCCGTGGAGTTTTTGTTGTTGAGATTTTCTAACGGTGATTTAAAGCATGCACTGGTTCCATCCGGCCCGGCTCATTTACTCCCTTAGACATTTCATCCCCTCGTTTGTGGCTGCCTTTAATTGGTTCTGGGCGGAGGGTACAATCAAAGGGTTGAATTTCATTACACAATTATTATTATTATTATTATTATTATTATTATTATTATTATTATTATTATTATTATTATTATTATTATTATTATTATTATTATTATTATTATTATTATTATTATTATTATACTCTCTACAAAAAGGAAAAAGGGACACGTTGCAAAGTGTACACATAGGGCGGTTTTGACCGAATGCCTTTGACTAACCAACATTTCTCCATCCCTCTATATATACACACCACTCTCCAAGCTAACCACTTAAACTATTACTTCAATTCCCATTCAGATCATATACATACTAAGCATAGCAATTAATAAGCAATTATAGTCCAAGCTCGATCATTATTAGTTTCCAATTGAGTATAGAAGTACAAACTAATTAATTAACAGATCGACAGATTGTTTTTGGTATAGTATATGAATTGATTTAAGATGGGGAGAGCACCATTTTGTGAAAAGAATGGACTGAAGAAAGGTCCTTGGACCCCTGATGAAGATCAAACTCTTATTGATTACATCCATAAACATGGCCATGGAAATTGGAGGACCCTCCCCAAGAATGCTGGTAAGTACTTATATTATTTACTTCAACTTTGATTTGGCTTTCATTTATATGCTATTACGTTCTACAAAATCAATCTAATATCACCATCAAGAAGTAGTGTAGGATCATATATAATATAGTGTGTGATTGTTTTATAGTAATTCGGTGTGAAACAGATACTTTAATACTCCATAATATTTATGTGTTTCTAATATAGTTATGTCAATAATCTCGGCCCGGCCTCGAAATGTGTTATATAGGTTTGCAAAGGTGTGGAAAGAGCTGCCGGCTACGTTGGACGAATTATCTGAGGCCTGATATTAAGAGAGGAAGGTTTTCCTTTGATGAAGAAGAGACAATAATTCAGCTCCATCGTGTCTTAGGAAACAAGTATGTACTGCACTTGTTTTGGTCAAATAAATGCCTACGACTCCCGTCCTTCCATGGGGAGGTTTTCGATTCAGTTTAGTTTACGATGCTTGACTGATGATAAAGTAATTTGATTCCTATTCACAATCTGTTTATTTTAGTGAATAAAATTTACATATTCAAAAACTACATTACCGCTACAAAACTTGATAAAGAAATATAAATTTGATAAAAAATTGATATATAAAGCAAAAGATTAAGAATGATATAAGTTGACGATGTGAATAGTGGTTTGGAACGTTTGAATGGGACGGTAGTATCTCTTAAAATTTGGAAACTCCCATATATCTCTATACTACGTTTAGAACCTCAAATTATCCTTCCAAATATGATAAGAAAGAATATGACATTTACATGTGAACAAATCATACACTTCAACTACTACCCGCGCCAATCTATAAAGTTTAGAAACTAGTCTTTATAAGAGTTAGGAACGTGATGTTATCTTTCCACTTGAATTAACATCGGTGAAAAAAGAAAACTACATGATTAGATTTGTTCAAATCAAAGACTTCTATGCATGCACATTTTTGTATCCCCGCCTTTTTTACACAAACATTTTTGTTTTGTTTTAAATTTTACAAACATTTATATGTACATATATACGTATACTATACACACAAATATAACAACAGTACTATAACCTCCTCTCATAGAAAAAAATTTTGTTCGATTGTTAGGGTATGTTTGGGAGTATGGAAAGAAGCGGAATGGAAGGCTTTGAAAGTTAACCTGTAGGAGAGGACAAGTGGAGAAGAAGTGAAAGAAATTATTCTTCATATTTGGCAGTTACAAATTTCAAAAAAGATAGGCTATGAATGTTTAGTTATAATTTAAATCGTTTCAGAGGTGTAATACATTCAAATAATTGAACATGTATTGATTTTATAAATTCAGTTAAATTTATCATCTAAATATTAAAATACTTATCTTTCAAAACTCTCCAATATGGGATAACTTAACAAGTGAGCCTTTTGAAAGATTTAGATTTTTTACCACCCCTTTCAAGTTTTTAAATACCCAAACACGAAAAGAAGATTATAAACCCTTCTCTCCTCTTCTCCTCCAAAATCTAACTTCCAAACAAAATTAGGGTTTAATTTGTAAGGTCTTACCATTAATCGATCATTCTAAATTCATAGTCATTCATAGCATGATGTGACGCTTGAAAAGTTAGTTTTAACACTTGTCATTGAAATAACACTTTTTAATGAGGTGAATGATAAGGGAATATTTATAAGTTTATGAAAAACAAAAGTTTACATTGAATTGGAAAAACATAAAGCTATTGAGTTCAATTGAAGAGGGGGAAAGGAACTTAATATTATTGAAACAGTAAATTATTAAAAGTAGTACTCCATCCGTCCCTTATAATTGTCTCATTTTCCATTTTTTGATGTACCTCTATTATTGTCTCATACCATATTGGGTAACATTTGTATGGTTTTAGTTCATACTTTACTCTCAATTTATCAACTTATTATCAACCACATGATTCTACTTTTCTTGACGGATGGAGTACATTTTATGTGTGATTTTCTTCTAGAAGAAAGCGGTCAGGTTCTTATTCCAGCATATATATAATATTATAAAGGAAAAATTGACAAGAAAAATCACACAATTTACTGGTCTTCTCAAAACGATCCCACTTTTACGTAAGCTCAGAATAATCCCACCTTTACACCTCATCTTCTTTCATTGGACTCTAACTTGTTGATGACCTACTATACCAGGTTTTTTATCCTTTCTTTAAAAATCATATAAATAATTCACCTTTCACTGTTTTATTATATCTTTATAAAGGTGAGATTATTTATATAATATTTTCAAAGAATGAGTAAAAAAACCTGGTATAATAGGTCATCAATAGGTCAGGGTACAATGAAAGAAGATGAGATGCAAAGGTAAAATTATTCTGAGATTATGTAAGGGTGAGATTATTATGAGAAGACCAGTGAAATGTGAGATTGTTTTTGTCAACTTTTCCTTTTATAAATAAATATCTGAGATTAGTTTGACAAATATATATATATAATTATATATAGGTGGTCAGCAATAGCTGCAAGCTTGCCAGGAAGAACGGACAACGAAATAAAGAATTATTGGAATACTCACATCAGGAAAAGGCTGCTCAGAATGGGAATCGATCCCGTAACCCATGCCCCCAGATTTCTTAATTTTTTTCTTCTTCAACAGATCAGCCTTTCAAGATTGTTAGGTGGGCTGAATCCTCACCTCCTAAGCTCTCCTACTGCTTCTCTACTTTCTTCTCAAAGCCCAGGCCCGATGTCAAATTTGGGCTTCCAAAATCCACAAGATTATACAATGACCCAAAGTAGCCCAATCCTAAGTCCGGCTCAAGTCACGGAGCAGCCCAATACGGACCAGCTTCTCGCCGTGGATGAAAGTTATTGGCAGCCCAATGAGTGGGAAAGTTATAACGATGTACAGCCGTCTAATTTGACGGGAGGAGGGGACTATTATTTGCCACGTCTTACTGTTGAAGAAGACGGCGGCTACTACGGTGATCCTCAGCCGTCCACCAGGGGTGGCTATCCTCCACCGTCCGATTCGTCAACGCTCTATTCATTAGGCGACGTGAATGATTTCAGTTGCTTACAACCTGCCCCCTTATTGTCCGATTTTTCAACGCCACCGTCAACGTCGTCAAGTAGCCATTTGACGGCGGAGGAAGAGCTGGAGATGCATCATCGTGACGTCATCATCAGCTATTCCGGCCAGCAAGAAAATTATTCACTTTTGGAGTAGTACATACTACATATATACTATAGCACAAAAATGGTATATATCATGAGATTATGAATTAGTTATTGGAAGTTGGAAATGTATTTGATCGAAGGGTTGGATTTAACGTGACATTCAAATTATAATAATAATAATAATAAATTATAAGCCCCATACTGCTACCATATAAGTAAATTTAACCAGCCTTGTATTAGTTGTATATACAATTCATCGATCAACAACTTCACCCACTTTTGATTCACGATTATTTAGGTAACTTATTACTACATTTTTAATATACTTCATCACTTCATGGAGTTTGCTACTGGAAATCACTCACTATAAGTCCATAACCGTAACATAAAGAAAACAGAAAGCTTGAATTTTGAAAGCAAAAGATATCTCTCTGTCTGGTGAAGAGATAATTAGGATAGTATTGTGAGGTTATGAGGTTAGCTACAAACAAAGATGTGTAGAAAATTACTAGTCATGGACTAAAGTTACGTAAACTCTTCCAGCGCATGGACAAACACGTGATTTTTTCACATAAGTTGTGGACTTGTGGGCGACCCAGGACGGATCCAGGATTTCTATTTAAGGGGGGCGAAATTTTTCGGTAGTGTAGAGGGTGAAAAAATTTTCGTTAGTGTAGTGGGGCGAAATTTTTCCCCCTAATGTAGCGGGGCGAATTTTTTCCGCTACTGTAGGGCTATGCGGCAAATTTTATTCAAAAATCTATCTTAATATAATAACAAAAAGTTTCTTGGGAAAGAAGTTCCCACCAAAACCTCATGAATAATTCTTTCACGGTAGCCTTCTCATTCGTATAACTTGCCCGTGGAATATTCTGGAGAAAATATTTCTCGCACGGCACATTTAATATAGCCTGGTCCACCAATTAAAGCTCTTCCTCTCCCAATGCAAATTTGCCGGATAATAAAATAACATACGGTGTATATTTCTTAATGACATGCACTACGTATTTTTTTTTTGAGAGGAGCACTACTTCGTATTTTAGCCCACCAATTGAAATTCTTCTTTTACCAATGCATTTTTTAATACTCTTCGCATTCCAATTTTTTTGAGTGTTTTTGCATTTTTAAATCACCTTTCTTCCGTTGCAGTTGTTACGTTTCTCAAAATAAAGTTCACACCTCAAATTATTGTTGTAACTTAAGAATTAAAAATTGCTTCTAAATAGCAATTTTTGAAATTTGTTACGGAGTAACAATTTTTGAATTAACTACGAATTGTGAGAACTTTAAAATCTGAGATATAAACTTTTAATTATTACTTTAGAAGCAATTTTTAATTCATAAGTTACAACAATAATTTAAAATTGCTTATAATTAAAATTGTTAACAGATTTTAAAAAATACACGAATGCGTAAAAATGGGCATAATATGGTTCGAAGATCTAGATAGAATAACTTATAAAATAAGTGAGATCTGTAAATTAACTTATAAAATGAGTTCACTTTTATTTTAAAATCTGTTAACAATTTTTGAATCAACTACGAATTGTGATATTCACACAATAAATTGTTACTCACAAGCTTTTCTAATATTCCGTAATGTTTACTTATCATATTAATTTTTAAAGTTTTTTGCTTAGATTTTAAATTTCATAACCAAACAATTTGTAGTCTGAAGATTATCAGATTTTTCATATTAATTTGGTAATTCTGAAAGTGGTTAAATGTGTTGAAGTTGGAAACATTATATTTGATTTTTTAAATAAAAAATGAATACACAAAAAACGATCCATTCCACCAAAAAAGCTAGAGAAGTGTGCAAGAAGGAATAGAGAATATGTTTCCAAGACATTGAAAGCAACAAATTATTAATGCAGCATTATAACTATGTCCTCCAAATTATTAACACTACTAGAATTTTCGCGTTTTAGTGTCGGATTTGCGGACAGTAAAACAGCCAGCAACGGCGTTAGTGTCGGACTTCAGTGTCGGATTTTCAGACACTAAAATCTGGACATTAATTTGTGTTGCGTCGGAATAGAAGGTCGGACACTAATCAGTGACGGAATTTAGTGGCGAAATTTCCGCCACAATTTTTATTGTCCGATATTCCGCCACAAATATCCGTCAATGATGTTTTTTTAATTAATAATTTTTTAAATGCATCAGATTTCTATAATAAATGAGATAATAAACTAAAACAATATAAAGTATAAACAGTTGGATAAGAACCTCAAACAGAAATTAAGATGATGCCAAAATTTGAAATTTATATTAGTATGCAACAATCAAAATATATCCAATACAAACCTTAATTAATTTCATATAAACGTAGCTAGTAACCAAAAATATTCATGACCTCAGGTTCATTTAAATAATCCAGATCATCATACATAAACAAAAATCAAAATTACTAGTTGCCAATGTTCTAAAGAGACTATGATTCATCCATAGAGTCTGGGCAGTCTTCTGGAGCATCTTTAGAAGACTCAAGTATTGGGAAACAATTTGGAAGATCAATTCCTCTTGATTTCAGAAATGGTAGCCATATTTCTTCAAATGTCTTGGGCTGTGAATCAGGATCCTCATCTTGCAAATCATCATCAACAAGTGGCATTTCCGGGGGACACTCATCACCATGTGAAGTCAACCATTTCCTCAAGTGTGTGTCCCAAGTGACGCAAAAGTGATGCATCCGACGAGCTTTTGAACATGATTGTTTTGCACTTAAATTCTTCACATGATGAAGAAATGCCTTTGAATAGCTTCCCGTTCCACGCACTTTTCTCTTTTTGCAACCGACAACTTCTAGGTACTTGGCATGCAATTGAGAAGATTTAACATTGGATGTCCTTGCGGTTTCCTCTTGATCAGAAGATTGAGATTGTTCTTCGACATCATCTCCAAAATCATCACACAATTTATCCACAGCTTCCTATACACAAAATTTATACAAATATAATTAATAGGCTGCAAATTATAAAAGATTTAAAACATGAATGATGGACTAAATGACTGAGTATAGAAATCAAACTCAGTTGTCTCATGCCTCACAAATCTGGAGAAACATAACTAATAGAAGCAATTGAAATGTCAATCCAAGAATCTTATTTCTTGCTCTCATATATTACAACTGAGCCACTACTCTCAAATATATTAGCAAAAGCAAATGTTATTCTCAAACATATTATGACGAATTCAACTTCAGAAGTAAGCAAATGACTGAGATCACAAAGAAATCTGGATTCAAACCCTATCATCCAAATATGAAAATTTATTAGAACTGATCCACTACCCTCAAATATATTAGCAAAAGCAATTGTTATTTTCAAACATATAATGACGAATTCAACTTCAGAAGTAAGCATTACTATTTTTACACTTTTGTTCTAAGCTTGGAAGATTTAGGAAGGGAGGGCCTAAACTTTGCTGCTAAGATCTGAACTTTCTGTTACATTTATCACATCATTACTATTTTTACTGAAAGATTTCTATATACTTATCACATGATTACTGTCATTGTAAGTTTGATAATGTAATTTGAAGTCCACATAAGGTTTGCGCCACTCTTTAATTTCTCAAAACAAAAATTATTAAATGAAAAGTATATACCATTTCTGCAGCTTGTGAGTCACAAACAATAAGCTCTCCATTCTTATTTTTCTTTGGATGGTATTTGCCATACATCTTCACAGGATTTATTTCTTTACCTGTCAGCATCAACTGAAACAAAGTACTATATTTCATATAACTATAACAATGTCATTAAATTTTGGAATAAATACTTGAAATCTATGTTAACATTATATGAAATTAAAATATAACCTCTTGTGTAGCCAAATCAACGGCAGATTGTGATCCTCCGTGTTGCTTACATCTATCGCCGCCTATTTCACGATTCTTTTTCCCAGACTTTGAAGCTATGAGAAACTGTTTTGACCGCTGAAACTCTTTAACGACTGACCAAGTAAAATTATTCACAGTGGCAGGGCGACGCTTCCTTTATAGTTTACAAGTAAAAAGTGTACATTAAAAGATAGCATGATTATTAGAAAAAAGTTGATGAAAGCATTTATTCTGATACCTTATTCGTCTCATAATCTTGGAGTAGCCTTGTTCCTTCAAATAACTTTCATAACCTTCTTTTATTTTTTTGACACTGAATTTCGTGGTATCCCATGTAACTAACCTCTGTGAAATAAAAATATTTATATTAGGAACTATAGAATATTTGAATTACATAAGCGATATATGTTTATCAGACATAAATAACCTGAAACTGCTCCCAATAAAGCTCCTTTGTTTTATCTGGCACCCATTTCCATCTCTGGCCAGCCGGGTGTAAATTATACGTGACTTGCTTACCAATAATTCTTGCAAACTTTAAACTGGTTTTGTTCACAATTATGTTTGTAAGGCTGCATGTAAATTAAAACCATTAGAAACATCACTTTAGAAAAAAAATGTAAAGAAGGGTACTTAAGCTAAACAATGAAACTTACTTCCCTGTTGCATTTACACCAACATTAGGCTTTTCAAATTTTGCAAGTGAAACTGGTTTGAAAGGGTCCAAAGGTGCTTCACCCCAATTAAGATGACTATATGTTTCTGGGTTCCAATCAATGGGAATCTCTTCAGCACCTTCATCTATATTTTCTGTGGAATCATTGCCTTCTAGTGGATCACCGTCCATTTCTGGTGATGCAGATTGGCTGTTGTTGGAAAAAGGCTGGTGGTTTGGTGGTGTTGGGATGACTTGTGTGTTAGTGGGTTGTGAAATGATAGGTCTAGCACCATGAGGCCGATTATATTGGGATGGAGGAGGCTGGAGATGTTGGCTAGGTTTCCCTATTAGCGAGGCAGGGGTTTTTCCATTTACTCCAAGTAAGGTAGACGGTGTGGAGTGACTCGTCGACGGTGTGGAGTGACTGGCTGACTGTTTTGAGTTGCTTGCACTGGCTGGTTTTTTATGGATACTACATTGTTTGCTCTTTGATATGGCACCACCCAGTCCTTTAGTTGGAAACATGGTGTTTGTGCTTCTATATCACCAAATTTACCTAAATAATGAAGCATTCACAATTAAATGAGTGAGTATTTATAGTTAGAGGTAGCAGAATGTATTAGAATTTAATAAAGTAATGAGACAATCTAGAATTAGTTTAATCACATTGGATTGTTTAGGGCTATAAGGGGAAGTACTCATCTAGGCAAATTAACAAACACTTGGCATGCATATTTTAGTAATGATGTATGTTTACTGTATCAAGGCTTATTAACTAACAGGGTAATGGATTGTGGATAGCTACAGGGTACACTGGTCATCTAGACAAATTAACAAACACTTGAATAGCCAAGTTTTAACACTGTCTATACCATAATTAAAAGAAACATACACAAGTCATCAATTCCTTTTCCAGTAAACATGTCTGTAAACCATCATAACCCTCAAGTTTAAAGGAAATTACTTAAGAAAATGAAATTTGAAAATCAGAACAAATAAGAAGTCTTAATGATAAGAGAAACTCATAAATAAGGATAAATGCATTACCGGTGCATAGAAATTTTGTAGATAAGCATTCTCAAATAATCTCTAGCATTTTCTAGAAATAGTAGACCGTGATGATTACCTTGTGCGCTGGAGTAGAGACTTCGCGAATAATCTCTAGCAGGCATTCATAAGCATTCTAGTGTAACGATCGATTAGCCCTTGACCATGAAGATAAGAGATTGGAGTTACGTTGGAGTTGCTGGTCTGAGACTAAGTTGAGAAAAAGTGAAATGCTTTGTTAGGTTTTGCGTTTAAGAGGAGGGTTTTGGGCCTGGGTCGAGGGAATCTTGGGATTTAGGTGGGAATTTGGAGGGAGTTGAAAATTTCACAATAAGAATACCGAAAAAATTGGAGGGAGATGAAGCCGGAGTTTTTAGAACCAGCCTAGAGCCCGTTTGGTAGCACGAAAATCGGCTGATTTGGATGTTTCTGTTGAAATTTATGAAGTTCTGGCTGAAGTGGCTGCATTGGCTGATTCTACTGATTTAAGAAAAAATAATTTTTAAAATATATTTATTAATAAAATAAAGAAAAAATATATGTAAAAATAGCTAAAATAGTCATCTACAGTAACTTCAGCCAATACAGCCAGAAAAGCAAAAATTATGTGTTTGGTGAAAAAGTTGGCTGATAAGCCTGATAAGCTGAAAAACAGTGGTTCCAAACGGCCTCCTAATGTTTTGTTACCTAATAAGAATTGAATGTTTTTATTTGGACCGTAATTTACTGGTCCGGTCGATTTGATTTGAACTGGTCTTGTCTGATCTCTTTGCATTTTTATAACTTATCCAAGTCTGGTCTAGTTTGATCTGATCTGGTCTGGAACATATCACTGTCCAAGTAAAAACATCCTAAATCGATTGTACATTTGTAAAATGGAATTTATGAATCCGAGATTCGAAAGATGAAATGCATCGGTATAAGATTCGAATGATTAAGAACTATCAATCTAGGACTTAACATTTTATATATTTTGATTTTTTTGTTTTTATTATTAATTTCTATTAATTTCATTGCTAAATTTTAATAATATAACAGCACAAATAGTTTATTACTTTAACAAAATTAAATAATATTAAAAAAATAAAATGAAATAATAATAAACTTCATGACAACTTAGGATGTTTTTACTTAGATTGTTTCCAGTCACATATCAGATCAAACCAAATTTAACCAGACCTAATCAGACCAGACCAGACTTTCATAGTTTTAATTTTTTAAAATACAAAGAGACCAATTTAAATGTATTGTAATATAACAAATCGAGACACCCAGTTTTCATAACACGAATAATTAAAATTCTAAAAAACATGAATTATTAAATAATCATAGAAGTTGTCACCATTTTACACATCATCATCATCATATGCAATTACAACATTTCCTTCGTAGTCTTGATTGTCTTCATTATCAACGGGCTCATTATCATACGTTCCATCTAATGCATCGTCCATGTACACGGGAGTAGTGGATGTCAGCAATTGACTTGAGTGGCCATCATTTCTTTGTAGCTCTGAAAAATCTAACTCAATTTGGAATGATATTCCAGGTTCATTTTCTTGATACTCTTGTGATGGTTCCTCCTCGTCATTTGAATCTCCTCCCCCGTCTTTTTCCACAAAAGCTCTTGGCATGCATTGAACAACAGAAAACCATCTGTTGACCCTTTTCTTTGCACTTGGATATGACACGTAAACAACCTGATCGGCCTGGGATGCTAAAATGTAGCAATCTGCACCACGTAATCGATATTGTATGTTCACGTCAACTATCTTGTATTGTGGATGGACTCGTGTACCTCTATTAGAAGGTTCAAACCATTCACATTTGAAAACGATCACCTTGTAATCTTGATATTCCAACTGAATTATCTCTTGTATTAAGCCATAGTATTCAAGTGTTGATCCATCATAACTTGTGCAATTCACCATAACCCCACAGTTTGAGGTTGCTCTGTCTTCAGATCGTGCAGCAGTGTTAAACTTATAACCATTTATATTAAGCGTCTGGTAAGTTGTCACATAGGGTGAAGGAAATCCTGATAAAGCACGAACCCATCGTGGATGGTCTGTCATATCATTTTGCACCTAAATATAAGCAAAGTTAATCAACAATTTTTATCTAAAATATATGACATAAAAATATATTCATTTAAAAAATAGTAAATTCCAAATTCTCACATGGTGGTAAAACCAAAGAGGAAATTGTTTTTGTAACATGGTGTCACAATCACTTGTTGATCCTGTCGTGTTGAGGAACGTTCTGTAATGAAACCGAAAAAATATTAACAGTGCGTGTGTGTGTAATAAAATGCAATTCATGTGTGTAATAATAAAAAATTATAGTACTGCAACTTACTCTCTAAATGGTTCAATCTCCGGACAATTTTGTAATACATATGAATGTACTACAAGAGATTCATCTTGGTCCATGTAACGCCGAGAGCTAGCACCAATTACTTTTGCCTTTTGTGCGAAAATGGAAACACTAGCATCATCATTGATCAGGGCACCGTCATCAAATCTAGGTACACGATGAGCTTTTGTGGGTACATCGTCTGGAAAGTAGTAGCTTGCAAATGTGCCCATTTCACTTTGCAAATAACCTTCCCTGATAGAAGCTTCAACTCTAGCTTTGTTTCCGACTTTCGTCTTCAGCACTGATCCTAGAAAACTATAACAATAGTAAAATTAAGAAAGTAAGGAATACAAATCAAATGTTTATATTAGCACCTAATTATGAACACATCTTGACTGTATAAAAACAAAAATTCACTTACCTTTCAAAACGATACATCCATCTGTATTGTGGAGGTCCGGCAAGCAAAGCTTCATCGGGTAAATGGACAACAACGTGTTCTGTAGGGTCAAAGAACGAGGGTGGAAAAATCTTCTCCAGCTTACACAAAATCACAGGAATATCTACCTTTAACTTCTCAATATCGGAAACTGATATTGTCTTTCTTGTTAACTCACGGAAGAATAAGCTAATCTCAGTAATTGCCTCCCAAATTCGATCAGGCAACATCTCTTTAAAGGCAATTGGAAGTAGGCGTTGCATAAAGACATGACAATCGTGACTCTTCATACCAAATACCTTAAGCTTATCCATTTCCACACACCGCCCCAGTCGAGATGCAAAACCATCTGGGAACTTCAATGAATCAATCCATTTAATCAAGACATCCCTTTGTTCTTTTGAAAGGGTAAATGGAGCTTTAGGGTATTTACCATCATTGTCCCTCCCCAAACTCGGCCTATGACAAATTTGTTCCATATCCATCCTCCCTTGTGTATGATCCTTTGACTTTCCAGGTACTCCCAAAATTGTATAGAAGATATTTTCGAAGAAATTCTTCTCAATGTGCATCACATCAAGATTGTGACGTATGAGCAAATCCTTCCAGTACGGGAGATCCCAAAATATACTACGTTTCTTCCATCCGATATCCTTTCCAGCTATTGCATTATACTCTATACCTCCCAATTCTGTCACAGACATTAGGGAACTCACCTCATCATAACAATATGAACCATCTCTGTGCGGTGGAGGGCCATACAAGACAGATTTACCCTTAGTAAAACTATGGTCATCTAACCGAAATGGATGGTCATATGGTAAAAATTTCCTGTGGTTATCAAACCAAGAATGTTTCTTGCTATGACGTAGCCAAAATGCTTCGGTAAACTCAGTACATGATGGGCATGCAAACTTTCCCTTTGTGGTCCATCCTGATAACATGGCATATGCAGGAAGGTCACTAATTGTCCATAGCAGAATGGCTCGCATATTAAAATTTTGCTTTAGAACCGCATCATATGTCATAGCTCCAACCTCCCACAATTCCTTGAGCTCTTCAATCAATGGTTGCAAGTAAACATCAATCCCCTTTGCAGGATTCCTCGGCCCTGGAATTAATATAGTTAAAAATAAAAATTGTTGTTTCATACACATACCCGGAGGCAAATTGTATGGCGTCACAATTACAGGCCAACATGAATATTTTTGTCCGAATTGCCCGAAAGGTTGGAACCCATCTGTGCATAGACCCAGTCTAACATTTCGCGGTTCTTCGGCGAAATCTGGGTAGAGATTGTCAACATGAACCCATGCCTTCGCATCTGATGGATGGCGCATCACCCCTTCCTCCCTGTGATGAAACTTATGCCACCTCATATCCTCCGCTGTAGTATTTGAAGCATAAAGTCTTTGCAGTCTTGGAGTGAGTGGAAAATACTCCATCTTTGCTAGTGGAACACGTTTATTAGTCTGCGCGCTAATATTGTATCTTGCGGTACAACAAAATTTACACTGTATTAACTCCTTATCTGCTTTCCAATATATCATGCAGCCTTTTGGACAACAATCAATGGATTGATGGCTCATTCCCAGTAGTGAGAGTTCTCTTTTGATTTTGTTGAAATTTGGAATGGGTCGGTTTGTGATGTTTGTTGGAAAAAAACGATTCACGAATTGAGAAATTCTATCAGTTGCAGCCTCTGATAAATTCATCTCAGTCTTTATGTTTAACATTTCTGTCATCGCACTCAACTGCGTCATTGGACATCCATCAAAACACGGTTGACCCATCGTATCCAACATTTTGTACATCTTTGATGTCATGGGACTAGGATCACCATCTACATTGGTACCATGGTGAAAATCCGTTGGACACTCATTCCTTATTGCATCTTCTAACATCGATTTGTACGGATCATATTGCACTGCAGATGCATTATTATGAGTAGAACTACTTTGATCCAAATAAACTAATCCATTGGAGTCATGTGTCTCCCCATGGGCTTCCCATACAAAGTAGTCTTCCACGAATCCTTTTTCAAATAGATGTTGTCTAACAATATTCCATGTTAACCATTTTCTGTTCTTGCACTTTCTACAAGGACACGCAATAACACCATTAGGATATAAGTTTACCGCTGTTTGGATGAATTGTGTAACCCCTTCCTTAAAATCTTCATTTAAAACTCCTCGCCTTGCAAGCCTTTCATACATCCAAGATCTATTTTCGCTCATTTTTAGATCTACACAAACAAAATATAATATTACACATTACATATGCATCTGACTAAATTACTTTAGGAACTAGTTCATTTTATTCATACAAATGTAATAACTATATAAAATCATATTGGATATAAGTAAAGAACTTATTTCATTATATTCTCCATTTGTAATTTAATTAATATTGTAACCTAATCATATAATACATTATGTCATCACACAAATTATAAACATATACAATAAAGTGACTACACACAAATTAATATATCATTTCAAATTGAACACAAATTATTAAACTTTTACTCAAAGGAAACATATATCTACAAAGTTGATTAGTCCAATTTTTTTTAAAAAAAAAATAAAGAACTAACAACATATTCTCTACATAAAAGAAAGAAAACATCTGTTTTTCACATTTTCAGTTTAGATATACAAGGATGAAAAAACCTAATAAAATATATATATATAAAACTAAAATTGATGTTACTAAGTAAAATTCTAACCTTGAATTGAGGCCTGAGATGCTACATTCGAAAAGAGCAGGTAGAGAGATAAGCAGATAATATTTGTGTGGGTAACATGGGTTCCTGATGTTGGGATAAGGGTAGTTGACTTTTTAATTTTAGTGTCGGAATTTATTGACAGATCACAGTCCGCCAGCAGTTTGTGACCGAACCAATTCCGCCACAAATTTCAGACACAAAACTGTGACGGACCATTACGGACACCAATTTATGTCGGATTGTTATCGGACACTAAAATCAGACACTAAACAGCGGCCCATAATACAGCCGACGCAAATATCCGACACTAATTTGCGAATTTCTTGTAGTGTAATTAAACAATACGCTGCTCAATGTTCCTGATTATAGTTTCCCTCGAAAAACTAATCTGGAGTAAATATAAAATCTAATTATAGTTGTCCTTTGGCCTCCCTGCTAAAGCATACTACGTATTTATTTATTTAAATAAGGGTCTAAGGGATTTAACAATCTACCGGACTCCAAAATTGTAATAAAGCTTCTAAGAAGTAACACGTACAAGATTGAAATGAAATGTGAGTATTCCTGAGCAGCCATACATACACAATAAGGTTTGAGGAATATGGGTTAAAAGTGATAGTTTGGTCGATTTCAGATCAAATAAATTAGAGCCTCATGCATTGAAGCGATGATTGCTTGGGTGTTTTTTTATTAGTTTGATAGTTGTAGGGAGGTTGCAGAGAAGGAGAGAGACAAGGGAAACGGGTTGAAGAAGCTAGACATAAGGTGATATGGAAATCTTTATGGGACGGGAAAAGAATTGTTCAAGAGATGATAATGGATTTTTTACTTCTTCAATGCTTCAACATATCCATGTCCATCAACCATATTAACCCTGGACATGGATCATATACCATAAGACTTGAATTGAACCCGGCCTATATTGTGCAAGAAAGTAAACCGAAAGAGATTTAGATAAATACGAAGTACAAAACATAAATCATGTTTAGTTCTTATCGCCATGTCATATCATCAATAATCATCAATATATTTAAGTATACCTTCGTTAATATACGTATAAATTGGTTGAGTATGTAAAGTCTATTCAAATTGGTGTAACAAATCATTGCCTGATTTGTTGAGTTAAAAAAACATATTCCCAATATTCAGTTTTTCCTTCAAAAAAACAATCCTTCTAATCTTATTATATTATTTGCTCAAGCTAAGCAATATTCATTATTAATAAGTAAAATAAATACAGAGTTCATGAAAATATAAACAATAAGTACTTTCTTAAGAAAAGCAATTAACATGAATTTAATTTTGCTTACTACACATTTTGGTTAGTCACATAAGTTTTTTTTTTTTTTTTTGGGGGGGGGGGGGGGGGGGGTTAAGGAACATTCTTAAGGAACAAATGAAAAAGATCAAAGCTCGAAGGAACCAATGAAGGTTATCAAGAAGTACCACAAAATATTTAAATTTATTCATGTTAATTTACGTTGATCGAATAACATGGTTTTGTTTGTGGTGGCTGAATTGGTCATTGTAAAAGTTTTGATGTATCATTTTGAATTTCAAATTTTTGTTTTAATTACTACAAGATTATCTGTTTCGACCGTGCATCGCACGGGTGAGAATACTAGTTGACATTAATACATTTACATCCCCAACGACATTTAAATCTATTAAGTTGTACATTCTAAGTTTAAATTAGACAATGACAAAGACATCAACCAATAATACATTTTTAATAACTTCAACATTGTTTAACCTCGTGAATCGGTTATTATTGAATTGTAATTTTTGTCCGGCCACCAAGGAGGGTGTTCGTGAGTCATGACTCATGAGAAGTTTTCTTAATATTACAATAGTAGTATGTATGATATTATTATTTTTAGAATAGTATGCACCACATACACACACATATATTGTGAATATTATATTTTAATATTTGTATTAATGCTATAATAATTTAAAGTTTATTATCTATGCAATAAATTATTTTTAGAAAGCAAGAAGTAAATGAATTATGTAATTTAATGTCAATAAACATTTATATTTTGGATTCATTTTACGTGATCTAAAAACTGTGTAATTAGTGTGTCTGATATTTAATATTGTTTGATATATATTTTACAAAATCAAGTACTTGTTATCTAATAAAAATAATTAAACATTACAAAACTAGGAATTCTTTTATAATAAGTATACTAAATCTTAAACAACGAGTTATTCTATTGTTTATTTGTTTAAGTTATGTAATTATTTTAGATGTTCCTTTTTTTTAAATCTTCAATTAAGTATTACATTATGTAACACTATATATTACTTTTGAAAATTAAAAGCTAAGGGGGGCGAATCTAATTAAATTATGAAAGTTTTATGAAAATATTACATATATGGTAGAAAATTTTGAAAGTCCAAAAGGGGGGGGGTCGCCCCCCCGCCGCCGCCCCCCCCCCTAAATCCATCCCTGGGGCGACCTAAATACCACGTTAGCTTTAGGCCTTTAGACATAGAAAATGAGTCTTTTAATATAGACTAAGGGGTCAAATAAGTCCTTTAACTGACTTAAAGTGTTCAATTAGAACCCTTATATGAAGGTTTTGCCCGGTGGTCGTCTATTGGGGCGGTTCCCGGTGGAATTTTTTGATGAGATTTTTTTACCATCTTCTTCATTAAGTCTAGTTTACTCATACCAAATTTCAGCTAAAAACTCAACGGGGAAGGCAGTCAAATGATTTTTTGAAGATAACTGTGAAGTTAAACAGCGCAGTACATTTCAAAAAATCATTCGACTGCCTTTCCGGTTGAATTTTTAGCTGAAATTTGGTATGAGTAAACTAGACTTAATGAAGAAGATGCTCAAAAAATTTCATCAAAAAATTCCACCGGGAACTGCCCCAATTAGCGACGGCCAGGCAGAACCTCCTATATAAGGGGCTAATTTAACACTTTAAGTCAGTTCAAGGGCATATTTGACCCTTTAGCCTTTAATATAAGGGGTCTAAACTTTGTGCATAGTTATGACTTATGAGACCAAAATTGGTGAAATTTGTACCTTTGGTAATAATTGTAACACCGTCCCCAAATGTATTTACTTTTAAGTGAATAATGTATTGAACCTTGTGGAATGGTAAATAAGTATACGAGGTTGTGATTTTTTATAAATCCTTTTGCGTGAATAGTAAATTCGCACGCGGGGCCCACACCGGGAGCGGGGAGGCGCCCGAAACTTCTGAAACCATATATTTTATTTATATTGGTCAAGATAATGCTTATACGGTGGTGGATAATTTATTTGGTCCATGGAAAGGCCCAGAGTTGATCGATTGGCTAATTGAGGCCCAAATACCGGTATCAGTAACTTTTCAGATAACAGCCCGAAATGAATTTCGGAGGCTTATAAATTAAAGTTGGGAAATGTATATTCATTATAAGGGTCATAATGATTAAGAACGCATAATATATTTTATTTGACCCGATACAATAAAATATATTTAAAACAGTCAAAAAAATACAACTTTCGGGACCGATGGTACACGTCGGGACACAAAGGGATGACCTCCCACATGAGTGGGGGCCACCCCACGTTTTTTGGGGCTGAACAAACAAAAAGAGTGATGGGTTGACAAAGGAATGAGTGGAGGAGGTGCAAAGGGACCCTTTGACCTCACTCATTTGTCAAATGAGACAAAGAGGAACCCCTACCCCCTTTCCTTTGCATTATTCGGCCAACCCACCAAGAGAGGAGAAAGAAGAAGCCCCCAACCCATTCTCCATTGTTACAGCTGAGCTCAAGAAGGAGGATTCCAAAAGAAAGGGTGTTAAGAAGGAAAAAGTTGGGAGAAAGTGAGAAAAATTAAGGTAATGACCTTATAAAAACTTTTCCTTTATTTTTCTCCCACCATATGAGATATATATCATATGGAGAACCCTTGAGGTTGTTCTACTTTCTAAGGGTGTGGAATAATGGGTTGGAAAGTGGTTCTATGTCCAAAAGCGGACTTAGAAGCCAAACCGACAAGTTCACCGGAAAATAACCTTTTAGAGGTTATTGGTATTAATTAAGGTCTTATGTGGTTAAAACCTTGTTAGGAACTTGATTAAAGTATTTTTGAGCTTCGCCGGAGTTTCGCCGGAGTTGGTCAAAGTTCGCCGGAGTTGGTCAAAGTTCGCCGGAATTAGCCAAAGTTCAACCGAGAAACGTAGAACGTGCTTAAGCTCACTTGAGGTGAGGATGACCGACTATATTGCTTATAATTATTGGGTTAATTTCATGAGACTACCTAAATGAAATATATGTGTTTGGCATGATTTATTGATAATAAAAAAATGCCTAAATGAGATTATTATTGTTTATAAGCAAAATGCATAATATACAAATTTATGACTAAATTGTGTATGATTATGTGTTGTGAATACAATGGCCCAATTGATGTATAAATTACAAATTATATGGTGATAAATATACTTTTACCTCATGGAAGGAATAAAAGTGATATTTTGATATTGAGTCAAGTTATACTTGAATGTAAAATTAAATTGAAATATACGAATTTTTATGAATATGCATTGGTTTGTTAAGAATAAACGACTAGTGTAGAAAAGACTAGTCGGGGATGTTAGCTCAATAGTGCTTGGGGGCAAATCCCAAGGTATTGGAGTTAAGTAACCTTAAAGGATATTTAGGGTGGACTTTGTGAAGTCAAGATATATTAGGAGTAGGCCTCAAGGGTTACTCTAAAGGGAATGGAGCCTAGACTAAGAAGTGGTTTAGGGATTAGATGACGTGACTATGAGCCGAGCTCTAGCACGTGGTAGTATGACTACGAGCCGAGCTCTAGCAAATGTAGTGTGACTATGAGCCGAGCTCTAGCACAAATTAGTATGACTATGAGCCGAGCTCTAGCAAACGTAGTGTGACTATGAGCCGAGCTCTAGCACAAATTAGTATGACTATGAGTCGAGCTCTAGCAAACGTAGTGTGACTATGAGCCGAGCTCTAGCATGAAGGAATATGAGTTAATTACAATGAATAACATCTTAGATTGAGGGTCTTGGAAATTGAAACTTTGATTATACTTAGTATAGTTGTCATTGTACTTGTCAAATGCTTCCAAGTACTGACCTCCCCTTCACGGGGGAGGCCACCTCACAGTTTCAGGTAGGGAGTAGAGCTTGCTACTACCGCTCGTTGCTTCGGGGAATTCAAGGAGGAAGGCGGGGTTCGTGCTTCTCCTGTTTCTGTTTTGAAAACAATTTAAATAATGCTCATGGATATTATTTCGAATATTTATTTGGGGGCTTGTATGCCCGTGGTTGCCACGTGTGGCTTGAATATTGGTAATTATGTTTCCACTGCTTAATTAAATATTTTACATTATGATGATTTATGGATGTACTATGTGTGAATGGTATTCAAGACGCCTAGTGTAGTATGGATGAGTTGGACTGCGGTTGACTATTCGTACTGTACGGCGGGTTGTTGACGTGTTCGGTAGGTCCGGGGCGTGACAATAATTGGCAAGTCGTGTATATCACGCAATAATTTAGATGGTGAAAGTTTTACAAAAAATAACTTCCCGCAAGTTGGATTTTATAAAATATAATTGACTTCCACAACTACACATGAATACCAAGCAAGTTTAATTTGAAAGTTTGTTTTACAAAAGTAATTAAATGAACCTGAACAGGCGTGTGAACCTGCAATACCTCACATAAAATGTATTCAATTTTCTATTACAAGTTTAGGACTACTACCACTATGTTGGTTTAAGCCTAAACTACCAATCAGGTACACCATAGATCATGCTTTGGCGCACATTCTCTAGTCCAGTCTAGAATTTAACCAGTCACCATTGAAGACAACAACAATTATAACTATTTTGTTTTAAATATATCTACACTATGAATTTACAAGCATGTGACAACGCCCCTATTTGGAAGCTATATCAATTTATTCCGCTTATCGGTAATGTAATCTGAATAAATGACTTGAATTACTTCTTTGCTGAAATAGTTGTTACCAAACGCTTTTCCTTTCAAAAAACATGCAGCTATTTGACCCAAATAACTCTTGCCAGATGGGCTTTATGTTGTTGGTATTATAGCTAGTATTTGGTTTCTTACCATCCCCATGCACTTCTCTATTTCAGCATAATGTGGTAGGTTTTGAGATGATCTAGTCTACAAGCTTGCAAGCGTAGAGTCCAGTATTTTTGCCACATCAGCTGGAGGAAATTGCCTTTCTGTACACTTCTGTTGTTTATCAAAAATCACGCAAAGTTACACATCAATTGTATATAGGTCTATTACACATCGAAAAGGATGTACCTCATGTCTCAGCTCCCAACAAAAAGGGAAGGGAATAATTTCGCAATTTGGCAATTTTGTTGTTAACATTAGCTGTTTGAATTAATCTTTGATAATAAAAAAAGTAATAGCACTTTCACCTCAAAACTTTTTCTCTGTTTCAGTTGACGATGTGTCGATGTTTGAATGATGATCAAATCCACCCTCCCAGTCCCCACTAATATTTAGTTAGTATAAAACATTAAAAAAAAATTTGAATTAAAAGTTCAATGAAAACGCAAAATCGAATTCAAATATTGACATATAAATCTTAGATTAATAAAGTAAGAAAATTTGGAGGGAAGGAGTAGTAATTAGCTCTTTGTATGTGAGCTTTATGGAAATGAGTTTCCTATTACTTTTAGCTCATGTATAGGTTCATTACCAAGCACTAATCTTCTTTGTTTGATTTCACGTTAAAAACACTAAAAACCTCCAAAAGGCGATTTATCAAATAGGGTAAATCTAGGCCACATTTCCCTTACTGGAGGCATTTCAACATCAGAGTGTAATGATCTTATTTGGTAATGATCTTATTTGGGTCCTTTGAGTGAGATTTCACTATTCTTAAAGTTACTTCTCATAAAAATCTGACATAATTAAACGCCAAACCTCAAGATTTACCTGAATCATTAGGAGAGTACCATCACATTGGGTAATAAGTTCCGAAGGGAAGTCTGTCGCGTTTGCATGCATACTGTTGTTCAGTTTGCAATAAGGTGCCTATGAACAGGTTAAGTTAGAGATCAACACTGAGAGCATAAATGTTCATTAAATAAACCAAAGGCAAAAAATCTTACCGTAAGCAAGCATGCTTCATCTGTGAGTATCTGATCATTTAGATAATCTATAGCTTCTTCAAAACTCCCTTTACTGTTCTCCACACCATTAAGTGATGACATTGCCTAACCAATAAGATATGACTGGCTAGCTTGTAAGGATTGCTGCCCGTGGAATGACAACTTACACAAAGGTGCATTTCAAAATAATATGCTCCCTCAGAAAAGGGAGCAAACAGGTGTATCACCAAAAAAAATCTTGTCTCAATCACTTGTCCCAAACAAAAGGCAAACCAAAGTTGATCAAATGAAGCTGATTTTTTTCATTTGTGATTAAAAAAGGGAAAACTAATTTATATAACCCAAACTTTGAAGGGGGTGAGGTAAGTATCCTATACTTGCATATGTAAATTATATACCCCGAACTTTAAATAAAAAGTTAGATTAGTAACATGAACATATTTTTTTTCACAAATATAAATTTATGATGTTTGTACATAATATGATACAAAGATAAATTTATGATGTTTTTAAAAAATATAAAAAAGAAAGATTAAAAGATAAAAAAGGATAAAAAGATAAGATAAAAATGATAAAAAGGATAACATAAAAAATATAAACAGATAAAGAACATACGAGAGGGATAAAAAAGTTAAAAAGGTAGAAAAGTTGAAAGGGAAAAGGGTCAAATAAACCCTTTTACTATTTTCAAACCATCATTAAAGCCCTTGTACTATACTAAAAAAAGTATCATATCAGTTCACTACTTTAAAAAGTTGATCAATTTGGCCATTTATTAAGTTTTTGACAAGTAATAGTAGGTTTTTTATATTTAAAACGATAAAACATTGTTAAATTTGAAGAGATATAACGATAAAACGATCTTGGGGTGGAGAGTACTCTTTCTTTGCGTCTGTAGGTGGAATCGTGGAAGGCCAACAATGAAATTGCAGATAGCGACTCGTGGAAACGTGGCTGCATAGGGCCTCTGCAAGTACCGGGGACGGAGCCTCACTCTCTATCTATTAGATTGTGATTATAGTCCAATTTACATCTTCCCATCGTGTCGTCCGGTCGGTGTTGGGGGCCCCTCAGGGATGGGGTGTCATCCTTTTTTTTGTGCCTGGATGGGGTTGAACAATTAATGGTGTAGTGTTGATTAAATTGGAATTAAGAATTCATTAAGGTTAGGTCTATATAGGTCCATGTATAATTGTTTCTTTTCATTTTAAAAAGACATGATCATATACAAATGATATTTGAGCACATTAAAGATTTCAAATGAGTTTTTGAATTTTTCGATACTCATTCTATAAGTTATGTGTGTCCATTGGATATTGATATAATAATCATTTTAAAATGTCTTATCAATGCATATTTCAAAAGTATTATGATACTCAATTACATAATTTGATATTAAATAAAGAAGGTTTGATACTCAATGAGATTGTATTGATGTTCAAGTAACAAAACTTACGATTTGCATATCAATGCTCATTTCGTAAGTTACATATGCTTATTTGGCAATGATGTTATGCTCATTTTTAAAATGTCATAACAATGCATATTTCAAAACCACTAGCATATTACATTAGATTTGCATATTGAACTTCATGGGAGTTGATTATAGATATAGTTTAATAAGTGAATTAGAACATATAAAGCAGAGATCACGATATTCACTATTAGATTCATAATATCAACATAATTGATTTGGTGCTCATTAAAAGTGCATTAATGCTTATTTAGAGGAAGACACAATTTTCATTTGAATTGCAAAAATGTCACCGACTGTACGGTGCACACCATACAGTTGGTTGTACGGTATACGAACTTCGTAATAAGTGCGCTACATCGGACATAAATTAGGGGAGAAATTGCAAGGGTGGTTATTTGACTTTACATCCTACATTTTGGGTGTTATGTTACTCTGCACCCTGTTTTTAAAATTATTTTTACATGAGCCTCACTCCTTCACATTTTTTTTTAAAATTGTGATACATTAATGATTTTAAATAATAGTGCAAATTCTTATATTTATATATATACTATATAAAAACGGAATAGTGGAGAGAATTTTGGGCGGGAAGTAGGGGTGGTTCGGTACGGTATACCTTATATTTTTTCTCATACCTTTGCCGTACCAAAACTTTCGGTATGCAAAATTTGCATACCTTTACCTTACCGAAGTTTCGGTATACCGCATTTCGGTATACCGAAGTTTCGGTTCGGTAACGGTACGGTATCGGTAAATTACCGTGCATGTCTCCCAATACAAAAAATTATCACAGACTAACGAAATATACTAAATCATTATTACTAGTGACATGTTAAATCTATTATTAAAATGTTACGAAATACAATTAATAATCTATTGATGTCAATTCAATATTGAACAATAATTATTATTATTATTATTAGTAGTATATTTAAGCAGTTCAACATTCCGCATATTAAAAAGTAACACATTCTCCTAAAATAACTTGAACAATATAGATATAATTAAATCAACAGTGATCTATAACAAAAATAAATAAAACTATTCAAACAACATGGATATAAAATCATTTATTTCTAATATGATATTGTGTATTTAGTCATTTTTATAATTTTTTAAAATTTGAATAAGACTTTCGGATAAAGATGTGTGTCTCGACTCGCGGAATCCCTATGTAGATACACTTGTCACATAAGTGTATCTCTCTACACTTGTCAGCTACTTAGCGGCTCAACCATCACGACTTGCAAGATCTTGGAACAAGATGGACTTGTTTCTTGACATTTGCACATTAGTCATTAGTCATTAAGGTTAGCGTAGTAGAAGCCTATAAGGTTATAGTGGGTTTGAGAAATTGGGCCTTTATTTTTGTATTTTTGTATTTTTGTATTTGTAACCAACTTAAGTATTAATTTTGGACCCTCGAAAAAAAAGTATTAATTTTGGGCTTCAAAATTGTAATGGATTTCTACAGTATACTATCTTCCGTTCTATAATTCTTGCAACAGTTTGACTTTCACGTTTGCCAATGCACAACTTTGATTGTAATTATATTTATTTATGTATTAGTAAACATTATAAAAAGTTGATATTTTGGAAATTCACATTGATAAGAGTTCAATAACATTTTATACGTAATAATTTGATTATGTATATTAGTAGAAAATCATGGTCAAAGTACGATCTGTGAATAATGTAAAAATCACAATGTTGCAAGAATTATAGAACGGAGGAAGTATTAGAATTAAAAGTAATTGTTGAGTAGGGAGTCGGTACGGTATTATACCGGTATACCGCGGTATTTGAAAACATTTACCGTTACCGTACCGAAATAGATCGGTACGGTATGATACCGTACCGAAAATGACGGTATACCAATATTTCGGTATTTTCCGGTATTTTTCGGTACGGTAAGTGCGGCATACCGATATTTCGGTATTTTTGCCCACCCCTAGCGGGAAGTGCCAAAACTATTTGGCAAACGGATGATCACTTAGTAGTATTAAATATTAAATAATTGCAATAAATGAATGTCTGCTGTGATTCCAATACAACCGTAGACAGTGGTTGTCTCTTGTAACTACAAAAAGCAATGTGTATTAGAGCATCTTCAATGGTTGCTTCTAGGGACTTGCTTGCAATTTTGAAGCTACTAACTTACCATTGGAGCATTGCTCTTCCATTTGCTTGAGAAAGCTAATTAGCCTAAATGAGTTACTAGCTTGAGCAAAGAGAATATTAAATATAGCATTAAAAATAATAAATGAAGAGAAAAGGTTATAGCTAACCATTGGAGTATATTTTAATTTTGCTACAAAAGCTTACGTGGCTAGTCAAGTTATGAGGGCAATTCAAATGCAATTACAATGTTACTTATGCAAAAAGAGTATTTATTTTGGTGTTTTGGTTTGAAGCTTGTGACTTTAGGAACGGTTAAGAATGTTTCTCTTCAAAGAGAGTCATGTTTAGCCATGTTAAGCTTGTGACTTTAGCCATGTTTCTCTTCAGAATCATGGCTAAGAGTGATCCATAAATTAAACAACACTGTCTTATAAATATATTTTTAGCCCGAAACTTTTTCTTGTTATTTATTTTGCAATTTTGGAATAACCACATGGTTTTGAAGGGCAACAATGTTCTCCATTAAGGTGCAAGTGAAGTAAAAATTATTGGGGAATTTAGGCATCAAGAGAGCAACTAAGAGAGGTCACACTATGTCAACTAATAAGCAATGTATTGAGTTTTTTTTAGTATGTTGTAACTGTTTTTACAATTTAATTTAAATCTAATATATATTTATTTTCGACAGTTCATGTTCAATGGATAAAGTTATACACGAAAATTTTGGACAAAGCTATACAGGACATCAGAATTGAAGGAAGAATCTCCAACTATTCATGAATTTATATTGTTTGACTATCACGTACTGATCTGATCACCATGGATTGAGAATAATATGGCTGAAGATATTATTAGTTTAATTTGAGGACTTAATGTTAGGTTCAGAATTTAAAAAATAGTTTTTTAACTACATAATTTTTTAGCACATTAGTTAGTGACATATACTAATACTACGTGCTCTTCGAAGGAGTAATATTTTGATCAAGGCTCTATCTTCGAAGTGTTTCATGCCTCTTCAAACTAATGATTTTGTATACAAACACTTAAACAGCTACAAAAGATAGGTTTTCGATCAAATTCATTTAATTTAATACTTATGCATAACAAAATGAGACATTCATAATAAACTTTTATATACGTTTCTAATAAAGTAATTCCATAGGGGTTAAAATACATGTATAAGTGCATTGTTTAGTGTGTTAAGAAAGTAATTGTTGAGTTTGAATAGTATTGTTTATACATGTTTTCCAACAAAATTTAACGGAGCAATGCATTAAATTGCATACAAATTAAGAAACACTGATTAATTAATTGAATATGTTTGAGTGGGTAATGCCGTAATGGTGACGGGTAAATTGTTCATATACAAATAACATAATTAGAAACTAACATGCAGATTTATTTATGTTTTAAAGATTCTGATATGAAGCTATGTGATAATATACGACTATACAATAATCGCATATCTACCTCAAATATAATTTAAAACTCAATACAATCAATTACATACTCTGTAACTAATACTGCGTAGAGTGTAGAACATTCACTATTACAACATACATGGAATTTTTTGATCTCCTTGAATGCTGAATTGTTGGCGAATAACTCAATAAAATCAAAAGTTTTGTAGTAGTGAGATTACCAAATTTCTGATTAAGGCCGTCAGTTAACCTATGTGATTCCGGCGAAAGCAAAATCGTCGGTGATCCAATCAAAAGAGTGAAAAAGTTTGCAAAAATTATATCACCACCATCCACTGAAGACTAATGATGCATGCAACATATAATAATCAAGCAAGGTTTTTTTAGATGCGATAAAGTGACTAATATATCAAAATTAAAAAATAACTTGCCTTTTTATATTTTGCTACCCCCATTACGCTAATATTGTCCCATTTTACCTTTTCGGGAAATCTCACTAAAATTGTCTCATACCAAATTTGGTAAAGTGTTTGTGGCTCTAAATCATTCTCACTTTATTCTTACTTTATCAAATAATATCAACCACATAAATTCACTTATCTTAATAATTGTGTCACCCCCTTCAGTCACAATATTAGTAAGACGAAGGTAGTATTATATATCCATAATGGATAAGGAGGGAAATCCGAAATGACAGTTGATAATCAGAGAGGAACAGAGGCCGAGAAGGGGGGTGCCAGCTGGAAGTGTTGGGAGAGACCGGGGAAGGTGTCGTAAATTATATGGTACACCCGGTTGTACCGTCCTCACGGTACAGCCGGGCTTTTTTGTTAAGCTTCGCACCTACCACCTGGCTATCTTCCCGTCTTTTGGTTATGTGAGCAGCGATTCCCCCCTGCAGATTCATCTCTTCTTTTGGAGGCCTGTAGTTCAGGAATTCTGCTAACCTCAACTCCCGGATTTTTTCTCCACTATCCCATCATATATCAATTCGAGTCTGAGCTTTTCTCATTTGAAATCAATTTCATAACAATCTTAATTACATACACCACAACTCAATTTAGTCACCCTATAGCCACTGACGACCTCCAGACTCTAGCCACAGTCCACAAGCTTCAATTCGGAGATGATGGTGATTTCCGGGGAGTCTACGCCCCTGGACCGAGATTTCATTGTAGATATATATACTTCGTATATAGTTTTATTGATTTGAGCCTACTAGAGATTTTTTTCTCTTCTAAAAAAAATGAGTTTTTTGAATTTTTCGATACTTATTTTGTAAGTATGTATGCTCATTTTATCTTGGTGTAATACTCGTGTTGTAAGTTACTTATGCTCATTTGATATTGGTATAATACTCATTTTAAAATGAGCATATTCATGCATATTGATATAGTATTCATTTTAGTTTTTTCGATTCTGATTTCATAGGTTATGCATTCTCATTTACTATTTGAGCATACTAGAGATTTTAAATGAGTTTTTTGAATTTTTACGATATTCATTTTGTAAGTATATATGCTCATTTTATCTTGGTGTAATACTCATGTTGTAAGTTACCTATATGCTCATTTGATACTGATCTTATGCTCATTTTCTAAATGTCATATCAATGCATTTTTTAAAAGCGTTATTTTATGATAGACTCCTAATACTCAACATAATAGGTTGGATGCTCATTAAACGTTCATTATTGCTCATTCACAAGAAACTATGATTTCCATCTCAATAGCAGATGTTTGATGCTCAATTAAAATGTCGTGATGTTCAACTAACAAATCTTATGATAAAAAAATAATAAATAGAAAGTGAATTAAAATTTATGAAGCAGAGATCACGATTCTGAATATTAGATTCCTAATACTCAACAGAATAGGTCTGTTGCTCATTAAAGGTTCGCTATTGCTTATTCTCCAGAAGTCTTGATTTTCATCTCAATAGTGGAGGTTTGATGCTCAATTAAAATGTCATGATATTCAACTAACAAACCTTACAATTTTCATATCAATGTGCACTTTGTAAGTTATGTATGCTCATTTCATACTGATGTTATGCTCATTTTTTAAAATGTCATATCAATGCATATTTCAAAAGTATAATATTACATTAGACTCGCATATTGAAATTCATAGGAGTGAATTTTAGATATAATTTAATACGTTTTTCTAGCAGAAAAAAAGAATTAGAAGATATGAAGCAGAGATCGTGATACTCATTATTAGCCTCATAATACTCAATACAATATGTGAGATGCTCAACAAAACTACATTATTGCTCATTTAGCGGGAGCCATGATTTTTTGCTTAAATTACAACACTGCCACCGAAAAAAATAGGCTGTTTTAATTAAATGGACTGTCTTTCTTAATTGGGCCTTTTTTGTGGGCCTTCCGTTGGATTCATTTAATCCTATTCAAATTGGGTTATTAAAATTGGACTGAAACTTAAAAAAATTAAAAGAAAAACCCGGATGTACGGTTCTCACCCGTACATCGAGGTGTACCATATACGTACTCGGAAGGTGTGGCCGTGTGAGGGGAATGACAATGCAAAAGGTGTGAGATGTTGCCTTGTGTGTTTGATGGGGAAAGGAGGATAGACGAAGTGTCAGAAGAAAGTGAAAATAGACATCTAATAGAGAGAGCAATGTAAGTATTGACAATTGGGATGATGAAGGTTCAAGTAATAGAGATTGGGATAAAATGATTACACGTTCAAGACTTCAAGTAATGAAAAAGGGACGAATTAAAACCAAACTATTTCTGTTGTAAGTTTTCAAATTTTTAAAACATACATGTTTAATTCTATATCATTATAAGTTTTCTCCTTTTCATTTTTATCAATTATCTAAAAAAAGTGTGTAATTTTTGTAGTTTATATTGTTTTTTTAATTACTAATTCATCTCCCTTCATCTGTCTTCATCTCTTATAATTTTGTCAAATTTCTTTTTTGGTTGTCCCTTTATAAAATTGTAAAATTATTGCAAATCTCTCTAAAACATATGGAGTGCAAAATCTAGCCCCATCATCCCCTTCTCGGTTCTCACATTGGAGTCGTTGGTCCAACCCGAACGCACCCCCTAATTGGCCTTCAAACAAGGGGATATTTTCATCTTCGCCGTCTAGTTAGGTCTGTACTTACTCAGCCTATCTGTTTGCTCTCCTGAATCAGCTATACTCAGAACTGGGATTTAGATTCGTTATTTTATTGGTTGACGATCTCTGGAGCATGCCTTCTCGCCGACACTTCGCCGTTGTTTCTTCCTGTGCACGTTTGGCTTGACCATTACAGAACCCTTACCTCCAAGCTTTGTCGGCCATGTCAAGGTCGCCCTCACACCTCTCTCTGTGTATTCTCTACATTTTTTTTAAATTCAGTGGGTTTTGTTGCTTCCAACTACTTTATTCTAGTAAATATATGCTCTCATGTTGTATATATGGTATCTGTTTTGCTTTGCTATTTGGTTGGAGTTCTTTTAAATGGTTTCTTGTACTCTAGCTGAATTTAGATTTTTTTAAATTGGGGATTTTCTCTCTCAGCTCCCTTTCTCATATTGAACTTGCTAGGTTATCGAATAATATCTAGATAATGATCACCCGAGTTTAGGAGTGTTTTTTATCTTGGAATAATGGTGTGAAGTGGAGACCATATGTCAAATAAATCAATCAATAAAATTGAACCCTTAAACTAGAGATGTACCTGCCCTTGCCTCCAGCTAGATTGTTGGAGTTGGAGTAAATTTGTGAAACATCACTCACTTGTCCTTAGAGTGCCTTACATATAAACTTAAGATGTTTTTAATTGGACTGGTTTCGGTCCGAGACAAGACTTAAGCAAACCACAATATACCAGACTAGACTTCGACAATTGTAAAATACACATAGAACAAACATCCACCAGACCAGGTGAGACCAGACCAGGTCGCTACAGAGGGGGAGTGGAGAAACATTGGGCTACTAGCCCCTTGGCTAATGTGATATTCAAATATAGAGGTCTCAGGTCTGGAGCATGTGGTAGAACTACCACCATCTGGCATTTGAAAAGGGAACTACATTAGTAAGTTCATCCCTTAGCTCTTTGGGCTGGCAAAAAAATCCAACATGTTTTGATTTTGTTTTTTGAAACCACCAAAGTGGTACAACTCTGAACATTTGAAAGATACTTTAGCAATGAGCATGGGGGGCTTCTTTAAGGCAGAGTTCTACCACTCTACCCTTGTTTTCTTACTGTTTTTCAGTCAGTTTGGTGGCAAAATTGGCTAAGGAAATTTGGAAACTGTCCTGTTGTTGTTTGTGTCCTTGTTACTATTTCTGTGGTACATAGAGGTGAAGACATAGCACCTTAACTCCTTTTCATTTAGCCCTAATGTAAATAGCTGGATAGGGTTTCAATGCTCAGTAATATAGCATCATCATAGAGGAATGAAGCATCTTCAATCGAGTGAAATTTAAAGGATCAATGTTTGTGGCTGCTTTCTTGATTATCCATTGAAAAATTAATTATGCATGGATAGTGTTCATAATTACATTTATTAATTTCTTCATTTTCTATGAATTTGTATACAGATCTTATAATTTCATTCAACATATTGTGATGCTAATGCATTCTTATCTATTTCTCTCTCTCCTCTCTGTTACATTAATATTTAAGACTTTATATTGCATCTTTATGCCCGTATTTCTGACCTGTAACTGTGATACAGATTATTGGCAATTGGTAATAATATAATAAGAGTTGCAAAGGCGCTACAGAAAAGTCGGTCTAGCCTCAATCAAGGAGAAAAGGAATATGGAATCCTTGTTATGGATGGGAGACATTATCCTCTCTATAGATTTTATCAGCAATGTACACATTCAGCTAGAGGATATAACTCATTCACGGCATACAACATTAAAAATGGTCTGTCCAACAATCTAAAAAAAATTGAGACCAATTCTGCAAATAATACTGGTGTACATAAGGGGTGGACGTCTCTTCCCATAAGTAAAATTTCTCAAGCAGTTAGCTTGGCCTTAAACCGCTCATATGTGACTGTTCCCGGACTTTTTTCCATTTTATATGGAGGGCGTGTTGCATGGGCACAAGCACCACCTGACATGGATTTCATCCACCCAAGAAATACACTTTATATGCATGCTCAAGATGGCCATGCTTTCTTTACAGGGTTGGTTCATTCAATATTTGAAGGTTTTGTTTTATTGTTTAGAGGGATTTATTTGACAATACTCTTCACACCAAGCATAACAATGGCTCCTTTTGCCGATGCTCTTGGACCCCGCTTCCGCAAAATGTGGCTTGAGGTTGTTCATCGAACACTTGAAAGAGCAGGGCCCGCTTTTATAAAGTGGGGCCAGTGGGCAGCTACTCGCCCTGACCTGTTCTCTAGTGATTTATGTACTCAGCTGTCAAAGCTTCATACCAAGGCCCCTGAGCATTCCTTTTCATATACGAAAAAAGCAATTGAGAAAGCTTTCGGCCGTAAGATTTCAGAAATTTTTGATGATTTTGAGGAAACTCCTGTTGCATCTGGGAGTATAGCTCAGGTGCATCGAGCTTCTCTGAAATATAGATATCATGGTAGGGAGAACAAACCCATTGATGTGGCCGTTAAGGTTAGACATCCCGGAGTCGGTGAATCTATTAGAAGAGACTTTGAAATCATTAATATGTTTGCTAAAATGTCAAAGGCCATTCCTGCTCTGAAATGGCTGAGGTTGGATGAGAGTGTCCAGCAATTTGCAGTTTTTATGATGTCCCAAGTAGATCTTGCAAGGGAAGCTTCTCATTTGAGTCGTTTCATTTATAATTTTCGGAGATGGAAGGATGTATCTTTTCCTAAGCCTGTGTACCCACTCGTGCACCCTGCAGTATTAGTAGAAACTTTTGAGCAAGGGGAATGTGTGTCACACTATGTTGATGGGATGCAGGGGAATGAACGCCTTAAGAGTGCTCTTGCTCACATTGGTACCCATGCACTTCTCAAAATGCTTCTGGTAATATATTCTTTGTTTCCCCCCATGTAAATGTATGGTATTACTTCAATGCATGAAGTAGTTCTTTTGGTTTCTGAGTGGTGTTAAGGACAATTATACTTAAATGTGATGCCTTAGCTTTCTTTTTTCTCATAAGATCCCTCTTTTTGATAGTTCTGAATTGACTAGAGAAACAAGTGAGGGTTGGATAACAAAGTAATAATGAGGGACTACATTGTAGAGGGCAGAATAATTGGGGGGCACAAATGACAATTTCTCCTTTGTATTGTTATCATATTGTGTTTGATATGTTGCGTCATTTAGCCACAGGGCAACCTTCAATATCTCTTGGCTTGTTTTTGGATTTGTATTTATATGGATATAGTGATATACCATATCAATAAAGTATGTTTCCAGATGAAGTTAGAATATTTGTTATTCTCTAAACCTGCATAGGAGTGTGCGATACAATAGTAAAAAGATAGACTTGATATGATCAATTCCAAGTATGATTGTATCATGATTAGGAAAGATTTTAAGAGAAACCATCTCTCCCCATTTTTTTGGCATGGAATATAATCTCTCATGCTTGTCATCTTTTCATACTGACAGTTATTTGTGTGTGGGGTTTTTTTTGGGGGGAGGGGAGGGGGGAGATTGTAAGAAGTTCTACCTGTCATTTATTGTAAGATTGATACGAGTATATATCAAGGGTATTTTGTGAAACAAATTGCAACATATGACTATATGAGCATACCTCAGAGCAATCTTATGTTATGGGTTGAGTTTAATAACATATTAAGTAAAATAATAAAAATGAGGAGACACTGATTGCATATGAAAAATGTGGACTGCCATTACTTTCCCTATTATCTGTGTTACAGTGCTGAAATTGGCTTTCCTTCTTCCAGGTAGACAACTTTATGCATGCTGATATGCATCCTGGGAATATTCTAGTAAGGGTACCTCAGAGCAAGTCATCACGCAGACGTATCTCCAAAACAAAGCCACATGTCATTTTTCTTGATGTCGGCATGACTGCTGAACTGTCAAAAAATGACAGGGGAAATTTACTTGATTTTTTTAAGGCCGTCGCTTCCAGAGATGGCCGCTCAGCAGCTGAAGCCACTTTGAGATTATCGAAGAACCAGAATTGCCCCAATCCAGAAGCCTTCATTAAGGTTAAACCTCTTTTTTTTTATAGTTTTTTTTAGTTTGGGTCTATTGGTCTAATCTAGCATTCTTTGTTTAGTTTCTGGTATAGAAAAAGCTACTGTGGCATTTACCTGAAGCCCGTGATAAAGACAGCAGACTATTAGAAAACATCAAGCTTTGAGCACACTCATTTTATCGTTTATCTCAAGTTCTAACAAGAACCATAACAACTTTGACATTCAAATTCTAACACATCATTTTCAATTTTTAAAAATATATTCACATGTGTATGTAAATGCACAACACCACACTTCAACCAATCCATTAGATTGATATGGTGTGATTAATGACACTCTACGTCTTAATCCCTTTAATTTGACCATCATGACTTTTGGGGAGAGGTATAGTTCTAAACTTATAGTCGTAGTTTTATAAAGACTAATTTGGTAGTAAATTATTTAAAAAGCTAGTATCACAATTTTAGCATGTGGGCTGTGGTGTTTGGTGTGATAACTTAATTACGTGTAATTAAGTTTTTGTGTTTGAATCATCCTCGTAACAGGAAGTCAAAGAGTCGTTTGATTTTTGGGGGACTGCAGAAGGCGATTTAGTCCACCCTGCCGACTGCATGCATCATCTGCTTGAACAAGTTAGGCGTCACCAAGTAAACATTGATGGAAATGTGTGTGCCGCGATGGTAACGACTTTAGTCCTGGAGGTAAGTTTGTCAATAAGGGTTTGTGTGGATCCAGGAAAATACTAGGGAAAGATATAGGAAGGAAAGGATTGTGAAGATTGTTGAATTATACTCCCTCCGTCCCGCTAAGATTGACCCATTTTACCTTTTCGGGAAGTCCCACTAAGATTGTCTTATACCAAATTTGGTAATGTTTGTGCGGTTCTAAACCATTCTTACTTTATTTTTACTTTATCAATTTAATATCAACCACACAAACCCACTTTTCTAAATAATCGTCACCTTCTCTTTTCCCAATCTTAGTGGGACGGAGGTAGTAAATTTTTTTATCTAATATTACTTTGCATTGTCTAAGATAAACCAACATAAACAAGCAAACTTGTGTAGCGCTGTTTGTCTTTCCAGAACATTTTCCATGATCTTAACACGCCTTAAAAGGGTGTTTTTTTTAGTCTACAACTATTCTCCTAAAATAGCACTTTTCATGGTGTGTTGACAGGGTTGGCAACGGAAACTTGACCCAGATTATGACATAATGAGAACACTGCAGACATTGCTGCTCAAAGCTGACTGGGCAAAATCATTAGCCTACACAATTGAAGGAATTATGGCTCCATAAGTATCTCTTCCGGCCGCTAACAACTGTATGAGGAAAAGTTTGCCTTGCATTTAACATTCTGGTTCATAAAAAGGATGTCACGCTGGCAGCCCTGGCTGTCTTATATATAACTTTGTGGCAAAATTTTGTTAGGAAAAGTTTTACTTGTATGTAGCATTTTAGTCCACAGCTTGTCAGTCTGGTTGAGACTTGAGAGCGATAATCAGAAATCCACGAAAGTGCAATTTTTTTTATTTTCTTAACTATAGTTGACACTCTAAAGTATCCTCACCATCCGTCATCCGATAAATTTTTATTTCTTTTTTTGTCTTTTGCATTTTTTTCAACTTTTTTTTTTTAATTTTAACTATTGTCTTTTGATTTGCAAGGTAAAAGCTATTTGTAAATTGTAATGACGTTCTTTCAATAGATTTATCATTTATGTGTACATGATATGCTTTGGAAGGTAAATGCTTTGGAAAGATAAAAGGGTTTAGAGATGTATTGTACACCTATATAAAATTTACATGATTTCAGGAATACATTAATATGATTTCAAGAACGCATCATTTAAGATCTTAAACTGTTGCTCAAATTACTGGTTTATTATGTGTTTTATCAAATGATAAAAACCCATCAAACTAACTTTCAAATTGGCGCCAAATGCATACATGTAGTAATAAATGTACGAACTTTTATATATTGTGTGTTTTATTTGAATGATCAAATTCTTCCACAAAATGTGAATTAAAAATTTATTAATTACATTTCCAAATTTGAGGATCATTGAAATATAGTAGGTATGGTTATACTCCATTCGTCCTGAACAATTCTTTCCGGTTTGACTTGGAACAAAGTTTAAGAAAGTAATAATAAAGTGGAAATGTATGATTGTGATTTAGTAAGAAGGTAAATGAATGGTAATCATGCAAACCTTTCCAAAAAGATAAGTGAGAAGATTTTTTGGGACGGAGGTAGTACTTGTTTGTGTGGACCCGGAGCATCTAACTCTATTGCACTATAGCTATTTCTGTAAGGAAATGTGCACACGATTCCAGTTTTCAACGGACTTGATCCAATATACCAGTAATTTGTTTAAAGTCTAAAATCGTAATACCTTTTGTGTTTGTTTCTACTTATAAAAAATGGTTTATCTTTATATAAAATTGCTTCTACTTATAAAAATGGTTTATCTTTATATAATTAAAAATAGGGAGTACTTAGTCAAAACTGAGCGTTTAGAAACAAAACTAAGGCTATGTTTGATATGATGAAATGCAATGGAAGAGCATGTAATGCAATAAAAATTGTACTACGTAATACAATGGAATAAAATCGATATTCCATTACTATATTTGGTTAGCAACTGTAGAAAACCCGAGAAGAAGAAAAAGTGCAAATTTGAAAGAGAAAAGTTCATATGCTACTATGTTAGGAGTGGGAGAGTTGGTCGAAAAGAAATACAAGAAAGTGCAATCTCAAATACATAATTTTTCTAATGCAATGCTTATTAGTTATTACACATTAAAGTAATGAATTCCACATATGTAATACACATTGCATTAAAGTTTAAAATAAAATGTCATACCAAACATTGTATTTGAATCAAAATGTAATACTCATTACATTACACGATTGATCACATCAAACCAAACATAGCCTACATGTAAGTGAAAGACTAAAATCTTTCAAGACAAAAGCGCCCTATTGGTTGTCTAGTGTCTACAAACGAAATAAAAATCGTTGGAAGATTGTTCACTAGATCTATATCGTTCCACACAATACTTGCACTATAAATCAAAACGTTCAAGGTCGGATGATTCTTGAAACATGAATTATTTCTCTTGGTGGATTCCTTTCATAGTTTCATGTGTCTATGATACAATCATACAAGTAACTTAACCGACTTCACAAATACTCAAAATCATAAATAAAAATGTGGACATTGCTCTTCTATAACAAATCTTTTGTATGTCTTTCTAAGGATACGAGGACTCTGTCCTCCGGACTCTTTCCCAGAATCATTGAAGTTACTTTCTATGCTTTCAGCATGTATATACTTTCAACACAGCACCACTAAGATATATATTGAGCAACATGGCACCATGACATCAGACATGCGGGACCATTCAAATAGAGCCCCCAACTATTCAAACTTATCAGCTGCCCCGGCCCACCCTTCTTTAAAAAAAGAGTTGCTCTACGACTGATAAAGATGTATCCTTGTGATTAAGCTGTGTTTGTCGGACCACACCTATTCGTGTTTCACAGTTTTGTTTGAAACCCCATGTGCAGACTTGGAGAACACCGGAGAGTAGCAGTGTTGCCTTATGATGGAGCTGAGGACAACGGTATTTGCAGCCAAGAACAGCAAACTAGCTATCCAAAGTTGAATAAATACATTCCTTCCTTTGAATTCAAGCAAATATGCCCAGAACAACCAATGCATCTGAGCTCCGATCCACAGAAGAATGCAGCCTAGCCCCTCCCCTTTCAGCTTCATTTTACTCCATGGTAAAATCAATGGCAATAGGCAAAAATACCATACAAAATATTGAGCAGTAATGACCTGTATGCAAATGGCAAGTAATACAAAAATTCTTACAAGTAGAGCATAATTGTGAGGAAAACCAAGAGCCCAAAAATGGCTGAATATGAGAAATATGTGGGTAGAATGACTGAATTTGATGAAATATCTACAATATTTATTTGATACATAGATTTTAAATATGTTAAAAAAAAGAATATCTACAATTAAGGTTGTAGTGCTACTTTTTCATTATTTTAGCTTTCAGATAGAAAAGTAGCTTATGCGTTACTTTTTTCATTATCATTTACCAATTCAGTCACAAGTCTCAACACAGTGAAATAATTTAGTGTTTGCTGAAAATTCCGGTTGATAGGGGTGAAACTGAAAAAAAAAAAAACTACCAAACAGGCACTACATTAAAGACTGACCAGTATTGACAAACCTTGTTAAATGCAACAAATGCAACTGTTTGCACGAAGAAGCAAAAGGGAAGGTCTTGGGCGAAACAGAAGATGATTGCTAGCTGCACCATAATCTGAGGAAAAAAAGAGACTAGCTTTTCCAAGACTGAGAACTCATATTCATAGTTGAGATATATGTGGTAGAAGTATATTGAAAAATTGTGTCTTGGGTCAGTACGAGTGAGATGATATAGCAGAGCTTCGTGCAAGAATTCCCATCTGTATAAATAGAAGAAAAACCCAGTCGAGATAAAGAACATAGCACCAGAAATTAATCCAAACATCACCCTCCTCCAAGATAAAATGCTTATCAAGAAAGCACAAAGAGAACGTCTTTCGAGATATGAACTTGGCTTTAAAGAACTCCAATCTGTCAGTGTGGGCTCGGTACTATGAGGCTGGAAATTTAGAGGATCAAGAGCCAAAATTATGGGAAGTGCATAAATTATAGGATAGATTCTCATGTGGACAACAAATCCATACCAAAGTGCCGCTTGGAGAAGTGAGCCTGTTATCAAGAAAACATGGGTATAGATCAAAAATGTATTTTTTTCAAAAGTAGATTAACTAATAGGCGCAGAAACTAAATGAATCCAATAAAGATTGCAAATTTAAGAATAAAGAATTATAGGCTTAGTGACAGTATGTAGGAGAGGAGCTGACAGTAGTAATAACTAATTTCTGAAATTAAACTATAACCTGAGCGCCAAATTTACTCAACACGACTAAGTGGAAAAGTCATGTTCCACAGCCAGTAGTTAAATTGCTACTCAGCAGCAACTCGTTCAAGTGACGAGTAGTGAGCAGGACCAATTAGGCGATTACTCGGGCTTACTCGGTGACTCGGCCTTGTATTAATAAATTTTTTAAATAAAACTGCCCCAAAATTCTAGTAAGCTATTAGTATTATAATTCTTAAGTATGAATAAAATAATTATAATCCTAACAATGAAGTAGTAAGAATTAAAAAACATTCTAACTTTCCAAGAAAATCAGTCATCTAAAACTTTAGTATTGCGAACTTTTGTTGAAACGAATCTTCACTCTTCATTGGGTTCAAGGTCTTCATTTAATTCTTCATCCTCCATGTCCCCAAACAGATCTTTACTACTCAGGTTCCCCACAAGTTCATCATCTTGCACATCATCTAAATCAGTATCAAGCAGCCTGTATCACTGTATGCAGACTATATGATACATTATCTCTTCTGTTTTGTCTCCTTGCAGTTGCCCGTGGATCAATGATTCAGAGGCTTATTGGGCTGCCTGTACTTGTTCCCAACTCCCAAGTCAGATCATCTCTTAGTAATCTTATTTTCCAGTTTTTAAAATACCCACTAATTATTTATAAATTCCATAATATCCCACTTTAGTACGGAGTATAAATTTTCCATATATAACCTTAAAAAATCAATTACTGATTCCGAGTAATTCCGCAAGTCGACCTTATCAATGAGTATGAGTTACCCCGAGTAGCTCGTACTCAAGGTAACAAATAGGCAATAGGCAAGGTCCTACCCCGAGTAACAAGTACCTGGCGAGTACTTAGAGATTAGATAACAAAGGTTCCACAATTTAAGTCCCCCCCCACACCCCACACCCCCGGCATTCTGGGTGTGCAAGCGCAGGTGTTGGCCCACGAACTTGGGTTTCAAACCAATTCTTTTTTTTGTAGTTAAACCAAAAGTTAACAAAAGACTTGCCTTTCATGAGACAGATAATGATCCAAAGAAGAATGGCACAAACGATTGGCTCGCAGTTTCCACGAGTTCCAATTGTAAAGGTAAAAGGATTAAACAGCCAGACCATTACTGAATAGGACACTAGTCTCTCCGGCACCCCTCTTAGTTTCAGGATTTTGTGTATTAGAAACCCCACAAGCAGATCTGCCATGCATAAAAATTAGCATTTCAATACACATAAGAATTTCAAGAAAACGCTCCACGATAGAAAAAGATTGTCAGTAATATATTACCTGATGCAGAAAAGAGGAACTTGCCCCAAGAAGGATGGATGAAGGAATTGGGGATGAGGAGAAAAGCAATAAACGGTGAGTAGCGGTAGGTGGATCTCTTGTAAGGGGATTCACCTTTGGCCATCAGGGCGGCGGCATCAGAAAATACAAAGTAGTCAATATCAGTGTATCGAACCTCCATGTGTGTGTCTTGCCATTCACCGTAGAGGATCAAGAACAAACGAAGAAATGCAGAGAATAGAAGCAAAGAACAGAGGTTTAAGGCCACCATGGTTTCAACTTTTAATTCATCAGATTAATTTGATTAAGCATCTGCAGGATATAAACAGAAGTCAAAACTACTACTGTAATTAGCACTATTAATAGTACATATGATCAAATTGGGGGCAATCCGAAAACGAAATTAGGATCATGAAATTGGCTCATTTAGCAGACAACTCATTAATTTAGCATAAAATTGGCATTTCAGCCATTACAGAAGGGATTGTTATCTCTATTAGGTCTCTACTTCTTTGTATATCCACTGGGAGAACCTTCGATTAAATATTCCGTTAGCATAGAATAGCAGACACTGAGCATGTTTGCCTTGAAAACCCCAAATCTGCGTCTATTCCTACTAACAACAAAAGAAGAAAAACCTAATTTGAATCTTATTCATATATTCACGCATACAACCATTTCTCTTTAAAGGAAAACCATTTCTAGGGCCTAGGGGCTATACTCGAGCTTATTCTGAAAAATTGTAAAATCATTTCTCTTTAAAGTAAGATGCATAATAGAAATATTTCAAAAAATTGATATTCATGTGAAGATTTTTTTAATTGGCCATGTTAAGTTTACAAATGTAATAAAAATTCATAAATTTGAGTTGAAGAACACATTTTAAAAGACCAACAAATATAAACAACAACTTTTAACCTCTATCGCAAACTAACAATTCAATAAGATAACAAGATAATAAAATAGGAATTATAAATCATACGTCACATCAATTCAACATATATAATTTGATACTACGTACAAGTTGATAGAAATAGGAAATGGCGTGGCTGAGTAACTGAATTGGCCCTTGAATCAACCAAGCACTAAACCAGAATTAAAGCAATCAAGCAATTGGAATCAGAATTTTCCACCATTTTGAAGAATAGAAGCGGCAGTCACAACCCACAGGTCGCTCGGTTTTCTCACCTATTTTTCGAAGCGGCGGCGCTTCAGACCTGCGGGCTTGCGTCGGTCATCTACTAATGTATTCGATCAGTGATACGATGGCTATGTGTTCGATCAGGGCTAGGGTCGGACATTGGGACTTGGGAGCCGTAGCCGATTATGGGACTGTTGGGAGTCGATGTTCGGATTGTTGGGGCGGGCATTTCGACGATCAAGTACAGTGCTGAACTTTGACTGTTGGGGACGCTGTGGAGGGCATGGAGATTGGAGAGGGGATTGGATTGGGAAGATGGGGAGGGTCGCTGAGGGCTAGTGGCTGGTGGTGGTGATCGGCGCCGGTGATCTGGGCTGGTGGTCGAAATAAGTGATTTTTAAAAAAAAAATGCTTATTTTCGATTTTCGTGTAAAATTTACTTTCTACCAAACATTACCAACTTTTACTACCAAACAGAGTCTAAATCTTGACCAAGTTTAATGTACATGATTATTATTAAAGTAAAATTTGTGTGACTAAAGTTTGTGCATAAAATACGGAATTAATTGGAATCATAAATCTTTTATTTAAAAAAAAAGTGACAAAATTAGTGGAACAACAAAAAAGTGAAAGTTAACAAAATTTTAAGGGACGGAGGAGTGATTCTTTGCACGCTAGATGGTACAATTTAGTAAATTTGATACTTATTAGTCGCATTTTAAAAATTAAAAACCATTATTTTTTATACATTATCTAATTTTTAGTAATATTAAGGGAAAACTGACAATTTGATTCTCGTGCTATTAAGAAAAAATCAATTAGATCCTCGTATTTTAAAAAAATCATTCACAAACTTTGTAAAATCATTCAATTAAGTTCATTTGCAACCACCTAATTCATTGTTTCTTGATAGTAGTAAAACCTCATTACTATCTTGACAAAAATGGTAGCATACACCGTACAATATCATATTGACAAATATAATACTCTTTGTACAATGTAAACACGTTGGCTTTATATGAAAGTATCATGCCATCAAACGAAATTTGAATGAAGAGCAGCGAGTACTTCGGCCAAAATAGGAAAAATACTAAACGAAATTGAATGAAGAGCAGTGAGTACTTCGGCCAAAATAGGGAAAATATTAAATTTCTAATCATATTATCTTCGTATCCAAATTGTTTTTTATATGAAAAATGACTTATATTGATATCACAACATACAAATATGAACTAAAAAAACAAAAAGAGCGCAGGCAATTCAACTGGCGACCCTCGAATCAGACTCAGAGTTAATCACCTCATCAGAAGTAGGGCTGAGAAAAAGCTCCCGACTCCCGATCTCGATCCCGACAATCCCGATCCCGACATTCCCGATCCCGACTAGTCGGGAATTTTTCCCGATCCCGACTAAGTCGGGACGGGACCGAATTTTTTTTTAAAAAGTCGGGATCGGGAAAATCCCGACATCCCGACATTATATATATATATATATATATATATATATATATATATATATATATATATATGAATATATAAAAAATGAATATACATTTATAAAAAATAAATATGTATCTAAATATTTGCATTTTTTAATTACTTATTCCTTACATAGATTAATCTTTTACTATGAGTATCTTACAATATCAAACTTCTAAAACTATTCGGCATTTGTCCGAAAACGAATAATCGGGATCCTAACTAAATAGATATTATTCTTGATCCTGACAATCTAAATCACAACAATATTACAAATTTTGCGGTTCTGATGAACTCTTTAAAAAATCATGATCGAGACTAAGATTGATTTCTTTAGTAAATAATCATAATATGTATTTATACATTACATTTATTGGTCACAAAGTTTCTCAATGAGTCTACTTAGTTTTGAATCTTAAATAATATATGTTACACATCCTTCTTTTAGTGGTTTTTATATAATGTTTGAAGTAAGTTTCACTAAGCCTTGATAGCTTATTAAAAAAATTATACTATCAATTAATTGAAGTTACAAATAATCTTTTTTCTTCTAAAAGTATGTACTAGTGTGAATTTGAGATGATAATTATTACAATAAATTTTATAAGTGGCTGATGATAAATATGGTATAACAATTAATGAACAAAGAATAATCTTGAAACCACTAAATATCAAAGTTGTTGTTTAACTACAGAAATTACATAATTTTATGTTTGATGATACTTCATTGTCGGGATTTAGCGGGATTCAGCGGGATTCCCGATCGGAATCCCGACTTAATCAGGATTTTAATGTCGGGATCCCGACTTAATTGGGACGGGATACAGGATCCTATTGTAGTTTTAATCGGGATCGGGACGGGATCAGGATTTGGGCAATCGGGATCGGGATCATCCTGATCCCACCCCTAACTTGAGGTGAAGTACAAATAAAAAGTTATGACACTTTAAAGAAGAGTTGTATTCATATCATAAATTGGACCCACTTTTACCTTTGGCACCTCCAAATACACAAAATATTCAAAGAATCACATGTGACATCTTCTCCACTGATAAATTGAATGGTTGAGATAAGGGAGTCACATATGATTCCTTAAAATCATTCCCAAATACCAAGGTTTTAAGGTTTTTTGGAGTGGAAAGTTCAATCTAATCTTTTCACTCTAGGGTAGTGGTCAGCCTTAGTGTTCAAACACCTTGTTACTTGTGTGATGATGATTTTAATTTTTATATATTATTCTCAAACTAAATAAAATTAAAATATAATTAACTACAACTTAGTATACTAGAATAAAAGTTAATTATTTAATAAATAAATAAATGGATGAACATAAAATTACGAGAAAATAAATATAAATAATACCAAGTATAATTAACCTGTAAACCACTAATAATATGTATTTTGAAATAATTTTTAATAATATCAATTATTTGAACATATAATAAGAATAATATGTAGGTGCTTTCCAACTAGAAAGTCAGTTATCTAAGAGATAACCAATATCAAACCATCAAATAAAGGTTATTTGAAAGTATTATTACTTGATATAAATGATTAAATTTCTAAAGGGAAATGGTTATGTTTCGCTTTTGTTACATAATTAATGATCGAATAGTTGATATTATTAAATATAATTGGGAAAATAAATTTAAATAATATCAATTATCTTCCATGAATCAAGAATGATATGAACTTTGGAAATAAATTTCAATAAGATCAACTATTTGAATATATACATCAAAAGTGATACGTAGTATATAGCAAATTTTCACTAGTTATATATTTAACTCATCAAAAACTAATATCAAAATATGAAATAATTTACTGTATTTCCAAATATCCAATATTTGATGATTTGATATTAATTTTTTATGTCTTAAATGATTGGATTTCTGGTAGAAATGTAACTCTATTTTATTTTTTATTACATTAGATAATTGATATTATTAAAAGTTATTTCTATATGTATTATTTCATGAAAGATAGTTGGTATTAATTAAAGTTATTTTCTTTTGTAAAGTACAATTTTATTAAAAAAAAAACCCTATAAAGTTTAGGAGTGATAGGTTTGGTACTCTAAAATAACCCATTACACATATATTTTCAACAGTGTCGAGTATTAATTTTCTTTCACTAAATGGTTCAAAATTACGTCCTCAATAAATTTTCTTTCCGTGTGAAGTTGGTAGTCAATATATGAACATTTGACTTATAATGAAAGCCATCGGTCAAATACCACTAGTATACCAACTCCCATGTTTGACTTATGCCATACTCTCATACGGAGTAATTTAGTACGAAAATGCTATGTGTACATCTAAATGTACACAAGATGTACACCATATAAAAGGCCAAAACAAAATATTTTCAGATTTTTTACCCCCTTTCCCACCTCTCTCTCACACGTGCGAGCCTCTTCCCCTTTCTCCCGCCTCTCCACTCCACTCTCCACTTCCTTCCTCTTCGATTTTTTTTTTCCGATTTCTGCGCATGCCCCCCACGCCGTTCATCCTCTTCGTCTAGCACCGCTGCCTCTGAAGCCGTCCACCTCTTGTCACCGGCGCCTCACCGTCTTCCTCTCCAAGCGCCAACCTCGAAGCCGTTTCCACCGGAAGAAGCCGGCGCGATGGTTCGTACTTCACTGTCATCTCTTGCTGAGTCTTCAAAAAAACGGTAATATCCACTTCTTGAACATATTTGTGAGTAGTATTGTTGAATTTCACCCCCTATTGTGTGGTATGTGTTTGTTGTATTTTTTTTTCAAATCAATATGAGATTTCGAAGGTGAAAGTTGAAAATTAGAGCTTGATGAAGTGAGAAACACTGTAAATGGTGGTGTGGGAACCTTAAGGGGCCAGATTGATTGTAGGAATTTGATTTTGTTTGGGAGATGGAAGTATAATGTCTGTGGGCAGACGGTTAACCTTGTTCAATTGATTTTCATGGAAGTCGTTTTATATATTTACGTGTGACTTGAATTGTCTGTAGTTTGTGATGTGTTGTCTGTCTTCCTTGATAATTATTAATTTTTTGAAATGTGTATGGTATTTTTGAAATTCACACTTAATTAACATTATTGATAAAAATAGAATGACAGTGCACTATATAGGAGGGGTTTGGGGTTGTTAAGTGACCATGTTGTAGGATTTGGAACATCTTTGGGACGCTGCATTGTGTGGTATGTACAATTAAAGTAGTAGTAAATGATTTAGTATGTACATGAACGAGTTCTTTTGTGTAATTGGTAGGAAGAAGCATGAACTGATGGTTCCGGTTGAGTCCCACTTTCCGGCGCAATATTCTTTGTGCTCATCTTTTGGGAAATATAAAAACTTGTTGGCTGCTATACCAGAGAGTGAGCTGCAAAATTTTAAGAACCTTCCGTGGGGACATTTGGTTGAAACTCCAGAACTCCAATTTTCTGGGCAGATTGTCCATATGTTGTTGTTGCGGATGGTTCGGAGACAACCTGTGGATGAGCTTTGGTTTTCTATACGAGGAAAAATCTTTAAGTTCACTTTTCAAGATTTTTGTGCTATTACTCATCTTCCGGCATACACAACCAGACCCCGTTTTGTGAAAAACGGTGAGAAAGGTAGTGTGGCTAAGTTATTCTTTAAAGGACAGAAGCGTGTCACGTACGAAGAACTGAAGGAAACAATGGCGGCATTAAATCCGAAGAGGAGGGTTGACTCCTTAGCAGTTGTGAAGTTGGCTTCACTTTTTGTGGTAGATTGTATGTTGCTGGCTAGAAACCACGACACAAAGATCAATGCCAATCATCTTGACTGGGTGGAAGACTTTGAGAACTTCAAAAAATATCCTTGGGCCCTTGAATCTTATAACCTAATGGTGTCCAATATGAAGTCGTTGATGCGTGATCAACCGGAGAAGTATGAGGCTGCTGTAGCTAATAACCCGAAGTACAAGAACTGTAAGTTCACTGTTTGGGCCTTACCCCATGTCTTGCAGGTTCGTTTGTACATTGTTTGATAATTGCTTAAATCGTCTGTGTGACAATCTGTTTAATCTGTGGGCAGACATCTCATTAACAATTTTTTGGTTGTGTATTTAGGTTTGGGCGTATGAGAAAATCCCTAGGCTTGCTCCAAGATGTGGCACCAAATTCAAATCTGAAGAAGCTAGTCTTTTCAACTGGAAAGCTACAAGATTTTTTCACTGTACTACTTTGAAGGAACTGGTTTTTAAGGAAGAGCCTTTAGAAGAAACCGTAAGAAGTTGTTAATTATATTTTTTAGTAATACGCATGCACTAATATCACAATTTGTAATCTAATTACTTGACTTGGTCCGTAGGATGATGACGAGGATGGTGATGCAGAAGAAGATGTTGGGGAAGAAGTTGATGGCGAAGAAGATGGACTAAAAGATGAGGATGTCAAACTTCTTCGCAAATTGAAGGTGTTGGAACAACTTGCAAAAACACAGTCTGAAATTGAGCAGTTGAGGACAAGTGTTAGAGGCATTGAGGCCACACTGGTTGAGGTCAAAGACATGTTATCTAAGGTGGTGGGGGTGGTTCTGCATGGGAATGTTCCCACACAAGAGCAGGTAAGATTACAAGTTTATTGTCTATCAACCACAACATGGATTGTTTTGAAAAAAACCCCATTCTCCATTTTGTCTTCACGGATATTGTAATATATACCATCCTCACACCCTAACAGGTCACAATGCAACTTCCCGGCCATTTGAGCTCGAAACTCCTTGAACTTTGCAAGTGTGTACATTTGTTGCAACTCATGTTCCATGGCATATATACTCACACAAGGCAACATTTTGGTGAGACACTTAGCATCCTCTTCGAACTCTTTCTCTACTTTGCATTTCAACGCACGCCCGTATTGATCAACAAATTCCTTTAGACTTGTTTTAGAATGAACAAAGTCGTCAAAAAAGGCGTTAATGCTCTCACTCCGTTGGGTCGTTGACATCCCTGCCCAAAAAGTTGGTCTCAAGTAGCATGGCACCCACCGATGTCTTTCATTGTAAAGCACATGTAGCCATTCGTGGTCATTAAGATGAAACCTACACATTACAAAACATGAATGTTACAATAGTTGTAATATTGAACATAACTTGTACAAAACAAATGCTTACCTTTGCAACATAGAACTCCATGCGAACTCAAATTGTGCACCCGTTTGGGAGTCATAAACAGCATCATGTAAACAAGCATTAACTTCATCTTTATCAGTCAACCCTCCCAACTTCTCAGGCACCTTCTTCATTATATGCCATAGACACCACCGATGTCTTGTATTTGGGAACACAATTTGAATGGCATTTTGCATTGCCCTATCTTGATCGGTAATAATTCCACTAGGACAACAACCATCCATACACTCAAGCCACTTTGTAAACAACCACACAAATGTGTCGGTGTCCTCATTTGAAATTAAGCCACAACCAAACAAGATGAATTGCCCGTGGTGGTTTACTCCTACAAAAGGTGCAAATGGCATGTCGTACTTATTGGTGAGATAAGTTGTATCGAAAGTTATCACATCTCCAAAATCTCTGTAAGCATACCAACATCGCTTGTCCGCCCAAAATACATTGCGAAGGCGAGATTCTTCATCTACATCAAGCGGCGAAACTTGTCAACGTAATTCCTACAATCCTTTTCAATGAACGGTAAATTCTCATAACCGTCGGCTTCTACTACGGCAGAGGTGTAGGTTTTGTGAAGAGGAATTCCAGCAACCGCATTTATTGCAATTTTTCTCTTCGCGCTCATAGTCAATCTCCTATTGCAACGAAAAGCTCTAGTTTTGGTAGGACTCATAGGGTGGTTATGCTGTTCATGCACTTTCGAAATAACCCATGACCCGGCATAGTCATACATTACTTTGATTCGGGCTTTGCAACCCATTGCACTAGTAGCTGCAGGCATCAAACAATTTGTTGACTTTGAAACTCTATTTCCAGCACGGTCACATTCAATTAACATTCCTGTTACGTTTCCTTGTTTGTCTTTCTTTGAGCTCCTAATCCTAATGGGAAAACCTATACGTTTTGCGTAATTCTTATAATGATCATAGGCTTCATCTTTTCCCGCAAACAACATCCCAACTTTTACATGGACGTCTGGTGTACCACCATCTACATTAGTGTTATCCGGGTCTGAGAGAACACATATACAAACAATGATTATTACAAATATAAACGTCTGTGGACAGGCAATAGCAAAACACATTTACTTTATTTCATCTTTGTGCACAAGCAATAGAATATCAACATTTACTACATGAAAAATAGAATACAACACTTTTACTTCATGGACTGCCATAAATGAATGTTAGAGTATACAAATACAATGTCATTCAGTTCTACAAGCACTGAAACCACGAAATGCCTGTCTTCACAGACATTACGTTCCACATACCTTCTTCATCATCAACCACCAGAATCTTCTTTTCCTCTCCGTCGCAGACGTCTTTCGTACAAGGCTCACCTTCTTCTGTCGCCGGAGGTTCAGACCCGGAGCCGCCTTCGTCTTCTTTAGCTCCCACAAAATCGGCCATGTCATAACTACTGATGAAGGCCATCTCCTCAAGAGTATAATCCATTCCTCAAGTGTAATTATACTTCCTCCGTCGAGTTGTGAAGAGAACAGGAGGAAGAAGAAGCTTCAGTGAACAGTAGATTTTTGCTGAGCTTCTTTGCGTGCGAACATAAGCAACGGGAAGGGGGAGTGAGAGGGAAAGAAAGAGAGGAGAGAAGATGGGGTAAATGGAATGGTAATTTTTTGGGGGTTTTATATGATGTACAATATGTGTACATCTTGTGTACCCCAAGACAAATTGAATTTAGTATCACCCACAAAACTTGTGGGTCTTTATCAGTTATCACTGCACTTGTTTCTGCTAACAAATTTCATTATTGGAATCTAAAAAGTACCGAATATGTCTGAAGATATTTTTTATTAATGATGATTTGGAAAGCAGCTAAAAAGTTAAGTTGGCAATAGAGCCAAAACTAAGAGAACAAATCACGCACTCCACGATTCTACATTTCTACAGAGATGTCAAAAACATACGGAGTATGCCAATATATTTTCACGTTTTTTGTGGAGATCAGCCCCGCCTCACATCAAAATGACTTTTTATGGTCATTTTGGACACAAAAGTTAATACACTTTCGAGGTCATTTAGTGACTCAGGTTTTCTTTTGGACTGTTTTCAATTCCAGACCAGACCAGATCAGACTTAAACAGACTAGACCAGATTTAAACAGACCAGACCATACCAGACCAAACCTGAATTTCTTAGTTATAAAATACACAGAGACCAGACGTTCACCAGACCAGACCAGACCAGTTTAGACCAGACCAGACTTAAACAGACCAGACCAGACCAAACCAGCAAATTTCAGTCCAAAAGAAAACATCCTAAGTTTTATCAATCAAATTTCTCATTATTCATATGCTAGCTGAATTGTGTGATAATCAAGATAAGTAAGATTAAAGTTGTTTTTCTAGTTGAATTGATTGAAGTAAGGGATGAATTTGGTCGGGATTGGGCCGGACTTGGGGACCAAACGAGATTGGGCAGGCTTTGGGTTTAAAGATTTCAGGTCTGGTACCTGCTCAGGTTTGTACTTATTGTACCGGTACCGGGTTGGGCCGGGCCCAAAAATTGATGCAGCCGGGCCTTGACCGAGCCCGCCCTTATACCCAACGGTCTGGGCCTAAACAGTTCGGGCCCGGATCGTACCGACTCGTCCCAGTCCATCCCTAGCCGAAGTTACTGCAAACTTTTGAACTATTGTTCATGTAATTTTTTCATGTTTTCATAAATCAACAAATTCAAGCAATTCAGTTGTTGATTCAATCAATTTGAGTGTTGTCGGCCGAACAGGTCTTAATATTTTGAAAAAAAGAGCATGCCATCAATTAAACTATCACAAACTAAAATAGAAAATCATATGGTCAGAACTCAGAAGGGGTGATTTTTATATGTGTTATAATTACTAGTTTGGATATCGTTTATTACCTCTATAGTTTATGTTAGTTTTGAAAAATATGAGGCAACCTTTTGATTGTAAGAAGCATGTCAAAAATAAGACCACAGAACATTTAAAGAAACACAAATCACAATAAACCTTTTGATTTATAACAAAAAAAACGTACGGAGTAGTATTTTCCAATTTTCCTAAAACGAAGTACTGTTTCGTTCCCTAACATTAATTATTTCCAATAAGTAATACAGATTTAATTGACTGACAGCATAAAATGGTAAACCCTATAAATTTGAATATTGAACTCTATTCACAAAATACAAAGAACTTGAAGCAAAATACACTGATAGTGTATATAACCATTATTGAATCTAAATATCTAATGGGAACGCAAATTTTCCCCTTGCTGTTAAGATATAAATTAAGAAAGAAATGCTCTTTCCTCAGAAATTGCCTTTGCCAATTAGCCACAACCAATCAAGAGCCACTCCAGAAAATATGCCAGCAAGAAGGCATAGAACAAGAATATTTCCCAATGCATTTGCCTCTGGTCCCTATAGAAGAACAAGGATATAAAAAAGTTTCAATCTTTAAAGAACTGGAAAGAATAATTATAACCACCAGGTCACCAACAAAAACAATCTTATGAAGATTATTATTCAGAACAACCAAAACCAACCTTGTAACCTTTAGGAGCAGTAGTGAGGACACAAACTGTGAGATGACCATTTGTTAATCCTAGGAAAGATACAAGCGCTATCATCCATCCCTGATCACCATACTTAGCAGTGAAATAGAAACACGGGATCAGCAAGAAACGTGACAATATTGATATCATTAGTCCCTTTCGCGATTTTAACGCAATTTTCTTGATCATTGGAGTGTATCTTGATATCAGGTCCCACACGTTATACATAGCTATCAGAACAAGAGGATACCTACAAAAAGAGATGTGTTAAGAGTAAAGTTGTATATATGACTTGACACGCTTATTAAGGTTCGACTGAACATGGAACTGTGTGATTGAGATTGGGGTTGAAGTGCTTCAAATTTTAACATCCTAATATTCTTTTCAATAATAGAACAAATGAATATTATCTTTGGACAGACTGTAAAGGAACACAATAAGATAAATTCACGACTGAATCGAAAGGAATGTGATTCCTCTTTACCATGATCCAAGCTTGTGTGTTCCAGTATTCTCATATAAAAATCCAGGGAAAATGGATAAAGTCAGAACGTATATGAGGTAGAGGTCTAGTCCATAATCAATGTTTTTCAAGAACAACTCCTTGTTGCTCAGCCTCTGCACTTGTTTGGTATCATCAGCCTGTACACATTATTATAAAAGTTAAAATAAAAACTCTAGCAAATTAAAGGCCCATTTGGTAAGAGAATTATTCGGTAAGAAGGTTGAATCTGCTGAACTTCCCGAAAAGATAAAAAGTTTAATAACATCCCCTTTGGTAAAAGAATTATTCGGCTAAGAAGGTTGAATCTGCTGAACTTTCCGAAAAGATAAAAAGTCTGATAACATCCCCTTTGACCAAATAAGTCAACAGTTAACTATTCTGGTCATAAAAATAATAAGTCAGGCATAGCTGCCAAATGAAACGTGAGAGGGGAATGGGGTCACTTACTGCATTTGTTTGAATGCCCGCTGCAGCTAAATCAGCAGCAACAGTTTTTAATCCCTCAGAAGCTGCCTTTGAGCGATAGTACTTCACAATAGGTAATTTTGGGAAGACAAGTCCATAGAGAATGATGCATATGAATTCAAAGAACGTGGAGATCGCCAGAAACAGAACTGCAGAAGACATTAGCATAAACCCAACGGTTTAATCTAAGATTCAAACCTAACGGTTTAATCTAAGATTGTGCAATAGCAGGATCAAAGTGAAACATACTAACTCCTTTCCGGAGACCATTGTTGGAGCCTTCGAAAGCAGCTTTCGTCACCAACCTCAGGACAGAAGTAAGCGCTCCCGAGGCAGCTAAACCCGCTAAGTATGACTAATAACCAAAAGAATGTTTGAGAAATCTAAAAAACTCCATAACAACTATGGAGTATAACAAATACGGAGTACGATAAAAATAATAATACCTGGAGGAATTCAGGGCACATGAGAGAAAGGTCTCCAACAAGTCCACCCTGAACAAGGGCATCAGCAACTCCAAAGAATGCAACAAGAACACAAATCCCCATGAAGTTTCCAATTCCACCCTTCCCGGACGTGCCTAAATCCAACTGCATCAATTTGAATGAACTACATGTTGATAGTTGATATGGTCTTAAAAAACCCAGCAAAACATTGAGAATGGAATGACAGATTTAACAGTGAATATATACCATTAGGAGTGAAAAGGTGGCCAGACTGAACAGGGTATACCCTGCTAAATTTCTGATCCTGGTATTGATCTTTTCATCTTTATATGCAAGTATTGCCATAGTTCCAATTGCAAAAGGTTGATAAACCAGGGTAAGCACCCTTGATGGATGATAGTCCTGAATAAACACAAAAAAATTCAAATTAACACTCCTTTTTCACACTATCTTATTAACCATAAGTAACTTTGGACACCCATTAATTCATTAAAGATGGAGAGATTCTCACAGGGAATAACTGATAATAGTAATCTCCTATGGTGAGCATGCTATTCCAAGCCACAAGAGAACCAAGCCCGAGAAAGAAGCATACTGTCGTTCCTATCGGTTTGCCCTGAAATTCGAAAACCCTTTTGATTATTTTCAGATGTCGTAATTTCAAACATTCACAGAAGGAAAAAAAATCAAAGCTTTTTGAATGACAATAAAAAACAATAACCTTAAGCCTGGTTGGAGTTCCTGGCGATTCGTCAATAACAACGCTAGTCATGTCTGCGTAATCGTTCTGAATTCTGTAATAAGAACAATTCGCTACTCCTATAAATTGTTTCTACGATTCGAAAGATGGGAATCTCATAACAATAATTAGATGTGAAAAGGAGAAGAAATTCGCCTGCTTCCAGTATGGGTTGGGCGGGCGTTATGCGTTGACAGCGAAGTGTGAATAAAAGGAAGAATCTTTGTGTGCTAATTAGAAATCAGATTCTCGAGAATCTCTTGAGGATCATTGACGATTAAAATTTCTTTATTTACTTGAGACGAACTGATTAGCGCTAAATACTCTGTAAATATTTGCGCGAGTCTCCCGTTCCTGCTAGAGAGTGAGAGTATGAAGTAGTCTAGGAGAAGGGAAACCGGTTACAGAAAATATCGCAAACTTCTAGGCAAAAACTATCTCGGCATAATGGCGGACAGCTGGTTTTACGATTTTGCAATAAAAAATATCGCATATTACCATTTTACTCCTTATGTCTCGCAAAAAAGTTATCGCTTTCCTTTTTTATAGGTCCCAAAAAGAAGTTCCATTTTCCTTAATAGAAAGTTATTCTACGTAAAAACAGTGTCTAACAGTGCCAAACAGTATGTGTAAGTTATTCTACCTCTGATAAATTTATTTCCTTATAATGTGTGTAAGTCAAACTGTGAACAGTAAAAGAAAAGGTTGTCGATAAATAGGGCTAGTTTGGTCATAGCGCTATAAAACGAGAGATGGGATTCATTAGTTCTTTCCTACGAGAATGAGAAAACGTTTACTAAAGTTTTCCATCTCATCACGTAATTCGTAAAGTCTTTGTTACTTCGTAGATGCATGTCTTTGTCAATTTCCTAAAAAAATAGCACGAGTTCGAAATGTGTATATTGATTTAGGGTAGTTTGGTGACTTTGGGCATGTTTGGCTAACTCGTTACAAAAATGCGTATAATATCAATACCAAATGATCATACATAACTTACAAAATGAGTATTAATATGGAAATCGTAAGATTGTCCCATTTTACCTTATGTTAATATAAGAGTATATTTTTAGTATAATATGATATTTTTTAAATTATGTCTAGAATTCACTGGTAGTATAAGTTTTTCTTCTTTTGTATTTTTTAAATAATATCTATAATCATCTTTTATATGAATTTAATTAATATGGTATTTTTGAAATATGAACAGATATGACGTTTGAAAATGTGCATAACACCAGTATTAAATGAGTATACATAATTTACAAAATGAATATCAAAAAATCCAAAAACTCATTTGTGTGTGTTCATTCCTTTTAGAAGTTATACTCATTTGAGTTTAACATAAAACGTATTTCAATTATTCATATGTATTAAATTCATGTCAATTAATAGAATTAACAGTATTTACTACGTACTTTGTTATCGATACACACACAAAATATTTTGAAAATAATACATTAACCAACTTTATTTTGATCACATCTACTAAACTCATTTCAATTAATAGAATGTGAATTATGATGTCACGTCAATGCACATTTGTTTAATGTACTTTTTTCCCTCATAGTATCTGTTCTATTAAATGTCAATATAGTATCACAGTGATGTCATCGAACCACGAGATGCTTTGAAGCCTTGGAATCAATGAACATTTTAATCTAAAAAGTACAAGGAATTTGTGCTAATTACTATCTAGGTCTTATGTAATAAAGAAGTTGCACATTTATAATTAACAAGTACAAGGAATTTGTGCTAATTACTATCTAGACTTGATGAATAAGATGCTCAAAAAATTTCATAAAAAAATTCCACCGGGAACCACCCCAAATGGCGACGGCCGGACAGATCCTTCTATATAAGGGTGATTGACACTTTTTAAGTAAGTTCGAGGGCTTATTTGGTAGTTCTCCCAATTATAAATTACTTTTCTTGCTAAAAAATTTATATTTCACATTATTAAAATTTGCGATAATTGTGTAAACAAAGTTAATTACATTAATTTGCTTTGTTGTCAATATATCACGTGTGTGTGAATGATATAAATTAGATTTGTTTAATGTACTTTTTTCCCTCATAGTATCTGTTCTATTAAATGTCAATATAGTATCACAGTGATGTCATCGAACCACGAGATGCTTTGAAGCCTTGGAATCAATGAACATTTTAATCTAAAAAGTACATATACATTTTCGAACCACGACATCTACTGTTTAACAAGACAATCTTAAAGAAGGCCCAAAATTTTAAATATAGTCTACATAATATACAAAATCTTTTTTTATTTGATTAAAGATTCCTATTGTAGTATTTTGTTTTTAAATACAAACATTAAATAGTAATATTTATATGTAATTAAAAATTTAAAATGCAATTGTTAATTATAAATGTGCAACTTCTTTATTACATAAGACCTAGATAGTAATTAGCACAAATTCCTTGTACTTTTTGGATGAGCTTGTTTTTAAGGGACGGAGGGAGTAGTTTTTGAGTAATATCACACTCTATATTTTTTAGTTCATGATTTTAATTCATTTCTTTTCGGTTTTAGTTTTTTTATTACCGATTTGGTTGTTCGGGTTCGAAATATGATTATATCTCAATGTCACATTTGATTGTAGTTTTTAGGGTTATTTTTTAAATGGTGTTTTTTAAATTATATTTATTTAATATAAGGCCTATTTTACGAGATTTGCACTGGGTCTCCTAATCTATTGAGCCGGCCCTGTTTTAAGTGTTATACTCACATAAGCATAACATAAAACTTATCTAATTTATATCATTCACACACACGTGATATATTGACAACAAAGCAAATTAATGTAATTAACTTTGTTTACACAATTATCGCAAATTTTAATAATGTGAAATATAAATTTTTTAGCAAGAAAAGTAATTTATAATTGGGAGAACTACCAAATAAGCCCTCGAACTTACTTAAAAAGTGTCAATCACCCTTATATAGAAGGATCTGTCCGGCCGTCGCCATTTGGGGTGGTTCCCGGTGGAATTTTTTTATGAAATTTTTTGAGCATCTTATTCATCAAGCCTAGTTTACTCATACCCAATTTCAGCTAAAAATTTAATCGGGAAGCAGTCAAATATTTTTTTTGAAAATAACTGCACAGTTATACAACGCAATATATTTCAGAAAATTATTTGACTGCTTTCCCGGTTGAATGTTTAGCTGAAATTTGATATGAGTAAACTAGATATAATGAATAAGAAGCTCAAAAAATTCATCAAAAAATTCCACCAGGAACCGCCCCAAATGACGATGGCTGGACAAAGTCTCCTTATAAGGGGTGATTTGCACTTTTTATGTAAGTTCGATGGCTTATTTGATAGTTTCCCTTCATAATTCCTTATTTTAGACCTACCAATTTTATTGTACTTATCTTATAAAATTACATCAATACGTATTTAATTTAAACGATAAACTCATAATTATTTAGAAGGTTGAAACTTTTAAAGGAAGAGCGAGAGAATAGACTTTTTTTTTATAAAATTGGAATTCAATATTAAATTTTGAAAGAACTGACATGAAATAATTAGAGACAAAACTAGTAGGAAATATAAAAAATAGAAGAGAAGAGAAGAAGTACGCGGTCAACACATGAGAAAAGAAAAGTGTGAGGAGTCATACAAGATAAAGAAAAAGAAAAAAGAAAATAGCCAAGCAGTACACCCTTACCATTGCAAATAATTACAAATAAATCGGATTCATGCACATGATGTGCATGGTACACCACGAGTCCATAGTATAATTTGCCGATCACATTAGCACACATGTTTTATTACGACACACTACATCCGTTTGGACTTTGTACTCTTTGAATTATGTGATAAATAAGAATAGTAAAAATTGTGTGGTTGAGATGTGTAGAGGAGTGAGAAACGAGCAGAATCACAAACTAGTTACTTTAATGAGAAAGTGACAAAGTATTTTGGGATAACTAAAATGGGAAAGTTGGCAAAGCTCAATGAGACGAAGGGAGTATACGATAATATACCTCATATGTCTTTATATTAACTTCCAAATAAGGGCTTTTATGATAAAGAGTTGTGCATATAGATAGTTTAGGTAAGAATGTGTATGAAATGTTGTGAACTGCAATTTTTTTACCAAAAAAGGTATGAGAAGATTATATTATGACGAACAAAACTAGAAAGTTGGAAGATAACTCAGGAGCTGGCGGAGCATACGAATTAGACGAACAGACCAAATCAGACCACATTTTGACGGTTTTGAAATTGCACATGAAACATACATCTTTGGGCCTGTTTGGTTTGGGGTAATATCACATGTTAGAATATGATGCACGAAATGTTAGATACATGTGTTTGATTCGCGGGATTGAAAAAGATTTAGGAAAGTTACATTCTCGGGAATGTAATATGGAGGGGAATGTTAAACCGGGAATGTTATCTCAAATTCCCGAGCGTGATCTACTTTTCATTCTAAAATACCCTCAAATAATCATCTCTTTTAATTTAGTTTCCTTATATTCAACTGTAATCAAATTTTATCTTTTGTGACATCATAATATAAATTTTTTAATGTAGTTCCTAAATATGTAAATTTTATTTACTAAAGACAATCTTATTATTGACAATGATCACTTATTGTGTGATACGTCGAATATCGTAAATTGTGTGACAACTTTTTAAGTGGAACGGATGGAGTATTTAATTATATCCGAATTTCTATTCTTGTATTTTCATTTTTCCCCTAACATTTACATTTTTTAAGGTATTTATGTTAAAGACTTAAAGATTGTTTAAGTTTTTGATGAGTGGATTTCAAAATTTAATGGCAAAATTGATCATTTTTTTAATTTGAAAACAAGTTTTACGAATAACTTGAACATTTTTAAAATTTAGTGTTTTTGGAATGATAATGAATTTATTTATATTACTATTTGAACAAAGTTTTTTTTTTCATTTCTTTATTGGATCTACAAGTTTTTACAATTAAACATACTTAACTTAAAAATAATTCAATGAGGTTTAATTTTATTTATTATTAAGATATTTCATTTTTTTCTTTAATTTTAATTACTTTAGATGTAGGTTGTAACAGATTTTAAAATATGACTCCATTGAAGTAATTCACCATATCTGCAATATAAGACATTTTTCAACCAAATAAATAATGATACATTCCCTTATTCTTAACTAAAAACAAATGGGAATAAATTGAATACATTCCATCAATCTAACATACCCAATAATCTAACATTCTCATGGTAATATGTCATTCCTTGAACCAAACGACCCTATTAGTTAAGACCTTGCAAGATTAAACCAAATCAGACTTAATCAATTAAACATATTACACAGATCAAACTGGAAAATTAAAATCTAACTAAAATGGAATGCAAATCAGGAATGACTAGAAATCATTTTAATCTAACCATTTCCATTGCTTGAAGAATTCCTTGTTGTAAGTTGGCGATATACATATACTCCCTCCGTCCCAAAAACAACTTCCCACTTTCCTTAAATGGATGTCCCAAAATTAACTTCACACTTCAATACTTTCCTTATTTGGCAAATTATCTACATCAAAAAAGTGATAAACAGTGCCAAACAGTGTTTAAACAGTGCCAAACAGTGTTTAAACAGTGCCAACCAATGTTTAAACAGTGCACTCTACAGTAAAGTCAATTTTATTTCCTAAAAGTGTGTGAAAGTCCAACCGGGAAGTTGTTTTCGGGACGGAGGGAGTATAAGTGTTAAAGACTTAAAGGGATCCTCAATCATGAATTTATTTGTGAATCATTTTGATGTCATGGAAGACCTTTTTGGAGATCATCATTGAAGAACTGAGATATTTTGAAAGATTACTTAGAGCATCTCCATTCATGATATCCAAATAAATGATTTTTCTAGAAACCTAATTGTCATAGGAGTATCATTCCTACGCATTAAATTTCGAATAAGCTCAAAGTTTAAAAATATTCATCAACAATGATATTCATATAGTTAGCTTTTTTATGACATGCATTAAATGAATTCTAACTATAATCTATAATATTCCGGGATTTGAATCTCGATACTCGATTATCTTTTTAAACAATTTCCCTGAATAATCTCTTTCCCTCAATGTTGATCTTTAAAATAATCCAGAAGTCATCTCATTAATCTTCAAATAATCTAAACAATGGTGACGCCCTTAGAAAAAAGAGTCTGATATCAAATATTAAATCATTGATTAATCTAGATTATTTTCAACTTTCAATAATCACATTTAACCCAATCATGCCTTTTGATTTGAAATGACTAAAATACCTTCTTAAAATAGCAAGAAGTTCCGTAATAAATGGATTAAATTAAATCGAAATCATGATTGAGGATTGACCAATTGATGGATAAATATTGATACTGTATTATACTATCCTCCATTTCTTTTTAATCGCAACACGTTGAATTTTACACTATTCACAAGTTCTACTTTGACTAAATTTTACGCTATTATTTTATGAAAATTATTTTTTAAAAAAGATATTGTTCAATTCATCTCATTACAAAGTTTCTAAATCCGATTTTTAATTTTTTTTTACTAATAGAGATTAAAATATAATTTCGATCAATGACGTAAGTTGATAAGTGTGAATTATTGACCGTTACAACTTACAACTAAAAAAGAACGGAAGAAGTATAAGATTTTTATGTAACAATGATGTGACATTGTGACCGTAATGAACCATAAACCATCATATATTCAAGGAGTTCAGGTTGAGGACTCTATCATAAAGTCAAGCGAGTCAGTGACTGCTCTGATGTATAGGATTTTCAGATATTAAAAGCTCGTTCTCCTCTTATAGGGAGTAATTATTGTTATCTGAGCTCAGTGCCGGTCCTATCTAAACTCAGGCTTGAGTCGAGCTTCATAAAATGGACCTCATACATAGTGTTTGTTTATCATATAAATTCACTAAAATTGAATGATTAACTATCACAAAAACGTAATCCTTCAATAAAAGTCTTCCATTATCACAAAACGACATTGAATGTATTAAAAAATTATTTAAGTAAAACCCGTCAAACAGTTTTAGATATATAATTTAGTCGAATCCTTAACAATATATACTATTAATTTCTCTACAAATCAGCCCTCGAACTAACTTAAAAAGTGTAAATCACCCCTTATATAAAAGGTTATGTCCGAGCGTCGCCATTTGGGGTGGTTCTGAGTGGAATTTTTTGATGAATTTTTTTGAGCATCTTCTTCATTAAGTCTAGTTTATCCATACCAAATTTCGGCTAAGAATTCAACCAATAAGGCAGTCAAATGATTTTCTAAAATATACTGCGTTGTTTAACTGCGCAGTTATCTTCACAAATTCAGTTGACTGCCTTCCGATTGAATTTTTTACTGAAATTTGGTATGCATAAATTAGACTTGATGAAGAAGTTGCTCAAAAAATTTCATCATAAAAATCCATCGGGAACCGCCCCAAATGACAACGGCCTTGGAAAATACATAAGTATAATAATAATAATGTTTAAAAAATTATGGGCCCCTAATTTTTTCAAATTTTTGGGACCCTGAGGCTTGGGCCTCTCCAGCCTAACATAAGGCACGGGCCTGTCTGAGCTGTTACTTCATAGTTTTTACAATCATAAGAACTACGTAGTACTACGTATAATAATTTTCAAATGAGATAAAAAGAGTGTCCACAATTTGTATCCGATTGGTTTGTAACTTTGTATGCGTGTTGATAGAAATAGACGCTTCCACAACTTTGAAAATGTCCTCGACCCACAGAACCAAGTCCTAGCAATTTAACATCAGCAATAATCGGAACGTATTGTTTATGCACTTCCTTTTTAAGTATGAGCATGAGACTAGTAGTCAATATTGGCATCGAAAAAATTATTATTCTGCCGCTTAATTAACATATCCTACATATTTGTACACTGTCATTAACTAGAACTCCAATATGTGGATAAGTAGATAAGAAAGTAAATCAGTTTGTGTCCTGTAAGGTGATGAAAAATAGCTTTTTCAAAAGTAATACGGAGTAATAATAATGGAAGCATGGAATCAAGATCTTAACTTATCAGTCGTAAAGTGATCTGATATGGCCTACCATATCTACAAGCTAAGCTCTCTTTGCAAAAAAAATAGCCATTCAATTCCAAATCTAACCGACTAATTGACACCATAGCACAACATAACAATAATTCATACTATGAAGGACGGAAAAGTAGGGGTTTTTATGTGGAGGGAATAAGGGAAGGAATGAAATTGAATATTGATAGCAAAATCGTTAAGACGGTTACTTTGGCGCTTTATATACAAAAAAAATCCTTAGGATAATTACTTTGGCGCTTCTTAAATTGATCCTCATATATACAGATTTGATTTGATGCAGATCTTTCTCTCGAGCGTTGGGAAGTGTTTGGAATTAAGGGAGTGTTTGTGTAAGCTTAAAAAAAAGCACTTTTGAACTTTTGGCTTAAAAAAAATTAAAATCGGTGTTTTCTAGCACCAACTTCTACTTCAAAAGCAGAAAGAGATAATCAGGGCTTAGATTTACGGCGGCGGCGGTCCTAGCAAGTCTAGGTTTTCGGCGGCGGCGCCAAGTCTAGCTTTCTTGGCGCTTCAGTGTCCCGGAGTTTTGCTAGTTTTCCTCATCTGGAGCAGGGCGTGAGAGCATTCGGGATCTGAGGATCTTGACGAATCTCATTTGCAGAATAGGGGAGATAATAGGATCTGGAGACTGTTCGCGTTTGGACTGATTGTGCTCGTGCGGTATGTTGGTCAAGAGAAGGAGGCGAATCAAGGGGCAAATCAGGGTGTTAAAGGAAGAAGATGAAGGGATGAAGATCCGCCCCCCTCCTGAACCGCCGCCGTGCTGGAAATGGGTGATTAAGGGTCGGAACACCGCGTTGGAAGATTGGGTTCAGCGGCTCAATAAGTTTATCTTGCTTAAATTCATTATTGTCCCCATTTTTAGTCTGTTTACTAACAAATTCGTTGCTATCATTTTGTTTTTGGTATTTGCTTATGGTAATAGGGTTTTTTACATTGACCAAGGGTTCGGCTAGATTTGATATTGTTAGTAGGGGACGGATCTATTTGTTCAACAATAGTTGTATTAAGCCCGTCTGGTGGTTAGTGATTCGTATTGCTCCTTTAGGGGTGGTCGTCTCTATGTCTAATCGTAGGGCTAAAAGTAGTAGTTGGAAGGTGAAAGTTGTTGTAGTTCTGATCATTTTGAGATTGTTGTGACGATTCTGATTCTAATGATACCAATACAGTCGTTTTCCTTTCAAAAAAAAGTCAAAAGCTGAAAGCTGGTATATGGCAGCTTCTAACTGCTTCTTGGTTTTTTAATAAATAAATTAAACTCCAAGAACAATTATAATGGCAAATCTATTCATCAAAAACCCAAAAAGTCCTTCCTTCTTCAGCACCTTCTCTGCATCACACCTATGGGGCTCCATACCAACTATCAAGTTTAACGATGGTGGACAAAATCCAATTGAGATAGCACAAAATCCTTCAGTGATTGGGTACAAGTTTTGACCTTGTGCTATCCAAGTTCATACTTCTTTATTTGTTCTGATATACATCAACCGCAAGGCAGCATAAGAAATTAGACACCCTCCTCCCTGAAGAATCGATATTCTTCATCTTCGAAAATCGAAAACATGAATATATACATACGGAGTGACATATATGAGTGTTCATCAAATAGAAAAGGCTATTGCGAGGAGAATTGTTGCGGCTTTACACCGTTTGTGCGTCTCTACATCCCTTCTAGTCATGGACTCGGATCAGGCCACCCGGGCCCGGACCCGACCCGGAACCGGTACTGTTTGGGCCCGGCCCGGCCCGACCCGGTTAACCGGTTATAGGACTGGTCCGGGCCACCCGAGTCCGGAATTAATCGGGCCGGGCCTCCTAAAAGTGGAACCGGCCCGGTTTGGGCCCGGAACCGGCCCGACCTATTCCTTTTTTTTTTTTGGTTTTTTTAATTTTTTTGGTTTCTCCCGGATTGGTCTGGGTGTTTTGGGGGGGTTTGAGGGGTGAGGGGAGGGTCAGGAGTTTATTAGAAAAGCAAAAGAAATTTTAAAAAAATAACATGAACTGGCCCGGCCCGGAACCGGTGTCTACCCGGGCCGGTTCCGGTTCTTCCTTCCAAAAAAAAAGCCCGTCCGGGCCCAGCCCGGGTCCATGACTAATCACACCCAAAGTGCTACGGAGTATTCTCATTTAATATGGAGAAGGTTATATTTGTACTTTAACAAAATAACACATTAATAATCACTTTCTTACCAAACACTCCAACTTTAACTTCTCAATAATAATCACTTTTATTTTAAAACACTATCAACTTTCACTAAAAAGAACTTTCTTCAAAATCACTTAAAATAATCACTTTATTTAGGTGGAAGCAAACGCAAACACTCCCTAATAATGTTTCCCGGCTTCTCAAAAACTACTATGAGTAATTTAGGGAGTTTTTGCAATTGGTTATACTTCAAAAAAGTGATTTTTTAAATTGATTTTGAATAAAGCACTTCATAATAAAAGTTGATAGTGTTTGAAAAAAAACAAGAAAAATTCCCAAAATAGGACTAAAACAGTTCAAAAATTCCAAAATAGGACTGTCATGTTTTTTATTCCCAAAATAGAAGCAATTACTGCCAAGTTTGGAAAATACTGCCATGTTTGAAGTCTGGTACTGCCAAAATATGGCAGTAATTAGTCCTATTTTGGGAATAAAAACATGGCAGTCCTATTTTGGAATTTTCAAACATTTTTACTCCTAATTCTGGTAATATCCCAGAAAACAATTCTGAAAAGTAAAAATTATTAGTGTTTGATAAAAAAAAGTATTTTTTGTGTAATAGAATAAGCGAAAAGCAATTTAAAACACCCAAAAAAGTGTTTCCAACTTTTAGCTTTTAAGTACTTAATTTAAGCATAAGCTGCATTTAAAACACTCGTTTCATTTTTTTAAGCTAAAAGCTCAAAAAAAAACTTTTTTTTAGTTTTAACAAACACCCCCTTAGAGCATTTACAAGTACTTTTACACTTGTACTCAAACAATTCAATATTGTTTGAGGAGCAGACAAACACCCTTGATGTAAATTGGGCAATGACACACCAAAATGCATCAAGATCAAGCAGTTCAGGTTAGAACTTTAATAACCCCTCATTTTTCTATCAGCTCTGACTTCTGTATTGAAAGTACAGTCACAATGCAGCCTTGACATATACAATTTACAATAGTTACACAGGGCCAGTTTTGAAACAAAGGGGAAAGGGCCTAAGAGAAAACGATGATCTGAATCTAATTCTCGCAACAGGTATATCGAATCACTCATAGGATGATGGAACCACCGGAGTTGAAGGATGTCCGCCTTCAGAAGCATTTTGTTGATTTCCATGATGGGAACTGGGGATGGGTTCAGGTGACTTCATAGACAGGATGGGAGGTGGATTCAATCCAAGCGGAGAATACCTACCGACACATATTGTATCACCTCTTCCATGCCAGATCCCATTTTGGACATTGTTCATTTCCAGTGTTCTTGTTTCCTGCTCCAAATTACAACACTGCTCATTCTTTAATGATCTTTGGTACCACAGTTTTTGGCTTATCAGAAAAAGTTTTTTTACCAAACAATCAATTTTGATTTTGCACAGTGAATAGTACTCCGTACAATTATCAAAACAAACTTTTCTGGCTCGATTGTCTTATTTGAGGTTGTTTTATTGATAATATATATTGTAAAAATAATTACTTTATGATTCAACCACAACTTAAGCAATTTCAGCATGTTCAGCAAATTTTGATGTAACCAAATAGGCTCTACAAATATTAAGATCCTAAGTTTCATCCTAAAAAGTCAAAGAGAGACAGTTCAATCCTTAATATGTGTGTTTGTATTCTTGTATTTGCCCAAGAACGCAAATTTCTATGTTTTATAAATCCAGATTGGGAAGGAGAACATACCTGGCACATCGCGCAACATGGACAAATGATATGGTAGACACAATCATCCAGTTGACTATCACTACCCTGCAGAACCACACACTCATATATTACCAGAAAAACAAGACATTTTAGCAAAGTCAGAGGAAAAATAAAGCTCATGGGTAACAAACATGGAAAAGATTTTCTAGGATGAACATGAAAGGTATATTTGGATTCTGGAAAATGCTAACTGAAGATATTTTAGTGTTCGGTTTTAATTCAAAAATGGCAAAGGAACTTTAATATAAATATTTGTTACTGCCTCCGTCCCATTTATATTGTTCCGTTTTACCTTTTCGGGAAGTCCTACTTAAATTGTCCCATACCATATTTGGCAAAGTTTGTGTGGCTCTAAATCATTCTTACTTTATTCTTACTTTATCAATTAATATCAACCACACAAACTCACTTTTCTTAATAACCGTGCCACCCTCTTCTGTCCCAATATAAATGGGACGGAGGTAGTAATATTTTTTCACATTTAATTTTTCACTATGGGTCATCCGGAAACAGTCTCTCTGTGCTTTAGTACAAGGGTAAGACTACGTACATCCGACCCCCCCCTTACCCCACCATAGGTGGGGAGCCTTTGCGGCACTGGGGTAATGATAATGATAATGATAATGATGATGAAATGATTTAATTTTCCGAGTCTTTATGTAAAACAGAGTACAAAATTGAGTTTGACACAGTATCTTCCAAATTTCTCCCATACTTCCCTAATACTTTTGGAGTTCCAAAAAGACCCAAAAGAAAGTTCAGAAAAGTGTCTGCGGGTAAAGATAAATTAAAATAAGAAAATGTTGGTACAACGCAGTCTCAATAAAATACTTTTGGTCCGAAATGTACTGGCCACCCTCCAAAAAACAAAAATACTTTCCGAAGGGCAATTATCAGGGAGTTTAATGGCCTATCTCCACTCTTTGCCACAAATCGAGACTTGACCCACCACAAGGTGTTATACTTAAAAAATTTATACATTACCAATCAGAAATTTGAAAACACCAAGTTGAGGAAAGAAAAAACTTACTTTGATATGAAACCTTTTCCTAATTTGGATTCGGCAAAGTCCCAAATATGCCCCCAAAGAGATGGTAAAGGCAATAGATAAGTAAAGAAAATAATGTCTCTTTGTAACCACAAATGCTAGCATGTTTATGAGGGCTATCATAACAGCAATTGTATATATAGATCCCTGCAAAAATAAAAACTATGAACTGTAACAAACATGGAATAATTATGTCATGTACATCAGTCATTTAGAGGTTTATTTAATTAACTTTTTGGTCAAGCACAATTATCATCGTAAGACACTAGTATAGTTATTGACGGCACAAATGGCACGCAGCCCTCTTCGCTACGTTCCAAGGCAATCAACATACATGCGGCGGACGCCATTTTTTCTCCACCACCACACCACATGAGCCACAAATCTATTCCAGATTGTTTAATCTGAGTTTAGCAAAACTACAAAGTGTTTGCACCGAAACTCTTAAGAGGGACACAGACTGTCCGACTTTTCAGGCTTCATTCAACATGTTCACAGATTTTGTTCATACGTCTGTTAAACAGATTAATTCTAGTTTATTCACCTGTGTATGAAACAGAGTTACTTTATAACCCAGTCCTAGAATATTTCTAATTCTTGTCATAATACAGATATTAACAACCCAGTCCTAAAAATTAATTATTTACTCCTTTTACTAACTTATTAGTGGTTGAATCATATATATTATGTGCGGTTCATATTTAGACTTGTTTTTATTTTGTGTCATTGGGCAACACCATAAATGCGCCTTTTCCATAGCTACGGAAAACTAGCTCATCGCCATGGTTGTCGCCACACGCTATGAGAAGAACTATGGGATACCAGCCGTCCCTTGCCGTCTCCTGTTTTTAATTAATTTAGCTTTGACTAGTGCTTTTAGATTAGAGAGAATTCCTTAAATATGAATGAAACATAAATAAAGTGCACAAATAGAACCACCATTGTTTTCCGCCTAAAGTAAGACTCATTAACTCCTATTTGGGGAAGTTTTATACTTTTAATAGCACCAAATAAGTCTTATTTTGGAAATAAAGCATAAGAACACCTATTTGTGCACTTTGTCTATGCTTTTGTCATACTTAGATCAATTTCTTATTTAGATTATGTGTAGTCCAGAGAACTGAATGAATTTTCCATAACGTGTAGTCTCCATTCAAAGCATTATCTATGGTCTATTTACGGCCGCCCAATATAAATACGGCTCATTTAGGGCCTCTTTTCTATAGATTTGTTATAGTTCGGCTTTCACTCCAGTTATGAAGCCCAAATAAGAATGTCTTTATACAATTCTCGGCCCTTGTTTGGTTATGATATTTTTGAAGGGAGGTGAGGCATGATACCTACTTAATTTACTCTTGCATGATAAATGGTTGAAAAGAAAAAGAAAATTCAAAACTATATACAAAATGTTTGATTTAAGTAAATAACTAAACATATAGTTATTTTTCAAAAATATCATAAACAAACAAGGGCCGAGAATTGTAGGCATCACGCCACCTACCCTCCAAACTTCTAAACTAAAAAAAACATATTCTTACAGCATGAAAGTATTCTTCCTCAAAAGATTCTCCAACTTTACCCCTATGCTTGTGCTCGGGCAATGTCTAGCCCACTAAAAGGTAATTGGCCTTGCAAATTGCAATACACAATAGCATTGACATCAGATGCATACCACAATTTTCAAAATTGATGAAAGGTATGTCTTTACCTGAATTAAACAAGATCTAGAACCGGCGCGCTTCATGTTCTTCCCAAATCTGTAGCATGGGCAACTACAAAGATAAAGTCTTAATCAGTGCCTATAATTTAGGAATGCTTATGTAAGTGAAAATAGAGCCCTAAATAAGAATTACCTATCTAAACCATATCTACTAAAAGATCAAATTCAGGTAAAGAATTAAATATAGCAGGCAAAGAACCCAAACCAGCTGAAACACAAATTACTCAAACAGGACCAACATGTAAAAAGAAGAATTAAAACCCTAACCTACCACACCCCTGAACACCCCAATACCTATCACAGTTCAAATTAAAGCTCTTCAATTGGGGATAGGGAAAAGGTCCATAGATCTTTAAGCTAACAAAACGAACTCTTATTAGTAAACATAAAAAACCTAAACCCTGGCTTGTAAATTGTAATGAAAAATCAGTTGAAGAAACAAAAAAGAGAAGGAAACTTGTTTAGTTTCATATACCAAGTAGATTGAAGAGCAATTCGACGGTCATCTAAGCAATCATACAGAAGCTCTCCTTCCCACATCCTAAAAGCTCCCCTCCCTTCTCCATTAATCCCGTATTCATGCCCACCCATTTCTTCCTCCTCGCCGCCCAAATTTACCAGCTTGCCCCATTTCCCACTCCGGGTCTGCATGGCCACCGTCGAGCAAAGCATATCAAAATCCAACATCGCCACCCCTTCAAGCAACTCCTCCTCCTCCTGCCGTCTACCGTCACCGCCTGCTACACCGCCCTCTTCCATCCCTATCCTCTTTCTCCCTCTCTCTCTATTACAAACAAACAAACATATTGACAATAAAAGGTATATATATTTTGTGGATAAACTATTATACTCACAATTATTAGTATGATCGAATTAAAAAACCAAAAAAAAGGTAATCTTTATGATGATTAGGCGAAGATTGAAGGTATGGTGGCGGGTGGGTGGAGAAGGGAAATCCTAAAACCTATTAATAATTCATTAAGGAAAAGAAGGATAGGGTTCTTAGGCAGAAGGGTTAAAAACTTTAGGCCTAAAAACGAAGAAGGTGAAGGTAAGGAAAAGTACTACGGTAAAGAATGGGGATTTGGTGGCGCGGGGAATAATGGTGAGATGACCGCTTTTGACCCTCCAGCTGGCGCCACGTGTGTCCGTAGATATAGTCTAATGTTTTAACTATATATTTTCGGAATGATTATAAATCGGAATATCTATATCTATCGTACATAATTATAAATCATAATTACAATTTGCACAAGATTAGTTGGAACTTTTGATTTAATGGTATATCTATTCACGTGATATTATAGCTGTTTTCATTTTTTTAAATACAAGTAGCAAATCAGTACATGGGAGGCATGTTATAATAATATGCACATGTAATCTAGTTAGCCAACCCAAAAATAATGACAACCTCACCCCGTTTGTTAATACTGTTAATTTTAGAGATATTACCCAAAATTGGACTAAAAAAGTTTGTAAATTCCAAAATAAGAATTCCATATTTTTATTCCTAAAATAGGACTAATTACTGTCATGTTTTGGCAGTACCAGACTTCAAACATGGCAGTATTTTCCAAATTTGGCAGTAATTAGTCTTATTTTGGGAATAAAGACATGATAGTCCTATTTTGAAATTTTGAAACGTTTTTAGTCCCATTTCGGGAACTTTCCCTTAATTTTATAAGTAACTTTACTTGTAATCATGGATATAAACAAAGTTAGAGTTAGTTATTTTTGTCTAAAATTATTGTAGAAAATCACTTTAATTGTTTTTCATATACCTTTTTCTAAATATTATCAATGAAATAAATCATAAATATAACTTTTTCACAGTTCAACCAATTCAGTCATTTAAAAAAGAATTTCATCAATTCCAACAAATTCAAGCAATTCTAATGTTATCAAATGGATTCGATCGGTAACATTCGGATATGTACTTTATTTCATCCCATCTTATCTTATGCATTATATTTTTCTGGCTAAAGGGCCAAATTGGTCCTTGAACGTATACAAATTGCTCATTTCCCACCCAAACCCAAATAAGCTTCGATCCAATCCTCCAACCAAAAAAATTTGTTCAATGCTCACATCCACCCGGTTACCTCCTGTTCGTCCCCCTGAAATGCCCAGTCAGCAGGTTATTACCCTATGAAATGCTGACTCATTAATAACCCCAACCCCAACCCTCTTCCACGTGTTAAAAACAAAACCCATTTACAGTAAACGGTTCCAGCGACTTAACCCCCCGTAACCCTAATTTGAAAAATCCAAAATTTGCAGAATTCGTAAGTCACCACTCGTCATAGCTGAGCGCGAAGAGGAAGACGAGCCCTAAAATCCAAGCAAGTCGTTAAGGTAAACGAAGTGAGTGAATATTTTTCGTTATTTATGTACTATAGTTTCTGTAATACAGTGTAATGGTGTAACTCGAATTTGTTAAGAACTATATATATCGTTGGCTAGCGAACTGTGTTTATGTTATTTCGTATGTGTATAAAGTGTTAGACTTTTCCATCATGCACATTGGTTTGTTGAGTACTACATTGCTTTTGTTTCAGAATGTGGGAGACATTGGATTTGATTTTAAACTATGGTGGCACTCTTCAAACATGCTCTCGTATGCAGTATAGTGATGGCCGCATAGAGATAATTAAAAGTGATCCTGATGCAGTAAGTTATCCACATCTAAAAAAAAATTATAGAGTCTGGACCATTTGGAGGATTTGGAAAGATGATGTATAAGTTGCCTTGTGAACCTTTGGAAAGTTTAAGGGAATTAGTAGACGATGCTTCCACATTGGAGTTGGTCAGTCTGTCTTCTAGTTGTGGAGTTTGTGAACTGTATTTGATCCAACCCTCCACACCTGGTGGGGCAGATGGTGGTACTTTAGGTGATAAGGAAGTGGATTCTGTCGGAGGGCCTCAAAATTTTGAAGTAGAAATTCAGGATGTTGTTGATGATGCATTGATGCCCAAACCTCGAAAGAAGTTAAAACAAAGAAGAAACAAAGCTTCAGAAGTTCAATATGTTACTGAGGAAAATGTTGACCTGTGTGATGTGGACATTCACACATCAGCAATGGAGGACATAGTTGATGATGAAGAAGATTTGGGGAGTGAAGAAGAGCTTCCTTCATCTGAGACAGGGTCTGAGGTAGGTGCTGAATTTGAAAATGAGGATGTAATGGACACCACACAGGAGAATCATATCAGGTTTGGAGCCGAGGATGATGATTATGAAGATAGCATGGAGATGTATCCTTCTGATAATCCTGAAAGTTGTGTTTGTGATACCAATGTTGATGCTATGAATGAAGATGAAGTCCAATCCATCAATAAAGATTAGCATCCTGCATACAATCTTGAGATAGACCCCCGGCCCCTTTACTTGAGTTGGGTATGCTTTTTGAAGATAGCACTCAGTTTAAGAATGCCTTGATTAGGTATGTTGTGCATCATAAGAAGAACATATACTTTAAGCGGAATGAATCAAGAAGAGTCCGGGCACAATGCATTCAAAAGAACTGCCTTTTCTCCTTTTATGCCAGCTGAGAAGAGAGGTTCAAATGTCTGCAACTGAAAACCATGCACTCCAAACACAGATGTAATTCAAAGTTCAAGCTCAAGGTTGTCAGTCAAAAATGGATAGAAGATAAGTACGAAGACAAGGTTAGGGATGACCCTTGTATTGGGTATGTGTCATTAAAGGAGCACTGACGTGCACTTTGTCGTGAGTGCACTCAAAATAAATTCAATACTAACACTTATACGTAGTATAGGTGAAGTAGAGTTCGTATCCACAGGGAAAGGAATAATTTATCTTTTTAACGAAAGGAGTAAATAAAGGGGGGTTTTGGGTTGAATAATTTAATTAAATTAAACACGAAGATGAACGAGTTATATGTGATTTAATTCAAAGATAAAAAGGACTTGGCATTGTTACTTTCCACTTGTTGATATATTTCAGTCGATCATTGTTATATCTATAACTTATCTCCTCTCGAATACTCAATCGAGGAGTATATCCAATTCATCGAGGGAAGTTATTAACAACGACCGTTCATTAATAACCCTTACTATTAGTCAAGTATAGAACAACGCCATATACCTACTTGATAGTAGCATTTAATCTCTTAACTCCTTGATGAAATCAATTGAGATTGATAACCTCAACACAACGGTTTCAGTTTAACCAACAAAATTAATCCCTCTTAAGTTTACTAACCACGACCGTGCATTAATAAACCGAAGTTACTTACTTGTGAAACCATCAACAATTAACCATCGGTTCGTTGATCATTTCTAGTAATAACTAGTATAGTACCCGTGCATACGCACGGGATGAAGCCGTTGATGCATATATTTTTACTCATGATCTAATTAAATATTTAAAAAAAAACTTTTTAGAATTGTACATTTTGAAAACTAAGGAGTACAATGAGCTAATACCATAAAGTCATTATTACATTTTTAGACCTAACGTAACATTAAAGATGTAACATATCTATAAAAGTGTTACATATTTCTCTAATGTAGCACTTTTTAGACCTAATGTAACACTTTCAATAAGTATAAATGTTACATTAGGGACTATAAAGTGTTACAATATGGCAAATGCAACATGAGCAATGTAATGGTAAAAAAGTGTTACCTTTTCTCTAATGTAACACTTTTCGGTGATATTGTAACACTTTTGAGTGATACATTAGGGATTTAAATGTTGTAGTGAGTATAAACCCATACAATAAATATTCGATGAAGAAGTATATTAGAGAAAATTTACTGACACCACTCATTGGAATTTGCTACTTATTATTTTTAATAATAAAGTTAATTTTAAAATTAATACTACTCTAAAAAAGTGAGTACAAAAAGTCAGTGACATTAATTGAATACAATAAATATTAAAATTAATGATATTACTTGAATAAAAACTTGTTACTCATTGGTTAAATTAGTGCTAACATATGATAGAAAAGTTTTTCTTGCTACATTGATAGATGGTTTATCTTATACGTAAAAGAACTTGAGACATAATTCTCCCACTCAATTGTTAGTCAGCACGGGAAAACTTTTTATCTTATCTTCTTATATACCTAAAAGCACTGCATATGGGAGAGAAAACTTTTCCTCTCAATGGTTAGTCGGATGATCATACTTAAAAGAACAACATATGAGAGAGAAAGTTGTCTCGCTCAATTGTTAGGAATGTTATCTTCTTATTTTCATATACCTATACACACTACATATGAGAGAGGAAATTATCTCGTTCAATTGTGAGCCGACTTAACTTATATGGAATACTTAAAAGAACTACATTTGAGAGAGAAAGTTATCCCGATCAATTGTTAGTAAACTTATTTCTAATACCTAAAAGCACTATATATGAGAAAGAGAATTCTCCCGCTCAATTGTTAGCAAACTTATCTGGTAATACCTAGACATATGAGAGACAAAATTCTCCCGCTCAATTGTTAGCAAGTTTATCTTTTTTAACCTAAAACCATTACACATGAGAGATAAAATAACGCTCAATAGTTAGCTGGCTTATCTTATAACTAAAAACACTTCATATGAGAGTCAAAATTCTTCCGCTCAATTGTTAGCCGACTTACCTTATACTTAAAAGAACTACATATGAGAGAGAAAGTTTTCCCGCTCAATTGTTAGCAAACTTATGATATCATACTTAAAAGCACTACATATGAGAGAAAAATTATCTTGCTCAATTTCCCTGCTCAGCTGTTTGCAAGTTTATCATCTAATACCTAGAAGCATTACACATGAGAGAAAGAAATTCTTTCACTCAATTATTAGCAAGCTTATCTTCGTAAACCTAAAACCACTATATATGAGAGATAAAATTCTCCCGCTCAATGATTAGTCAACTTATCTTATATCTTATACTTACAAGAACTACATGTTAGTATCGTTATAATAATAGGGAAATTGCCCTAAATAGGAGTAAACAACTTTAGGATTTCCAAAATAGGACCACTATGTTTTTCTTTTCAAAATAAGAGTTGTTACCGTCATGAATCTCATGATTGAAAAGTATTGTCAATTTGTCATTAATTATACTCTGTAATAAATACTGCCATGATGAATGCATAGTACTGCAACTATTTGGCAGTCATGTCTAAAAGATGACAGTAAATACTTTCATCTTAGCCCAATTTCGGGAAGAAAAACACAACAATCCTATTTTGGAATTCAGACTCTGTTTAGTCCTATTTTGAGAAATCTCCAATAATATATACTCCGTATTACTTAAAACACTACATATGAGAGAGAAAATCATGCCGCTCAATTGTCAGTCGACTTCTGTAATACCTAAAAGCACTACATATGACAGAAATTTCTCAACTCAATTGTTAGCAAGTTTATCTTCTACTCCGTAGTATGATACTTGAAAACACTACATATGAGAGAGAAAATTCTTCCGCTCAATTGTTAGCTGACTTATATATTACCTAAAAGCACTATATATGATAGAGAAAATTCTTCCGCTCAATTGTTAGTCCGATTACCTTATCTTATCTTATACTTTAAATAACTACATATGAGAGAAAAAGTTCTCCCGCTCGATTGTTACCAAGCTTATCTTCTACTTCATAGTAATAATACTTAAAAACACTACATATGAGAGAGAAAATTTTCTTGCTCAATTGTTAGATGGCTTAGCTTATATCTAAAAGCACTATGTATGAGAGAGAACCATGTCATTTCGTCATTCATTGGTAAATCAACTTTGATTCTGTGTTACCAAAACTATGATACTATGAACATGACTAAAAATGACTTGTAGTCAAGGAATTATATGGCACTCTTTCTATCACTATGTACATTATAGAGATCTTTTCAGAAATAATATTAGTTCCGTGCGTAGAGCATGCTCATAAGTCTGTCTCGTTTGTATGTACAGAATTGGAAGTCCGCAATAGTAATCAAATTCAAGTATATTTATAGTTTTGAATCAACATGTTGATTTTTAATGAAATGTGATTTTTTTAAAATTCTCATTTTTACTGATAAAAAGTTCTTTTTCAAAAAGTTTCTTTTTATTAGCCACTGATCTATTGTTACTTTCAAGTTCTTATTTTAATACTTAGAGCCAGTTTAATAACACTGAAATTGACTAAATTGTCTGGTCCTTTTGAAATCGATGAAATTCTGATAGAAGTGGCTGAATTGGTTGAAATTGATTCTTTTGATTTATGGATGAATTTAATTTAAACTATATTTCATTAATGAAGTAAATAAAAATTATATGAAAAGCAGTTAAAATGATTTTGTACAGTAACTTTAGTGTAAAACAAACCACATATGGTAAATCTATATTTTCATATTTGCCCCCCCCCCCCCCTTCTTTTGTGTGATCAATTGCCCCTTTTTCTTAAAAATAATGAATAATAAATTGAACTAAATTTTGAAGTTTTTTTTAGTCAAACAGTCTCGTTTTGTTCACTTAATTAGGATGTCAATTTTTAATTATTTTCTAATTTGGAGTTTACAACTTTGAATAGATTTTAATGTAGTTTTTGAATATGTAAATTTTAATTATTAAAAATTGAATTAATTATCCATAGGGAGGGTTGACTTTTATTATTAGTTCACCAAAAAGTGTTGACTTTGCAAAACAAATTGGGACGGAGGGAGTATATATATAAATAAAAGTAAATTAACATTTTCAAAAGCATATGTTTTAAAGTGATATAACTTTTTTATTTGTTCTTCAATTGTTACAAAAAATATATCACAATTCACAATTTTTCATTATCATTCATATGACACTATTATTGCATATACTTCCGCCGTTCCTTAAAATTTTGTCATCTTTTCTTTTCGGATTGTCCCCAAGACTTTGTCATTTTCCCTTCTAATCAATTAATATGTAGTTCTTTTTATTTCTCTCTCATCCGCACAATTTTCAATTACACAGCTTTTACTTTATTATTCTCTGTGATGATCAAACTTGACAAAGTTTTTAGAGACAAAGGCAGTATATAAATAAAAAAGAAATTCTATTAGTGTCTGCAGTTTATGGTCTTTTTTACCGTGCACACAATTAATCTGGAGCGATAACATATAATAAAACTGCACAAATTCTATCACTTATATTTATTTTTTATTCTTTGCAATGAAATTTTTTCAATTTTATTCTAAGCTATCACTCTAGATTAATAGTGTGCACGAAAAAAATGATCGTAAAATGCACAAATGAAAAACTTATAACACTATAAAACATACTCCCTCCGTTTCACAAAAAATGGCATGGTTTGACTTCACAGTAGTTATTAAGAAAATAAATTGACTTTACCGTAGAAAACACTGTTTAGACACTGTTTGTCACTGTTTAGACACTGTTTGACACTGTTTGATGTAGATTTCTTTTCCAAATAAGGAAATAAGGGAAGTGTGACTTTGTTTTTTAAACATCCAAAAAGGAAAGTGTTTTTTAAAGTGCTAAATTATGTTTTTATATTTATATATACAATATTGGTGTCATATGAAAGATAATAAAAAATTATAAAATTTGATATATTTTTTATGACAATCAAATTACAAATAAAAAAGATGTAGTACTTTAAATATTAGGGGGTTTTATTTGAGAGGGACCCATAATTTCTTTTAAAGATTTTTTATCTAGTTAAGGAGGTGAGAATAGTACGGATGATTGCTCTTGGTAAGTTGGTTTATTCCAAAATAAAGCCACGTGGCATTTTTATAGGAAATGAGCAAATTGTGGGGAGATGGACACATAGGATTCATTAAGGGTATAATTGTATTCTAATGAGCTATTTGTTTTCTTATATATAAATAGAATTAATATTTGAAACAAAACTAGTTGATCCTTTAAGTAATGTTCAAAAATATTAATATGAAATATGAATAGGAATTAATTAATACTCAAGGAAGAATATTAAGGAAAATGAATCCTACTATAGTTAATATCAAGATGTTAACTAATTGTCATCTTAGTAACACTCCCCAATATTAACATAGAGGAAGGAATAGCTATTACTAAGACCAATGTCAAGATGTTAACTAATTGTCATCTTAGCAACACTCCCCAACATTGATATAGAAATAATATTTAAGAGAAGCATTAATATTCAAGGAAAGAAGTTAAGAAAATAACTCACAACTTTAATAATCAACAAGCTTCAAGAGCAACACCAAGAAATGGAAGTTTAGCTCCTCATTTGGAGACTAAACATGCTAAAAGAAATATAAAGAAGTGCTATTCTAAACTGAGCTTAAGAGTATAAAGGAATTGGTTTTTAAAAGTGAAGGAAAGGATGTGTATTTATAGGCTTTTTGAGGTGCAGGTCGGGTACTCGATCGAGTATATACATATACTCGATCGAGTATGTGTAGAAACTCAAATTCGGTCCATACTCGATCGATATTCGAGTAAAATTCATAGCTATACCCGATCGAGTATGTCGGTGTACCCGATCGGGTATAGACACTCGATCGTGGGAAAATCTTCTCCTGCATGTTCCTTTGTTTTCGGATCCGGTCCGATTTGAAATTTCAACCAGATACCCGATCGAGTATAGGTGATACTCGACCGAGTATAGACCAAAATCAGGATTTTCCCTTTTTGTCTTGTGATTTTGCACCTTCCTTCCACTTTTGGTGTTCACCAACTGTTCTTTGAGTGATGGTAGACCTGTTTGAGCTCAGAATAAACCTAATCTAAACATTTTACAAGATTTTAACAAACTAAACTATTACACCGAAAGTGTGTAATTTCCGAAATGCTAAACACAAAAAGTAACTAAAAATGCAAACATAAACACGGAAATTACACGTGTATCAACTCCCCCACACATAGTTCTTTACTCGGCCTCGAGTAAAGTAAAAAGTTTCAACACAGTTTAAGATCCCTCCATGAGTTCAAGAAAGAAACTAAGATCACCAAGAAGTAAAAAAATTGAGTTTACAAACAACATTCTTTTTGGGTTTTATGATCTTCTATGCTCCCTCTCTTTGCCTCTTGTTCTTTTCTTCTTTTTCCTCCTCCTCTTTCTCCCGAGAGATCAAATGAGTTCCTGCACACAACAAAATATTTCTCTCATATCTCTCATTTTGCCTAGGAGCCTTTTCAGGTTTTCATCCTAGCATCTCTTTTTGTTGTTCCATCCTTACTAACTCACTCATTTTTTTATAAGCCATTTTTGCTTAGATTGCCCATTTGTGGGTTTTCAACCTAACTAGCATTTACTTTTTCTTTTATTCATTTTTTTTTGTTTACAAAGAGTAAAAAAAAATTCATGCATAGTAAAGGGTAGAAAATGAAATTACATACCATGAGGAGTCTCCCCCCCTTCTCAGTCCAAGCACTGTCCCTAGTGCCCGCCTTCGCCGCCATAGTATCCGCCTCCAAAGCCACCTCCAAAACTCCCATCGCCCATGTGAGTATCTCCGTCATCCCCGCCATCAAAACCTCCACCCCCGGAGCTAGATCCTCCAAAATTACCCCATTGAGTGGGGTCATACCAAGAGGGGGGTGGGGGTGGTTGAGCCATGGTATGGAATTGGCCTTGATGAGCCATGTAAGAGTACATAGGTCCATAGAACCTACGTTGATCTTCTTCATACCTTCGGTTGTCTTCGGCCTGTTGCTCCTCAAGTCTTTGAAATCCCGCCCTTTGTTCCTCCCGATATTTTCCAACTTCATTGGTGACTTTGTTGAGCATCATGGCATAGAAAACGGGAAGATTTTACTTGCCTTTTTATTGTTGATAGGAGTCTAGTTCGGTGTTCGGCATCGGCGGGAATGATGTCTTCAAAGCCCGGGATGGGTGCTATGGTGCTTGAGCTCTCTCCCCTATTCTTCCTTGGTGCCATTGTGGATGATTTTGAGCTTGAAATACAAAAATTCGAATTTGGGGGTTGGTTTTTTTTGATTTTGTGGACTTTTGGGGAAGATGGGATTTATGGGTGTAGATATGGAGAGGGGAGTGAGGGGAGTATTTTGGTGGTAGAATGGGGTGATTTGGTGGAGAATTGATGGAGATATGGTAGAGAGAAGGTAGAAAAATGGAGGTTTGGGGAGAGAGTTTCGAAATTGGGTTGGGGATTTGGGGAAGATGAAGTGATTTGGGGGTGTTTTGGGGTATAAATCGCAGGGGTACCCGATCGAGTATCCCTGTATACCCGATCGCGTACCGGAGACAGGGGATCGAATATGGGTTTTTCTGGTAATACTCGACCGAGTATTGGTTTATACTCGATCGAGTACTGGAGACAGGGGTCTGGTAGAGTTGATTTTCCAGACACACTCGACCGAGTATAGATGGGTACTCGATCGGGCCTCGGAGGCAGGGTCCCTTTTAGTTCGTCCTTCTGTACATACTCGACCGAGTATTGGTTTATACTCGATCGGGTATGCTTGCTTTTCCAAAAACTTTGTTGTTTCGATCGAGTACTGAAATCGGTTCCTCTTTTTAAGCAGTACTCGACCGAGTATAAGATTGTACTCGATCGGGTATGTCCCCAGATACTTCAAAACCTGCACTTTTTTTTTCTTTTCTTCTCCAAAAACATGTGGTTAGTTCCCTCTCTCACCCTCTCAAAACACACAAAAAGAAAATAAAATCTAACTACTTGACTTGGGTTGCCTCCCAAGAAGCGCCTTATTTAACGTCGTGGCTCGACGATATCTTTTTTTTTTTTTCATGTGGGATCGTGAACATCCCTTGTTTCATTCTCTTTCTTTGGCCTTTTCCAGTAAGGCCGAGATTTCTTCTTTGTTGTCCCCTCTACCTTATGCTCATTTTTTTCTTCCTTTTTAAAAAGTGGGGTTTTCTTGACTTCTTTTTCAACAAAAATAGGTGATGTTTGTGGTTCAAAAACATTTAGAGAACAAAGGGATTGCCTTTTTATTTGTTTTTTCGTAGAATCAAAGATGTTGAATTCTACTTTTTGGTCATCGAACTCTAAAGTTAATGAACCATTTGACACATCTATTTTTGTTTGGGCTGTTTTTAAGAAAGGTCTTCCCAAAAGGATGAGTGTAGCTTGGTGATCGGCTTCCATTTCAAGAATATAGAAGTCGATAGGGAAAACCAAATTTTTAACTTTTACTAGCACGTCCTCTACGACGCCCTTTGGGTATATGCTAGACCGATCCGCCAATTGGATTATTACCCCGGTTTCATGCATAGGGCCAAGTTTTAGGGACTTGTATAATGAATATGGAATAACATTGATTGAAGCCCCTAAATCTAATAAAGCCCTAGGAAATAAAGTATCCCCTATTTTGCATGGGATAGTGAACATGCCTGGGTCGTTGCATTTTTCCGGGAGTTTCCTCTGAAAAATTGCTGAGACATGTTCACTAACCTTGACCTCTTGTTTCCCTTTCAATTTATTTTTTCTTTTTATCGTGCATATTTCTTTTAAAAACTTTGCATAACGGGGAACACTTTTGATCAGTTTAAAGAGTGGGATATTTACCTCACAATTGACGAAGGTCTCGTAGATGTCCCGATCATTCTCCACTTTCTTTGTGTCCTTCAGCGCCTCAGGGAATGGAGGGAGTTGCTCATAAGATGACAGTGGAGGGAATTTAGTTTTAGTGGGTTCCTCTTCATCCGGTTGAAAAGCTTCTCCAAGATCAACTTCCTTTTCTTCAGTATTTATCTCCTTCAATGTTGTCCCGCTCCTCAACATGATTGCATTACATTGTTGTCTCGGGTTTTGCTCCGTTTGAGATGGGAGTTTACCCGAGTCTTGTGCCTCAAGTCGGCTTACAGCATTCAAAATTTGGCTAACTTGAGTTTCCAAATTTTGAATGCTCGACTTTGTTTCTTGTTGAAATTGTAAAACATTTTGTTGCAATGTGCCCATGTTCGTAGCAAGAGCTCAAATCATGTCCTCCGTGGACATGTTAGATTGAGAAGGTGGGTTGGATTGTTGATGGTTTCCATACCTCAAGTTTGGATGATCCCTCAATCCGGGTTGTAGGAGTTTGAGAATGGGTCGTACCTTCTTTGTTGATGTCCTTGGAAACCCAAGGCATTGACTTGCTCTGTGGTGTCCTCTTGAAGATTTGGACATGAGTCCGTGGGATGCCCTTGTTGTGTACAAATGCCGCAGACCTTGACTTCTTGGGTCTTGGATTTTAAGAGGAAATCCTTAACCAAAGAAGTCAAGCCGGCAACTTGACTCTCCAATGATGATATCGATTCCGCAGCAGCAACTCTACGAGTTGAGGACCGCCCGTTGTAGTGTCTAGCGTTCTCGGCCAACTCCGAGATGAGATCTCTTGCTTGCGAAGGGGTTTTGTTGACAATGCCCCCTCCGCACGCTGCATTCACCATGCGACGGTCTTGATCCACAAGACCATCATAAAAGTAGAGAATGAGGTCTTGCTCGGTGTATCCGTGATAGGGGCAACTAGCGCATAGCTTCTTAGATCTCTCCCAATATTCATATAGAGATTCATCATCTTTTTGTTCAATGTTGCTTATTTGCTTCTTGAGTGATGATGAAATAGAAGCGGGGTAGTACCTTTCAAGGAAAGTCTTCTTCATTTGCGGCCATGTAGTGATACTTCCCGAAGGAAGATAGAAAAGCCAATCCTTCGCGGTGTCTTTCAGAGAGAATGGAAAAGCTCTCAGTTTGATTTGCTCTTCCGAGACACCGTTGGGGCACATGCTTGTGCACACAATATGGAACTCCGACAAGTGTTTGTTCGGATCCTCCCCTCGTAAGCCATGAAAAGATGGAAGGAGATGAATGAGCCCAGATTTTAGCTCAAATGTGACCCCCGTATCAAAAGTTGTAAAAGTGATACAAAGGGGTTGTTGATTTAGATTCGGAGCTGTGAGCTCCCTCAATGTCCTTGTTTCATGAGCCATGATGATTGGCTCCTCGGTATCGCTAGAGTGAGAACTAGCACTTGATGATTCTCTCGAGTCGGAGTTTGAGAATTTGTTTTTCAACCGCTCGAGAGTTTGTTCTATTTCGGGGTTTGAGTGGTAGGTGATTTCGTTCAGTGAACGATATTTTACCATATACTACAAAGCTCAGAAGAAATAGAAACCTTTATACTTGAAACTATTTTTTTTTCTTTTTCTTAAGATAGAATAAAAAGAAAAATTAGTTGCCTTTCCCCGGCAACGGTGCCAAATTTGACGTGGACTTTGTCGTGAGTGCACTCAAAATAAATTTAATACTAACACTTATACGTAGTATAGGTGAAGTAGAGTTCGTATCCAAAGGGAAAGGAATAATTTATCTTTTTAACGAAAGGAGTAAATAAAGGGGGGTTTTGGGTTTAATGATTTAATTAAATTAAACACGAAGATGAACGAGTTATATGTGATTTAATTCAAAGATAAAAAGGACTTGGCATTGTTACTTTCCACTTGTTGATATATTTCAGTCGATCATTGTTATATCTATAACTTATCTTCTCTCGAATACTCAATCGAGGAGTATATCCAATTCATCGAGGAAAGTTATTAACAACGACCGTTCATTAATAACCCTTACTATTAGTCAAGTATAGAACAACGCCATATACCTACTTGATAGTAGCATTTAATCTCAACTCCTTGATGAAATCAATTGAGATTGATAACCTCAACACAACGGTTTCGGTTTAACCAACAAAATTAATCCCTCTTAAGTTTACTAACCACGACCGTGCATTAATAAACCGAAGTTACTTACTTGTGAAACCATCAACGATTAACCATCGGTTCGTTGATCGTTTCTAGTAATAATTAATATTTGAAACAAAACTAGTTGATCCTTTAAGTAATGTTCAAAAATATTAATATGAAATATGAATAGGAATTAATTAATACTCAAGGAAGAATATTAAGGAAAATGAATCCTACTATAGTTAATATCAAGATGTTAACTAATTGTCATCTTAGTAACACTCCCCAATATTAACATAGAGGAAGGAATAGCTATTACTAAGACCAATGTCAAGATGTTAACTAATTGTCATCTTAGCAACACTCCCCAACATTGATATAGAAATAATATTTAAGAGAAGCATTAATATTCAAGGAAAGAAGTTAAGAAAATAACTCACAACTTTAATAATCAACAAGCTTCAAGAGCAACACCAAGAAATGGAAGTTTAGCTCCTCATTTGGAGACTAAACATGCTAAAAGAAATATAAAGAAGTGCTATTCTAAACTGAGCTTAAGAGTATAAAGGAATTGGTTTTTAAAAGTGAAGGAAAGGATGTGTATTTATAGGCTTTTTGAGGTGCAGGTCGGGTACTCGATCGAGTATATACATATACTCGATCGAGTATGTGTAGAAACTCAAATTCGGTCCATACTCGATCGATATTCGAGTAAAATTCATAGCTATACCCGATCGAGTATGTCGGTGTACCCGATCGGGTATAGACACTCGATCGTGGGAAAATCTTCTCCTGCATGTTCCTTTGTTTTCGGATCCGATCCGATTTGAAATTTCAACCAGATACCCGATCGAGTATAGGTGATACTCGACCGAGTATAGACCAAAATCAGGATTTTCCCTTTTTGTCTTGTGATTTTGCACCTTCCTTCCACTTTTGGGGTTCACCAACTGTCCTTTGAGTGATGGTAGACCTGTTTGAGCTCAGAATAAACCTAATCTAAACATTTTACAAGATTTTAACAAACTAAACTATTACACCGAAAGTGTGTAATTTCCGAAATGCTAAACACAAAAAGTAACTAAAAATGCAAACATAAACACGGAAATTACACGTGTATCAAGCACATAGAGAATGAGTTGGGCATTCATGTTGCAGTAAGCATGGTGAGGAGGGTTGTGAGATCCATTAAAAAGAAAATCAATGCCAGCTTTGAAGAGCAGTTTAACCGGCTTAGAGACCCCAGTCAAGAGTTGCTAGATTCAATCTCTAACACTACCATCAAGATAATGACCTCCGGCGTTGTTGATGATGGGCCCTGTCAGTTCCAGAGGATATATTGCTGCTTTGGTGCCATGAAAAGGGGTTTTCTAGAGGGATGCAGAAAGATTATAGGGTTAGATGGTTGCTTCTTAAAAGGGCTGCTGAAGGGGGAAATACATACCGCTGTTGGAAGGGATGCTAACAACAACATGTATCCAATTGCTTGGGCCATAGTTGAGATTGAAAATACCTCTTCCTGGGGATGGTTTTTAGAGTTGTTGAAGCATGATCTTGAAATGGATGATAACAACATCTGGACAGTCATAAGTGAACAATAAAAGGTAATTTTTATGAACATAGTAACTGAATTAAATAAGTGATGAACATAGTGTATAAGCCTCTGTATACTATTAAGTGATGAATGTGAGTCTGTGTATATTTATGTAAGTGATGAATTTGGCTCCGTACACTTTATGTACATATATTGAGAATTGGCAAAAAAGTAATGTGAGTAGTAAGTGATGAATGTGCCTGTGTAGTTTTTTAAGCCTCTATAGTTTTTTAAGTGATGAATGTGCCTGTGTATATTTATGAAACTGATGAATGTGGCTCTGTATAGTAGTAAGTGATGAATGTGGCTCTGTATATTTTATAAGGGGATGAATGTGAGTCTCTATAATTTTTTAAGTGATGAATGTGACAGAAAATTAAAACCAAAATCTGTAATAGTTTAAGTGATGAATGTGAGTCTCTATACTTTATAGTTTTTATAAAGGGATGAATGTGAGTCTGTATAGTACATATATTGAGAATAGGGAGAAAAGTAAAACCAAAATCTGTAATTATATGTGGCTCTCAACACTTTATGTGCTTTAATTGAGAGTTTATAGACTATAATGAGAGGACATACTTAATATTTACGTACCACTTATGAAACTTATACATAAGAGGACATTACTGAATGCTTACCACTTATAAGCCCTTGTAAATTGACCATCGTGTAGGGCCTGAGCAATGTCATTCAAAGTTTACTCCCTCAAGCTGAGCATAGAAATTGTGCAAGGCACATTCATGCTAACGGGAGCAAGAATCACAGAAGGAAATACATGAAGCAGCTCTTATGGATGTGTGCTAGGTCCACATGTGAGTCACAACTTCAAGAGTGACTTCAAGAGCTTCAGAAAAAGGATGTTGCTGCAAAACAAGATTTGGAGAAATACCCTTTCAAAAACTGGTGCAAAGCCTTCATAAGAACTTATGTGAAATGTGATACAATTGACAACAACATGTCAGAGGTATTTAATCGTACACTAGTGGCCTGTGGGAGCAAGCCTATCATTCCCATGCTAGAAGACATAAGGGTTCAAATGATGCAGAGAATTGCAAAGAAGAGGGACTTATCTGCAAATTGGAAAGGCAGAATCTGCCCTAATATCAAGAAGATCATGAATGTTAACATACTGCGTAGTGCAAACTGGAGGGTTGTGTTCAATGGTGATGATGGCTTTGAGGTGAAAAAAGGGAAATATCAATACAAGGTGAAGCTGGAGGGAGGGACTTGCTCTTGCAGATCTTGGGAGTTGACAGGAATTCCTTGTCAACATGCTATATGTGCAATGTTTGACCAGGGAAAGGACCCAGAAGGATATATTCATGATTGTTACTCCATTGCAGCCTTCAAAAGAACATATTCCTACACTTTGGAACCAATCAATGGGGAAATGGCATGGCCTAGAGTTGAAGAAGAGAAAATACACCCCCTGCACCCAAAAAACTGACTGGATGACCAAAGAAGAAAAGAATCTGGGAAGCAACTGAGCCACCATCAAGCAAGCTGTCAAGAAAGGCCAGGGTGATGACATGCTCCCTTTGTAACCAAAAGGGGCATCAACGACATGTTTGTCCAACATCTGCAACAGGAAGTAATCAGACTGTTAGGGGAGGTAGGGAAGAGGTTCCAGAGGTGGAAGAGGTTCCAGGGGTCGAAGATGGAGAAGAGCTTGAAGAGCTGGGGGAGGTGAAAATGCTGGAAGAGGTGGAAGAAGTCAACCTACCAGGGCTTCAAGGGGTGGAAGAGGAGGGGGGGGGGGGAAGAGGTGCATCCAGTAGGTGTACAAATCAGGTGGAAGTAGAGTAATGTGTTAGGTGGAAGAGGTGTGCTGCATAAATATGTGAGGTTGGGCTTTATGGTATTTTTGTGGATAAATTATTGCTACTGAAGCACCTTAAATGTTTGGTGGACCAATGTATGTTTTGTTATATATTTTGTCAAGCTTATTATGTATTTTGATGGTTGTGAAAGTACTTTTGTATTTTAGATCAACGGATCTTTACTGATGATGGGTTTACATGTTGAAGTTAATTCACAAATGCAGAAGTCTTATTTGTACTTTGAGTCTATATTTATGCAGGTGGGGCATGCTTGTGTAGGTGGGGGATTTGATATGAATTATTGATGTGTGGTGGGGTGTGGATTAAATTCGTTCATGTCACATGGGGTTGGCATGGAATCGTTCCTGCAGCTTTACGAGTGGGTTGGCCTTCATTTTGTGGAAGCAGGCATGTACTTCATGTCACATGGGGTCAATTTTGCATTATTTCTTTTCACTTTTGGAATCTTACACTTTATCTAGACAAGGTTCTTCACATGGATCCAGTCTGGCCGTTTCTTTTAGATGACCTTATTTAGAAGCTTGTACTTTCACATGTGTGTCTGCATTCATTCTTTTGTTTATACTTGAAACTTCAAACATGTATTACTCCATTGTTAAATTACTTGAAATATAAGAAAGGTGGATCTGTACTTCAACCATATCCAAATATAATAAAGGTCCAATAACTTCAACATAATAACATGTATTAATACTCCATTGTTAAACTACTCCACAAACTTCATAACTTCACAGTCAGTACACTGGGTAACAAACTTCACAAACATTTAGGTTACATGGATCCTTGGTAACATTAAAGTACTCCATAAACTTCACATTAACAAATCAAACACCATTACATTCAACCTGCTACCATTGGATAGCCTCACTGTTACAATTTCTTCACAATAACAGCAGCAACAATAAATATCAGAAGACCTTGCCACATTCTCTTCAAGAACATCTTCTCTTTTGCTTCACTTTCAAGAACCCGTTTGATGGTTTCTATATCACGTTGCATAATTGACATCAACCTCTTCAGGTCATGAATTGAGGATTCCATGCTTCCAGTAAAACCGAGGTATGCTTTATTGTTGTCAGGGAAAGCAACTACATCATCTTTCCATAAAAATTAGCCACACCCTAAGCCATCCTACAATGAAAACCACTTACAAAGTACTGTAAACAAATTTTTCAAATTTACATCTTCCAACACAAAAACCAGCCCACAATTCAAAGATTTTAGGGTTTTGTGCCGCAAAGAACAAACCAAATACACAATTCCAAATAATTCATGCTCGAAGCCCCTGAACACCCCTAAATAATTTACAAATTTCTAACCTTCCATCTTTGGCATCCATAAAACTGCCGGCCGCTATCCCGAGACCCGGGTAGTACACAACCGGGCTTTCACACCACACAGACAGTTCGGGGCGTACGGATTGACTTTTCTCCCCAGCGCGCATGAAGAAGACGCAGACATATCGTTACCCTTCTATCTTCTACGTTCCTTGATCTGGATATTTTAAATAGGGACGAACGGTCTGGAGGAGTATGGTTGGGGTTAGGGTTATTAATGAGTTAGCATTTAATAGGGTAATAATCTGCTGACTGGGCATTTAAGGGGGACGAATGGGAGGTAACCGGCTGGAAAGGGAGGTAACCGGGTGGATGTGAGCATTGAACAATTTTTTTTTGGTTGGAGCCTGGAGGATTGGATCGGAGCTTATTTGGGTTTGGGGTAGGAATTGAGCAATTTGTATACGTTCAGAGGCCAATTTGGCCCTTTAGCCTATTTTTCTAATGAGGATGGTGCCATGGTGGCATGGTGCTATGAACATCATTTTGCATTTGAAATGTATGAATGTAAAGAGTTTGATATATTATAGACAATTTCTTACAAATTTCGCACGTAAATTATTTTATGTAATGGTGGTAAAACATTTTACAAACTTTTATTAAGTACTAAATTTGTATTTAATTTATAAAAAAAACATTACACACATAACCAAACTATGTGTTTTTATTCTACATGTTAATTGATTGATTCCCTAAGTTTTGCATTTAATCATTTTGCGTGTACAATTTCAATGTGCTAACTACTAAACATACTCATTTCGAACATGTTTAATTCAACACATATATATTTTATCCTACAAAACAGTGAAACATATTGACTGAAGCAAAAAAACCTAACTTCGGTAACACAAGCAGGGAAGTCACGATACGCCTCGTTGATCAAAACAAGATGTTCATAAGCATTTCAGGTAAGTTATGACCAAACACTCGAATAAGAAATACGTAGAAAGTATGGGAAAATGAGAAGTTGCTAAATATAGCGGGTTTCTAAATATAGCGGGTTTTGTCATTGAATTTCACTTGCCTATTATAGGCGATTACAAAATGTAACAATTATATCCACAATGGCTAATGAATTACAAAATTAATACAACATTTACTACGATACTAATCGGCGCGTTAATTATTCCTCTCCAAAATTGGCACGTCGACTTAGCTAGTAGGTCGGACTCTTGAGCTCCCTCTTTGCAAGGCTGGTGAACGATTTTCTATTGTACTGGTAGGCAGACTCTCGGTTGGAACAGGGGCGGAGCCAGGACACTGGGCCGGACTGGGCCGGTACAAAGAATATTTTTGAAAAAAAAATTACACGGAATTTTTTACCCTAAAAATTTAGACATGTTTAAAATTTGGGCTAGGTCATGGCCAGGGTTGGCCACCCCCTGTCTACGCCCCTAGGTTGGAATGATAAGCAGGCTCCCGACCAGCCTGGTAAACAAGCTCTTGATTGGGCTAGTAAGCAGTTAGATGCTGAGTTTAGGCTGGATGGTAGGCTCCATGTTGGACCGGCAAGCTCCTGGTTGGGTTAGTAGTAGAGGTGAGCATGAGACAGTATGAAACAGTTATTTCGAAAAACCTGCCGCGTCGCAAAGTATGATTGTTTAAAAAATCAAAGAACCGGTACTGTCCCAAATATATATAGAACGTGTCCCGTTTCATACCAATTTTCAGTACGGTTCGGCACGGTTCTTCAATACTATTCAATTCTTAAATAATTAACATCTACGAAAAAATATTTTAAATTTAGCATTTATAAGTAATTTAGTCATTGTACAAAAAAATAGGAGAAATGATTGCTGGATTGAAAAGTCTACATCAAACTAACCTGGTACAATCAAATCTTACTAAAATACAAAACTAATAGTCAAACTACAATAAAATTATAGTTCTGATCTTCTGGAGGATGCAGAGCAGCTGAGGTTGTTGACTAAGTAATTAAATTAGGTTTACATGTGTCGTATCATAGTTATTACTAGTATTGTTTATAACATATATTACAATAAATAATTGTATTACGCTAAAAGAGTGTGCATTATACAATCTTTACCAAAGCTTTCAGTAACCGCAATGTAGATTATTGACTAATATAATAAATAATATAATATATACAGAGTATATTATTTTGTATAACCAATTTTTCAAGATGTACGAGACGCGACGGTTCGGGATGTTTTGGTTCAATACATACAGTACTGGGACAGTTCTGGAATGGTTCTCACTTAAGATCCGGTACCGTACCATACTATTAAAATATTTTGGTATAGTACGATACAATATTATATTTTTCGGCTTCGTTCGATTCTGGTACAGTTTGGAACAATTCTCGGTACGAAACAGGAAATCCCAGATCAATGATAAGCCCTTTAGTAGGTCGGCCTGCTAGCAGGTCGACTATTTTGACTCCTGCATTGCTGGGCTTTTTCGATAGGGGCGGTCCAAGCTCTTTGATCGTTGGGTCCAGTGGTCCGGCCGACCAGGCACACATATTCTGCTAAAAAGGAAAATTGCTCTAAATAAGACAAAATGTTTGTGTATTCCAAAATATGATTATTATGTTTTCATTCCTTAAATAGGAGATATTATTGTCATGTTTTGGCAGTATCAAACTATAAACATGTCTGTATTTTTAAACATTGTAATAATTACTTCTATTTAAGGAATAACAACGTAACATGACTGTCATACTTTGAAAATTTGAAACGTTTTTATTCCTATTTCAGAATTTTCTCAATTTATTAAATTCAATCATTTTTATTGATATAGTCTTGTTTGTTTGAAGGGCGGAAGCAAGCTAGAACTAAAATTAATGGGGTCAACTCAAACATTCAACCATGTAACGTTTAGAGCATCTCTGACGGTTAGTTAATTACTATATACATCCTAGCTTGACTAGTCACATTAGCGTTTGTAGCAAAATTGGAATATACTCCAATGGTTAGCTATAACTTTTTTCTCTTCATTTATTATTTATAATACAATATTAATAATTTTTCTTACTCAAGCTAGTAGCTCATTTAGGCTAATTAGCTTTCTCAAGCAAAAGGAAGAGTCATGCTTAATGGTAGGCTAGTACCTTCAAAATTGCAACCAAAGTCCCTAGAAACACTGATACTCTCCATCATATCTTCCGTCAATATCTCTCACTTCTCTTGCATCAAAAGTTTCATCCATTTACTTAAGATTTCTTCTCGATCGATCCATTTATATCATCCAAAAGTTAACTCAAAATTAAAAGTGAAAAGGGGCAAATATGCTCTCGAACTAACCAAAAAAGTGCAAATAAGCCCTTATATAGGAGGTTCAGTCCGGCCGTCGCCATTTGGGGAGGTTCCCGGTGGAATTTTTAAATGAATTTTTTTGATCATCTTCGCCATTAAGTCTAGTTTAGCCATACAAAATTTCAGCTAAAAATTCAATCGGGAAGGCAGTCAAATGAATTTTTTAATATAACTGCATAGTTAAACAACACAATATATTTCAGAAACTCATTTGACTGCCTTCTCGGTTGAATTTTTAGCTGAAATTTGGTATGACTAAACTAGACTTAATGAAGAATATGCTCAAAAAATTCCACCGGGAACCACCCCAAATGGCGAATGCCGAACAGAGTCTCCTATATAAGGGCCTATTTGCACTTTTTTGGCTAGTTCGAGGGCTTATTTGCCCCTTTTCCCAAATTTAAAACTCTCATCTTCTCATTGCGATCGTTACAAAGAAACTCTTTCTTGGCAACTAGGACACCTTCAGATTTGAATCCCTAGAAGGCAGCTTAGTTAGCCTGGTGCTAGGAGAAGCAAGCCAACTAAGCAACTGGCTTAGCCATGAGCCCATGAAGGTGCGATCATCAATGAAGATTGAAAACATGTCTTATGCTCAACTAATCCTAAACACAAGTAAAGACAGGGCTTATGCAGATTCTTATAAGCATGGGATAACTTTTTAAAATTGACTAATACTTGATGAAGATTCAATTTTTATCATACAGGTCATTAGATTGTCTCAAGTAGCTTGATGATAGGGGAGTTAAAATTTGACACTAACCAAACAACAATGTATACTATAACAGTTCAAATTATACGTATACGGAGTACGAAATATAGACTGCCATATTTGCATATTCTTAGTTTGACATTGTTCTTTGTTTTCTGTTTTTTTTTTAAACTGAAAACCAAACACTGAAATTTGAAAACATATATTTTACATATTTTTGTTGTTGGCAGTTTCCTAGTCTAACAATATTAGTACATGAATGGTGATTTTTAGTTCATTAGGCAATGAGCCTATTTGGTGATTCTGTTCTTCGCCTTGTCATGTTTATTAGACAAATTTTTAACCAAACACATAACTTTTGATTTCACGTGCCAAATAATGTAATAATAAGAAAAAGTAAGGTTGAAGTTAACTTTCTAGCTGTATTGAATGAAGTTATTGTAGATAATTATTTTAGCTATTTTTATATAACTTTTTCTTTATTTTATTAATAAAATATATTTAAATATAATTTTTTCATAAATGTGCAGAATCAGTCAATACAACCACTTCAGCCATTCATAAATTTCATCAGAATCAGTCGATTCGGTCGATTTAAGTGTTACACACTATTCATACTTTTCTACCATCTCTTCTACTTTTTCTACACTATTCATTATTCCCACTATTTCACTCTTAAATAATGTACCAACACCTATTGTAGCAAACAAAAAAAATACGGAGTATAAAACTAATAAGTATTCCCAATTTCAAAATTCAATTGAAAATTTTAATTGTCTTACATGTCCACAGAATAAATAAATCAATCTATGTTCTTCAATTGTATAATAAATAAAGTGTTCTCTAATCTTTAATTCTATCTTTAACCATTATAAATTTATAATGAATGAACACTATTTTGTTATGAACTGAGAAATTCAATTAATAATCAAATCGATTCTCTAACCCTATAAATAACAATACACAATAACCCTGAAAAATTCAATTAATAAAAATCTAAAAGAGTATTAGAAATTCAGAGCTAGAGTATACCTGGTCACCTAGAGGCTAGAGCTCAGGAGCTACAGGCAGAGTGGAGAGCCGGAGAGAAAGGACAGCCGAGTGGGCGACGGCGTCTGGCGCCGCGGATGGTGGCTGCAGGTGGTCTCGTAAATGTTTGGTCTCTATGTATTTTATAACTATACAAGTTTGGTATGGTCTGATCTTCTTAAGTCTGACCTGGTCTGTTTAAGTTTGACCTGGTGTGATCTGATTTGATCTGGTCTAGTCTGGCGCTCAAAACCATAAAAAGAAAACATATGTAATATCTAAATACATCATGATATTTTTATTAGCCAGAGTTAGTTAAAGTTAAGTTTCTGTGGCATCAATAAGTTGGGAAAATTTGAAAATTAGAATTTTGATATTATTGTTAGTCTTCGTGATCGTAATCCCAAATTTGTGACTTTTATCACTTGCCATTAATAAAGTTAGGAGTTTTTCCTAATCTATTAAATGGAAATAAAGACTCCAACTCTGCTAATAGGCCCCAATGTTTTTGTTGTTATAACCCCCAATGTGTCTTTCAAACATACGACAAATGTGTATGGAATTATGGATGACCCAAATTAGATACAGCATTTTGAAAAATTAGAATTATTTAAAAGGAAAGTTTGCATTTAATAAAACTTTCCATATGTTTCAACGAACGTAACTGATCTCAACGTTGTAGGCTTGTAGCTGTACGTGAGCCTGTGAATGTGGTTTGGAAAGAAGGTGGAACAACCCCTACCAATGTACCCACCATGCATTAGAAATTTAGAAGAACTCCTTTTTAAGCTGATATTGTTGGTTCACAAAAACAATCGTGTTAGAAACACAACGTTAAAGATGTTTTCTTTTGAATTGTTTCGTGTTAGAAACACAACGTTAAAGATGTTTTCTTTTGGATTGTTTTAGATCTCATATCAAATCTGACAATATCAGACCAGATCAGACCAAACTTCCTTAATTATAAAATACACTGAGACCAGACGTTTACCAGACTAGACCAGCAAATTTCAGTTCATAAGAAAACATCCTAATACTAACCACATTATTGTGCCTCGTGACAAAGTTAAGATTCAGTTTTTAAGAAGTAGATATATTACAAAAAAAGAACATACGTTGATATATATCTTAATGTACCACAGTCGTTCCATTAAGATGATCACATGGAATGCTTTATTTCTGGTGGCTGGTGAAATAAAAACAAATTCTATATTTGACCCCTTACCGGTGGCTGGACAAGTGGGAATGTTTAATAGCTTACTTGAGAATTATTGTGATCGTAATATGAGCAATCAATCTGCAGGTAGAGTTTAGTTCTTCACGAGATTAGCGATGTAGCGCTTTCGTCTTGAATCATCCATTACTATATTACTCGTATGTCTCATTCATTGTAGCCTTGAACAATCTATAGTTTTATATAGGCTATGTTTGGCACACAAAAGACTCTAATTTCTAGCTTCTCTATTCTTTAAAAAGACCTTAAAAGACTCTAGTTGTATGTTTGGCATGACATTTTTTAAGAGCTTTTCAAAAATTAAAAGATCTTTTTTGAGATGCTACCAGGTGTAGCATCTGAGAAAAGCTCGTGACTTTTAATTTAAATTAGTCCTAACAGCTTGTATACCAAACCGAACTAAATCAAACAGTCAGCTTTTTACCAAACAGCTATCATCTTTTCTTTTTAAGATCTTTTCAGTCACTAAAAGCTGACAGTTACTAAAAAGCTCGTAAAAGTATCTTTTTAGCTAGTTGTGCCAAACATACCCATAGTAAACTTGAGTTAAAAAACAATGATGTGTCGACTTCTTATTGGATAATGCAAATTTTATTATCATTAAAATTAAAGCAATTAATTAATTCAATGTCCACCCCAATTAAAACTTGAGTTACGGCTCATTTAGAGCAAGAGTAGGAGAAAAAATCTCTTTTTTTTTAAAGTGATATAACTTTTGTATTTATAATCCAAATTGTACAAAAAATATATCAAAATTTATAATTTTTTAACATCTTTCACATGACACCAATATTATATATATAAAAAATATATAAAAATATCTATCAATTTATATAGCAAATTAAGTTAAAAATTATATCTATTATTTTATATCTATTGTTTTATATTGTAAAATATAGTTAGTAATCGCTGACATGTCAATCTCTTATTGGTTAACAAAACTTAAATTGTCATTATTATCAAAACAATTAATTAGATCGATTAATTAAATGAAATGCCATAGAGAAAAACGTGTGCAACAGAAAAACTTGGAGAAAAACTTGGAGATAAAAACGTAGAGATTGTTTATAGTTAAACTTGAGTCTGATCCACACATTAAAATATTTGTTTGATAATAATTCCATGCGTATAAACTAATTATTAATTCCAAAAAATATACTCCCTCCGTTTTCTATTAGATGTCCTTATAGGGTTTGGCACAAGTTTTAAGAGAAAAATAATAGGGGTAGTGTAAAAGGTGTAGTGAGTTGTGTTTAAATGAAAAAGTAAGAAAGAGAATGCGGGTATATAGGTATATTTATTGAAAAAACTTTCTAAAAATGGAAAGAGAGACAACTATTAGAGAACATCCCAAAATGAAAAAAGGGACAAGTATTAGAGAACGGTAGCTAAAATGACTAATGGAAAAGGCACAAGGAGGAAAAGGTGGAGAAAATACAACATGTGTGTGCATATCCACCGGGATATCATTATCTTTTAATCTTAATAATTTTCATAATATTATTATCACCCATTGTTCATATAGAAAATCTAATTCTCTTTTCACCTTTAATTTTAGGCATTAAATGTGGATTGCATTCCACTTTAGTGCCCGTTTTATAATCATGTTGTTTGGCTTATCAGATTTATCAACCAATTTTTTTCATCAAACACGTAATTTTTTATTTCGCGTGCTGAATTGTGTAATAATAAAAAGTAAGGTTGATGTTTTTCTAGTTGTCTGTATTGATTGGATGGCCAATTTGGATATTACCAAACGGGTTCTTAGTTTTTAGTGTTCAATTCTTTTAGCACGTGCGAGCTTTTCACTTTCAATAGTTCTTTTCTCTTAGTTAATTATTTTAATTTAATTTTATTTTATAATTATACAATCATTATTACTCAATTCTTTTAAAAGTAAATATAAATATAAACAATTTTATCGAGAATTGTAGTGCCTCGGGAACTAAATAGATGATCAGCGATTTTCTTATTCTTCTTCTTTGTCACTAATTAGCTTGACAAGATGATTTTGATAGATCAAGATCAAATAAATGTTGAAATTATATAAATATTGAAAGAATTTATACACAACTAAAGTCAAATCATTCAAGGATTGTTTACTTTTTTTTCTATTAAGTTGTGATTGGATTAAGATGTCAATCTTAGTTAAGGTATCCTATTCCAATTAGTTGTGAGAATCACCATATATTAATGTCGTAAAATTAAAATGATTATTTGATTTAGAAGTCTCATTTATTAGTACAAAGTTTTATAGAAATAAAAAAAGATAATAAAAAAATAAAAAACTCAATTTACAGGACAATTTGAATAGTTAACTTACCAAAACTTTGGGACGCTGAAAAATGATACGATACACATACATTGATAAGTATGAATGTTTTAATTGAATTGTTTTCAGACACAGGCCAAACCGGCTAGAACAAACCAAATAAGACTTGAATAGACTAGACCACACTAAAACAGACCAGCTCACACCAGAATTCGACAATTATAATACACATACACCAAACATCTACCAAACCAGACCAATTCAAGCAAGATCAGACCAAACTTCAACAAAGCAGACCAAAGTAATTCAAATAAAACTAAATCAGGCAACAAAATTTCAATCCAATTAAAATCATTCTAAGATTAAGAAACTTATTATGTAATTGTAGAACGTAAAATTTGAATTGTGCGTAAAATGTTAAAAGAAATTTGAACTCAATAAATTTATATACTACGAATTAAACATTTTTATCTTATAATTATTTGAAAATGATGGTTTTAAATTATTATACTTATGGCGATATTTTAAGCAATAGTTAGTTGTTGTCTTGCCACGGTACCTGAAATACTTTGCATAGTATGAAGGTTCTTCAATTAATGTTCTCATAAATAGAGTATAATAATAATAAGTCTAAGACCAAAATAATAATAAAATTTTAGTGAATATATTCTCTTTTGAACAACAAAATATTATTTGCAAGTTTGGTATTAAATCAAAATCTCTATTAATATTTAATATTTTAATTTAAATTAACATGCCACTACCGGGGCATGCCTCGGGTGTTACACTAGTATGACTGTAATTGTCCGTGTTATCTTTATCCACAATAATTAAGTTATTTCCCTTAGAATAGGATAACTGGCAAAGTTTTGTGATAGTGGATTTAAAAAAGAAAATTTGTACTATCTCTATAATTTTAGTTGCAGGTATATGCTTTTAAGCGAGATTGAGAAAAACACTATGATTATTTATTATTGGGAAAAAGGGCAAATAAGCTCTGGAACTAACAAAAAATGATCATAAAAAAAACTAACAAAAAAAATGCAAATCACCCCTTATATAGGAGATTCTGTCAGACCGTCACCATTTGGGGTAGTTCCCGGTAGATTTTTTTGATAAAATTTTTTGAACATCTTCTTCATTAAGTCTAGTTTATCCATACTAAATTCCAGCTAAAAATAAACCGAAAAATAAACCGGGAAGATAGTCAAATGATTTTCTGAAATATACTACGCTGTTTAACAGCACAATTATCTTCGAAAATTCATTTGACTGCCTTCACTTTTGAATTTTTATTTGAAATTTGGTATGAGTAAACTAGACGTAATAAAGAAGATGTTCAAAAATTTTCATGAAAAAATTCTACCGGGAACCTTCCCAAATGACGACGTCCGGAGTCCGGACATAGTTTCCTGTATAAGAAGTGATTTATAGTTTTTTGATTAATTTGAGGGCTAATTTGCCCCTTTACGGCTTTACCCTTTATTATTTGTGAAAGTGTATACAAACAAGTAACAAATATGAAAAGAAAGGAACAAATTGGAAATAGGAAGTTAAGATGAAAAAGTAAAATAAAAATTGTCATAACAGAAACAACTTGTCATTAATAGAAACAACTTTTCCATAATAAATACGTAGTACGAAGTAATTCAAAAAAGGAACGTATTAAACCGAATACGGAAGTAAAATTCTTGGAATGGAAATACTACTATCGTATGATTAAATTTAAAAGCTTTCGGCGGCATAATTATTGAGCACCATTTAGGTAAACAGGTCCGAGTTTAATTTTGATCAAAGGGGCGGCTAGTTTGGAAGTAACCATGCTTCTTCCTATTCTTTCCCCAACAGATAGTCCATTTTCTCCAGCTCTGCCAAACAGTCCCCCCAACCAACAAACGATCAACAATGAGAAGCGCCGGGAAGCTCCATTTTTACACACTCCGGCGCTTCCTAATTTTCCAGTTCATCATTATCCGTAATATTATTCCTTTAGCTCTAGCCGTCGATACCATAACACCGGCGAACCCACTCGCCGGCAATCAAACCTTAGTTTCTTCCGGCGGGCTATTCGAATTAGGATTCTTCACCCCCCGTGGCTCCGATAAAATCTACGTCGGGATATGGTACAAGCAAATCAAAGAGAAGACCGTCTTCTGGGTCGCTAACAGAGACGGCCCCCTCTCCGATTCCGGCGGAATCTTGAAAATCGGCGACGACGGGAACTTATACCTCCTCGACGACGCCGGGAACTCCACATGGTCAACGGCAAGTCAATTGGGGCGGAAGAACACGGTTGCGCAGCTTCTCGATTCCGGCAACTTCGTTCTCCGGGAAGAAAACGACGGGAAGAATTATTTGTGGCAGAGCTTCGACTACCCGACGGACACTCTGCTCCCGGGTATGAAATTGGGTTGGGATTCAAGATCCGGGTTGAACCGTTTCATCACATCATGGAAAAGCTCCGACGATCCGTCGGAGGGGGCGTACACCTTCAAGGTAGACCTGAACGGCTTGCCGGAGTGTTTCTTCAGAAACAGAGACGCCGTCGTTTACCGGAGCGGGCCGTGGAACGGCCTGCGATTCAGCGGCGTCCCGGAAATGTCGCCCACCAAACTGATAACATTTTCATTCGAGATTACCAAGGATTCGGATTACTATATATTTGAGCTTCACAACAGAACTCTGTATTCGAGATTAATGGTGTCCCACGACGGCGCTCTGGAGAGGTACACGTGGATTCCGACGACCAAGATTTGGAACAAATTCTGGTACGCTCCGAAAGACCAGTGCGACGACTACCGGGTCTGCGGCGCGTTTGGGATATGCAATACAAACCTGTCGCCGGTGTGTGAATGTCCGCACGGATTCCGGCCGCGAAACCAGCAGGCGTGGGATCTCCGGGACGGCTCCGACGGGTGTTACCGGCACGACGAGCTGGATTGCGAGAAAGACGGGTTTTTGACCTATAATTATATGAAGCTGCCTGACACGTCGAGGACCTTCGTGGACAGGACGATGGGTTTAAAGGAATGCCGGGAAATGTGTAAGAAGAATTGTTCCTGCACGGCTTACACGACCGCGAATGTGTCCGACGGCGGGTCTGGGTGTGTCATTTGGACGACGGAGCTTATTGATATGCGGCAGTACGCGGCGGTGCAAGGCGGCCAGGTACTGTACATCCGCGCGGCTGCCTCCGATGTAGGTACGCCTTCATTTACTAAATACGCTGAATTTTAGACCGTATATACTCCGTATCAATTTCTACACAATCATTCATCATATTAGCGCCCCTTCCCTCTTACTTCGTGTTAGGGTTCGGATCAGTTTGATATTTAGTGTTATCGAATAATCTTATCAAATTGTTAATGTGAATTCAATTAGCGGGTTTGATTAACGGAATAAGTTGGCGCGTTGGTAGAAGATATCTAGTACTACCTCCGCCCCACTAAGATTGGGACAAGAGAAAGTGACACGATTATCAAGAAAAGTGTGTTTGTGGTTGATATTGAATTGATAAAGTAAGAATAAAGTAAGAATGGTTTAGGGTCTGTTTGCAATCTATTAAAAAAAATGCTTTTAACTTTTTTTAAAGAAAAAAACACTTATTTTACCAAACACTACCAATTTTTACTTTCTTGGCTTCCGTGTAGAATCTACTTTTTACTTTTTCTATTACACAAAAAGCACTTATTTTACCAAACACTACCAACTTTTACTACTAATCACTTTTTCTCCAAAAGTGCTTTTATTTAAGCACAAGTGGTTGCAAACAAAGCCTTAGAGTCACACAAACTTTACCAAATTGGGTATGTGACAATCTTAGTAAGACTTCTCAAAAAGGTAAAATGGGACAATCTTAACGGGACGGAAGAGGTAATTTAGTTGTTTGGTCATAACAATAAGTAGAAAATGATAGCCATATTTCTAAACGCTAACCCAAAACTCTCGTATATGTCATGTTTACATTTAATGGTTACGTCCAAAAATGCTAGGACTCGACAACTATTTACCAAACAACGTTTTCAATTATTGAAAACGCTAAAGGGATCAAACCACTTTTTTTCATTGAAATGTCAATCTTCCAAACACCCTCTAAATCAAACTTATGTAAATGAAGATAAGAAACCGTCAAAACATATACAATCTCAGAAAGGATATAAATAATTGTAAATATAAATTTACTACTTTTAAATGTAAAACGACAATGTTTGTTAGTTTAAAAGGAGTAAGATTTATTCATTTATTTATTTATTTATTTATTTATTTAAATGACACCATCTTATATACTCCAAATGTTCTACCAAGTATATTGCTTTTTTAAATTTCCTCTCCCGGGTTTTCATTTTTTCAAATCATTTGACTCTTTATTATTTTGAAATAGACAAATTAAAAAGGCTGCTACACTGGATACTGCACTTTAAAAGTGTAGAGTACCTAAAAAGAATAAACAGCTCTTAAAAAGCAACTTTTTAAGCCTTACAAACACTATTAAACTCCATAAACCCTTGATCGTACAAGAAAATTAGATGGAAGTTTGTCATAACCAAAACCTTATATTCTTCTAAAAAGCGTTAGGCGCTAGTCGGGTGCCAGCCCAGCGCCTAACGCCTAGGCGGCTAGGCGGGCGCCTAGTCGGGGACTAGTCGGAGACATAGAAATTGCATTTTTATCTGTATTTTTGCTTAAATATGATAAGTAATATTGCATTTTTGTGTTTATAAAAAACATATATGCATTAATTTCATTATGTTATAAATATAAATAATGATAAAATTTAGGTATATATACAAACCATACATAGTTTTATCCATGGCTAAGGCTAAAGTACGTATACACATAGAAAATTAAAACTACAAAGTAAAGTAATGTTCGACGAATCTAGACGGCCTAGGCGGCCGATTAGGCGCTCTAGGCTGTCGACTAATTCACCTAGAAGGCAAACCAATTAATCCGAGCGCCTAGACGAAAATCGGGACACCCGACCATCGCCTAACGACTAGGCGGGGATCAATCGGACACCTAAAACTTTTAGAACAGAGATTCATATGATAATAAAACTGGTAATTAAGCTAAGGGACCTCGATCGGTCTCACCGGCGAATCTGTCCAAAATAGGAGTAATTGATTAGTGGAGAAATCAATTTGTGTAGTTCGAAAATGCACGTTTATCTTATACGGAGTATTTCATTTAAAACTAGCACGGAGTATGTGTTCGATGAACCAAAAATTTTAAGAATGAGGTGGTGTTTGGATCTGATTGTTAAAATTACTTCTCCTCCTTCATAGAGCAGAAGCAGAACTAGCGCTCTAATTTATTCTTAGAATCAGTTTTTCTAGTCCTAAAATTACTCCTAAATTGATTTTGATTCTACTTCTTCTTTAAAAAAGAAGCAGAACAGAATCAATTCGAAACACCCCAAAACTAGTATAATACACTCAAAGTCTGGAAATTAAGTCGAAATCATAACAAAGAATCATTAAAATTATACTACGTATGAATTTATACCTTTCTTGACAAGCAAACAATCCATTTTAGAATTTCGATAGAGGCACAATATATCTTCTGAGTGTCGATAGGGTTTTCACAGTGTTAGGGTAAGTTCAATTGTGTTGTTTCTGAAGTGCCATCAGCAAATTTTACTACTGTAGTATTTTGTTTTAAAATTCACATTAAATAAAAATGTACAAGTAAGCGCGATACTAGATATGACAAGAAATTCTAGATTAGCGATTTAACTCCATATATTATTACAAAATCATGCTTGATCTACGTTGAGCTAGGGTACAAACAAGTCAAACCGCTTGAGAGCCACTCTTGAACTTTTCAATCAAAACTCGACTTGAGTTCCGTCAAATTCAAATCCGAGCCGAATTCAATTCTTTGAGCTTTTGAGTCATAACATAAAATATAAAGGGCTTTTGCCTAAAGATTAATAAATTTAAACCAATTTCCAAAGAGTTTCAAAAGTGTGAAGAGTTTCAAAAGAGTCGCTAAATTGTCAACCAATATAATAGGGAAAATGGAAAAGAATTAATCAAACTAGCTGTTGGAATCTGGACTAACCGGTTTCGATCCCGACTTTACTATACCCGGGACCGGGTACCCTACTTGGGTTGCACTACGTTCAATTCCGGATCGGGGCCATACTTTTGACCTTCCGGTCGGTTACCGAACCGATGAAAAAATTTGATGAACATGTTTTCAGATTTGAAAATGGAAAACTAGAAAGTGAAAATAGAAAATTGGAGATACAAAAATTGGAAAACTAAAATAGAAAATTGAAGAACGGAAAACGGAAAATTAGAGAATGGTAAACAAAAAAGAAAACGAGAAAATATCTCTATTAGTAAACAAGTCCCACTACAGTTAACGACTAATAAATTGCTAAATACGGAGTATTTTTTTTTGCAACCCGCCAACTCATCCGGCTAGTAGAACCCACCGATTGAGTCTACTATTAAACTAATTGCTAAACAAGCTCATACTAATATAATGTACTCCGTTATTTCACGAGTGGTAGAAAAAATGTATGACCCATTAAGTTTTTGATAAATCAAGAACAAGAATGATGTTTGTACACACTCTTATACCCACATTTGTACCCACCTATATTTGTGAAGTATTTTTTTTTTGTACAAACAAAATATTGTCTGTGAATCGGGTTCACAGACAAAAAAGAAACATTTCACAAACATGGTGGGTTTAAAGTGGGTATAAAGTGGGCACATCAAGCATTCTTGAATCAAGAAAGGTCTGAGTCAGGTGGGTGACTCTTGATATTGGTAAGTGTACACTTTTGTGTACAAAATAACATTATGGGATATTTCTTTCAACAGTAGGTTTCATGGGTTATTCCGAGCAAAAATGATCTTTGTACCCACTTTTATACTTACTTTTGTACCCACCTATGTTTGTGAAGGTTTTGTTTTTTGTCTGTGAACCTCAGTTCACAGATAATATTTTACACAAACTAAATATTGTATGTGAACCGGGTTCACAGACAAAAAAAACTTTCACAAACATTGTGGGTGTAAGGTGGATATAAGAGTGAGTACATCAGTAAAAATTATACATTTGACATCTTGTGATTGAATACAAAAGTGACATAATTAGGCAAGTGCAAACCGATAGTAATTTAATATTAAAACTTAAAAGTATGGTATTTACAGTAGAGTCAACTAAATTATGATACTCTCCACCATCGAACTTTTCTCCCCAGACTCCCCTGTCAAAGTCACCCACTAAAGGCTGGTTTGCAACCACTTTAAAAAAAGCACTTCTCAGCTTTTGGCTTAAAAAAGCACTTATTTACCAAACACTACCAATTTTTTATTTTTCTCGGCTTTCGTGTCAAAAGTGCTTTTCCACTTTTTATACATCAAAAGCACTTATTTTACCAAACACTACCAACTTTTACTTTTCAAAATCACTTTTTTCTCAAACACTATCAACTTTTACAAATAATCACTTTTTCCAAATCACTCCAAAAGTACTTTTTTTAAAACAGAAGCTGTTGCAAACACTCCCTAAAAGTAGATTTGAATTTAGTTGCATTCGATTTTGGGGCTAATTCTGAGTGACTACTGATTACTAAGCTAGAAATAATGTTTGTCACTCTTCTGCTATCGCCCGTTTGGTAACACAAAAATCGGCTGTTTTGGCTGTTTCTGCTGAAATTTATGAAGTTCTGGCTGAAGTGGCTGTTTTGGCTGATTCTGCTGATTCTAGAAAAAAATATTTTAAAAATATATTTTATTAATAAAATAAAGAAAAAATTACATGTAAAAATAGCTAAAATGGTCATCTACAGTAACTTCAGCCAATACAACCAGAAAAGTAACTTCAACCTTACTTTTTCTGCTTATTACCCAATTCAGCACGCGAAAGTAAAAATTACGTGTTTGGTGAAAAAGCTGGCTGATAAGCCTGATAAGCCGAAAAAAGGGGTCTCCAAACGGGCTCTTAATTTAGTTTTCCTTTTTATGTGAGACAAACTAAAAATCAAGTTATGTCATTAATCATACTAGTGTTCTTTTCTTGGTAGATTTTTTTGTAGATCTTTTCTTATTAGATTTGAACTTAAATATGCTTTAAGTCTTTTAAAATGCAAAAGTAAAAAAAGTCTTTTAAAAAGCAATATTTTAATTTAGAACCATATGAAATAATATTTTTTTTCATCCCTATTAATTTACACTATTTGTATCAATTTCACCATTTACACTATTTTTCATATTTGTATATATAGCGCATATGAAACACATAAAAAGATTATAAGTTATTCAGTTTCATACCTTATCTCCACCACCAACCTCTGAAACATGATTCTTCTTCTATTATATTTATGTGAAGTCATAAAAGTATTTGTTTTTTTCAAAACGAAGATTGACTCTGAATTGTGACAAAAATGGCATGTAATAAAGAGATGCATATAATTAGCAAGATCTAAACTAAAGTATAACATATATGCTCTGTCACAAAACCATTTAAGCCAAATAATGATTAAGTAATTTTGCAATTGAACTTTAAACACTAGAGATCAAAGGGAGGGAAAATCATTGTTCACCAATGTAACTTTAGTAAAACTTTGGGAAAAATACTCCAATATTAGCCACGTTGGGTATTCCATTTCCAACCTTTTTAGGGATCAAAATGGATGGAATACTCCAAGTTGCATAAAAATAGAAAGAATGATACATACTTGCACAGATGAATGATACTACGTATTATTCTAGTAAAAATCATAAATAGTCGTATTCTAGGAAAATACATTAGCTTTAGTAGTATTATTAGTGATAATTTTCTCTAAAACTTTTTAAAAGTAGTGACCAAAAGATGAAAAGTAAGAATATAATGTGAATGCGAACTTGAGAAATGTCCAACCATATAAGTACAGACTACAGAGTACGAATTCACTATTTAGTCACAAAACGTGCATGCTCCGGTATGAAGCTAGAAATGGCAATTTAAATCCGAACTGGAACTAGAATGTGAATTTAATGTGAATGCGAATTTTCATCTAAAAGAATACTTATTTATGTACCCGGATGCATTCTTTGGCATGCCCTACTTTCAAGGGCGGCCCGGTATGTTTGAGGGCCTAGGGGTGAAACATTAAAACGGGCCCAATTTAAAAAAAATCTAAAACTTTTTTTTTTGTCTAAACTAACATGCATAACAATAAGAATGGCATGAATATTACTCCTCAAGTTTCATTGGAAAAAAATAAGACTCTTTTAAAGATAGACACAAAAGTGACCCAGACTCTTCCGTGCTTTCAATAATTCTGCTTCCTGCTTCCGTCCTCATCGAACCACCACCGTCTAAGCTCAGCCAACGTATCCTTCGGGCTGGTCTTCTCTCCTCTATCCTCGTCGCTGAAGCACCAACGCCCAAGTCCGCCGCCCGCATCCTTTCTTCTTCGCTGCTCATCTCTACCAATCTGCCATCATTGGTGACTTACTTCATCGTTCTCCTGCTCTACATCACCGATACTTGATGGAATCAACAAAGACATCGTTGATATTTGATGTTAGGGTTTTGAATTGCAAACACGAACTGAAATTTTTATTCTCGATCTCCCAATTTCTGCATCTACCGTGACATCTCCGTTCCCCTCACTATCATCGTCGATGGAGTAAGATCAGCACGCCGTTTTTCTGTTGTAGAGTTTCCACGTTGGAGGAAGAGGCGCCGTCGGAGTAAGATTAGCGTCAGCAGACTGATTCTCTCGCCGGAGATGAAATTAAAGTTGTGGTGTTGGAGGTTTGACCTTCGGATCTGCCATCAGACTGCAGCAAGACTCCCCACGTTTTCCAATGGGAGAGGAAGCCACCAAGTGCTGGGTGAGGCAGGGGGTTGGGGTGACGTAGGGGAGGGAGCTGGGGTGATGTAGAGAGGGGGCTGGGTGAGATGGGGGCTGGGGGAGGCAGGGGAGGGGTATGGTGGGGCAGGGGCTTGGGTATGGTGGCTGCCAGCGTTGGGGATGGTGCAAGCTGGGGCGTGGGGCCGGTGAGGTTAGGCGGTTATCACTGGATGAAGCGGTACGGCAGCGTAATTGAGTGGTGTGGGCGGCAGTGTGGCCTGTGGAATGGCTACAGTGACACGGGCGGTGGCCGCAGTGACACGGGCGGTGGCCGCAATGACACGGGCGGTGGCCGCAGTGACACAAGCGGTGGTTACAGTGACACGGGCGGAAGCGGCAGTGACACGTGCGGTGGTGGCAGTGACATTTGATAGTGACATTAAAATAGGATAATGACATTAAAATATGAGAATGACATTAATATGACCTTCTTGATCACTTTTTTGCCCCTTTTCAAAAGTGCTCATTTTTTTGATAATGGGTTCAAAATTACTAATATTCAAATAAAAACCCCTATTTCAAAACATTTACAAAAAATTGTAAGACCATCTTTTGTCTAAAACAAAAATATTATACTCCGTAGTATTGATAGTCTTATTTGTACACTTTATCAATGTTTTAGTCTTATTTTAGAAATTAACTCTATTATTTTCAATTTCTGCATTCCCCTTCAATGATGTGATCATTCTGAATCATTTTTCGATAGCTAAAGTGTTCTCTTCTCCGAGTTGTCATCTTTAGGAGGACATTCACAATTTGACTTCTTTAAATAAACAAACTTTTTCATCAAATCTTTTTAATTACTTAGTGTCGTTTTTTCTAATTTTCTCCTCTTTTTACTTTATTCTATTCATATCACTAATTTTTTATTACACCTTGAAATGAATTAAATTTATAAATTTAATACTCCATAATAATAGAAATATTTTTTCTAAGAAACCAAAAAAATAAAACACTGACAGTCAATAGATAACAATCACCAATTAAAAATCAAACAATCAATTATGAATGAAATTAGTGACTAAACTATCAAATAATCATATTAGATTAATTTTCTTCGAAGTGTAATTTTTTTATGAAAGTTTGTGAGCACGTTTTTCATCAAGTTTAGATTAATATTCACAAAATTTCAACTTAAATTTCAATTGAGAAGTCTGTTAAATAAATTATTGAAATACATTGCGCCAAAAGATGCATAAAAATGCAACGTTTTTGAATAATTTATTTAATTGACTTCTGGATTGAATTTTAAACTGAGAATTTGTGAACATTATATACACTAATAGATAACATGCTCATAAATTTTCATAAAAAAATCTAGCCAGAAGCACTAAAAACATTTCACTTGAAAAATTATTAGTTTAAGGCTGAAAACTCAGCCTACTCACACCTATTATAAAGAAATAAACTTGGGCCTAAAAAAATTTCATATTTTTTGGGCCTAGGGCGCCCGCCCCTCCTGCACCCCCCTAGGGCCGCCCCTGCCTACTTTTGTATAATTTGGTTATTTATATGGTTCAAATTTAATTCCTATGTGGCTATGTCCGTACCAGAAAGCTAACAAAAAAATGTTTAGAAAATTAGTAATGCAGAACATATATATCACATAATTTTCACTTTGTACAAAATTAGTAAAGTTTAGAAACCCATATAGTGATTCAAGTAGAATATGTGTGTGTGTGTGATGTTATGGTGAATATGCTAATTCTTGTGTGAATGATGCAAAATGCTAGACTTTTAAGTTTTATTTTATTGCGGTGTAAGTTTCATAATTTTGACGACAAAAAGGTTATTATCTATAAAATAAGGATGTTTTTATTTGGACTGTTTTCAGTCTCAGATTGGACCACACAAGACTTAAACAGACAAGACCAGACTACACCAAACCAGACTTAAACAGACCAGATCAAACCAGACTTTAATAGACCAGACCAGACTTCCGTAGTTATACAATACAAAGAGACCAGACATTTATTGAACCAGACCAGACTTAAATAGACCAGACCAGAACAACAAATTAGTCCAAGTAAAAACATCCTTATTTTTCCAAAAATATGAAATATTGAAATTAATGCACAATAACAATTTAATCTAATTTGGACCAGACCGCGTGTCTCGATTTGAATGGGTTATTGTGTTTATGTTCGTGGAACGAACTTAATTAAATTTTGGCACTAACCATAAGGGGGCTACAAATTGTACAAATTAATGGGGCTTGCGAAAAGTCTATTCTTTTGGGGTCCTATTTTATTGTATTAATGAATTGGACTATTCTTCTTTGGACTTCACATTCTCACCAACCAGATTAGACACGGTAGCTATGGAACCGTTAGCTGGTTGTCCCTCCTTTTTTTCAATGCCCAAATGCTGTTTCGGCTAATTTTTATTTTATTCAAATCTAAGATGGATCAAATTATTTACAAAAAGTATTTGACACTAGATAATTCTGTATAATAATATATACCCGTATCACTATTCATATTGTGACTATAATATATCACTATTCCCTTTCTGATTTTACATAATTTTCAGAATAAGATTGAATTTGTTCACTTTAAAATTTAGTTTGATAAAAAACACATGTCAAGGTATGACATCACTCACCACATAGTCTTTTTTATAATAGAAAACAAGAGGTCTCCTTGTCCACACATGAACAAGGAGAGAAGAGTATAAAATGAAAATGGAAGTAACCATGTAAATTACTGAATCAAATAAAGTTACAAAATATGGTTGAATATAATGATCTGTTAAACAGGTAAACTAGTTTGATCACTGATCAGTGTTCTAATATGTATATACCGTTTCCGAAAGGGATATTTTTACAAGAACAAAGTCGACTATTATTTTAATTATAGGGAAAAATAATAACAATACCCCAAACTTTAAAGGTGTGTGACATAACCACCCCAAACTTGCATATGTAATTTAAATACTCAAACTTTATATAAAAAGTTGTTTTCACACCATTGTCATGTATTATTTGTTTTCAAAATGTAAATTTATGTGGTGAACTCCATAATTAAAAAATAGCTTATTAAAAGTGTTGCAATTATATAGATTGAAGGTAACATTATTTTTTCGTAATGGAAGTTTAGAATGTTAATTGAGTCTTCATGAAGTCTAAAATATTTTAAATTATGCAATTATCACTTTAAATTTACATTTGGGAAAGAAACAATACTTGACTATGGTGCTAAAGTAACTTTTTATATAAAATTTGGGGTATTTAAAAATTACATATGCAAGTTTGGAATGTTCATCTCACACCCCTTCAAAGTTTGAGGTATTTTAATTATTTTTCCCTTAATTATATCATATTTTAAATAAATGGCAATATAGATGGGTATAGGTACAAGAGGAAGTAAAACTTGTTTCCGTTTATATTCTTCTCTGGCTATTCTTCTCTTTCAGATGAAAAATACTTCAACAACCCTTTGTTAATTGGAAAACTTTTATGTTTAAAAAACTGGAAAATTAGAATGTGTTCACTCTTGAATGCTACCACACAATGGAAGTACCGTATCTATTAAGCATTTAAGTAGACAAAGTCATTATTTCATCATTTGTTTATGATTTAATTGCAACATTCTAATTGCTCCATGTGAATAAGATACAATACATTCAGGGTACCACAAAATTTGCCTTACCCCAAACTCTACTTGCACATTTAAATGAGTCTTGTATTGCATTAACTAGTAGTTCTAGCTACTCATTCCTATACGGCCTTTCATCCTTTTGTAAATTTTCACTTGTTAATTGTTCAAGTTCAAATCATTAAGAAACAAGTTCAAATCATTAACAACTCTGTTGTTTTATGTATGATTTCAGAACAAGGCGGAGGAGATGGATCTGGAGGTTCTTCTGCCAAGACAAAACTAATATTTTTAGCATGTGGCCTTACAGTTGGTGCTGCTCTTGTTCTGTGTGCAGTAATCGCCACACTACTATTGCGCTCGAGAAGAAAACGAAAACTATCACGTAGAGTTATTACACTAAGAAATGTAGACCATAGAAGTAAGATTTTTTTGTTTGTACACGTCATTTTACACATTTTTATATACGCCCACCTCTAATTGTCTCTGGACACATAAAATTCGTTAAAAGCCCAATTTTTAAGAAAATTGTCTTAGTAAAGTTCGTTTAAAAACGGAAAATTGAAAACGTGCACACGACAAAGCATGACTATAGAAGTAAATATGATTCATCTTTTCTTTATTACAAGTGCAGGTTCACGTGACAGAAGTCAAGATCTTCTTGTGAACACTGGTGTGATCCCAAGTAAAGGAGAGTATTCAGGGGAGACTATGATGACAGATGATTTTGAATTACCATTGTTTGACTTTAGCTCCATTGTTATGGCTACTGACAACTTCGCCGATGCAAATAAGCTAGGTCAAGGTGGTTTTGGTTGCGTCTACAAGGTAAAACTAATATCCTAGATAAAGGCATTACTATGCAAAGGACTTAAATAAGTAAGCAACTCCATAAATTAAGCTGTATCCTAGAAAGAAAAGTTTTATCCAAAAAAGTGTAGTTTAAACACTTCAATATGTCTTTCAGCCCAAACCGAAATATAGGTCACACTCATCTCAAACGAGCAACCTTTAATTATAAGCGTCAAACAACTCAAGAAACCACACATATTTATAGAAGAACTGACCTCATACCAAACACGTGGGGTTATTATTATGTTAGCAATTATATGTAGAGGTGACATTTTGTTGATAAAGTGGTTTTTATTTATTAAATATTTTATGTAAAGTAAGATTTTTTAATATCAGGCAGTGATGGATGAAGGTCTTGAAATAGCAGTGAAGAGACTATCAAGGAATTCAGGGCAAGGAGTGGAAGAATTTATGAATGAGCTTAGATTGATTGCAAGGCTCCAACATAGAAATCTTGTTCAAGTTCTTGGATGTTGTGTTGATATGGAGGAGAAAATACTAATATATGAATACATGGAAAATAAGAGTTTGGATTCAACTTTATTTAGTAAGCCCGCCGACCCTCCTTGTTTATTTGTTACCCGAAATCATTATCGTTGATTTTGTCTTACCTAATATTTTGTATACAGACAAGCAAAAAAGCTCATTGCTAACCTGGAAAACACGGTTCAACATCATAAGTGGAGTAGCTCGTGGGCTTCTATACCTTCACCAAGATTCAAGATTTAGAATAATCCATAGAGACCTCAAAGCTAGCAACATTCTCCTCGATAAAGAAATGAATCCCAAAATATCTGATTTCGGGATGGCAAGAATTTTCGGTGGAGATGAGGGTGAAACAAGTAATACTAAGAGAGTAGTAGGAACATAGTAAGAAACCCAAATCTCATCTCTCCTTATATTGATTCATTTAGTAACCTACTTTCATCACCATTGTTTATCGACATGATTATTTTCCAATTGAACCTATATATGCAGCGGTTATATGTCTCCTGAGTATGCGATGGATGGGCTATTCTCAGTTAAATCTGATGTTTTCAGCTATGGAGTTCTCGTGTTAGAAATTGTGACGGGGCAGAAAAACCGAGGGTTTTACAATCAAAACAATGAGGAAAACCTTCTTGGACATGTAAGTGAAAAATGGATTATTAAATAGTTCATTGAAGTATGATAAAGTGTCATTAAAATAGTGACTTTGAGCGTTCAATTACCATGACATTTTTCATTTCATTTTCATTTACCCAAGTGCTGCAAAGGCTCCCACCTACAGTGGGGTAAGGGGGGTCGGATGTACGCAGTCTTACCCCTGTACTAAAGCACAGAGAGACTGTTTCCGGATGACCCATAGTGAAAATCGTGTCCAAAATTGCATGGACTGACTGTTTGCTTCATAACAAAGAAGCGCAGACAGTTTAGTGAGCCATTTTGCTTTATTCCATCATACTAGGTTTCAAGCCCGTGCGATGCACGGGTAGTACATAATTTAGCTAATTTTAAATTTGATATTTTTTAAATCATATATAATGTGATGCAAAAGAAAAATAAACTCAATCTAAATATAGAGTTCGTTTGATAATACTCGTAGTAAAATTAGTGAAATCAGCTTATTTTACTGAAATCGATTAAATTCATGTTGAAACACTTGAATGGGCTGAATAGGCAGGCAGAATCTCTCGAATCATGAAAAAAATTAAAAAATATTTCACTTGTAAAATAAAGAGACAATTATATGGAAAATATTTAAAATGTTCTTTTACATAAGAATCTCAACTAAACAAAATTGTGGTGAACCCAATTTTAAAGAATTCACAGAGAAACTTCTTAATTAATCTCATGTCTTCTAAATTATTTTATTATGCACCTCAATTTTTTTTCATATTCCTCATTGAACTTGGTATGAACTGTGGAGTATTTACTTTTAACTTTTAATAGTAAAATCTTACATTTGACTCATTATTTCATCACATTGAAAATGTAAAAAAAAATGGAGTTTTTTTACATTTTACTCATTATTTCGTCATATTGAAAATTATTTTTAATTGTTATGAACGTCTAGATTACTTTATTGAGCATTTCAAAATAATATTTTTCTAATATTTCTCATTCAACTTGATATGAAATATTCCCTCTGTCCCCTTTTAAATGTCTCGTTTTACCATATTGGGATGTTCCTATTTAATTGTCACATACCTTATTTGGTAAAATTTGTATGACTCAAAATCACTCTTACTTTATTCTTACTTTATAAATTAATATCAACCATACAAACTCACTTTTCTTAGAACTCGTGTCACCCTCTTCCTGGATATTTAAAAGGGGACGGAGGGAGTACATATTTTTAAATTTTAATAGTGAGTTAGGTTCTTACATTTTACTCAACTTGGAATTGGTACTCCGTAGTATTAACTTGTGAACACACATATGCATGTATGATATCAACTTTCATCCTTATTAAATACGTAGTATTATAGATAAGCTACTTGATTAGAAGTATTCTCTTTATATGATTCTATATATGAATGTCTAATAGTACTAATTTCGCTTTCAATTTCAAAAATTCGGTGGTTATAATTTTCATCATTGTGTTAATAATTAAGAAAGTATTATACGAAGATGTAGAAAAATACGAAGTATTAACACAGTTTCTAATCTATAGCTTAAAATTTTAATCATGATCTCAACATTGAGTTTAGAAGAATAAAATATACGGAGTAACATTTTAGGAAATAGGACACTATTAATACTTTTTTTATATATAAATAATTTTGAAGACAAAATAAATAGCAATTTGGCTGATTTATCTATTTTTTTAAGGAATTGATTTGTCTCTTAAGTGGGCAAAACAAAGATACTTTATTTCTTCAATAAAATGTAATAAAAACTAAGAAGTACGGAGTATAACAATAATCAAAAAAATTATACGTGCTTATAATTAAAAGTACTGTATAAAAAGTACTTCGTATGGTTGGTTATTTAATTAGTGTGATTCCAATTAATGAATTTCATAATTATTAAATAAGTAATAGTTTTGAAAAAGTTTCCAAATAAGGTGGATTTTTATCATAAAGTCTTTTGTTTCCATATTAATATGCAATCAAAAATAGAATCTAATAAAATAAATAAAAGATACAGAATATTAAAAATTAAATGATGGATGACATGGCATGATTATGTGGCACTTTGTATGCTCTTAAAAAGTTCCTCTTTTATATATATATATTGATTCTCAAGCAAAAAAATAATGAATCTTTGGCTCCATTGCAAATGATGGAAAAAATCATTCCATCTTTGTCAATTACCATGACATTGTTGGTATAAAATCATTCACAAATGCGAATATTAAATCTGTGGTTGGGCATTTTAGTTCGATTGAGCCGAACTAAACCGAAACCGAATCATGTGCAATTGCATTTTAATTTGGCTACACTTTTCAAACGGTCTAGAACCAAACAAAACTAAACCGAACTAAAAAATCAATAACACATTCAAATATCTTTTCTAATTCAAACCAAACCAAATCTAAACATATGATTTGGTAACCATGATCTCAATCCATTTTAAACCCGGTCAAAAACTTAAAAAACAAAGCCAAACCGGAAAGGCCCTTCCCTAATTAGTAATTATATCACCACACGAGAGAACTTTAATAAAATACCAGTTGCTAAAATTAAATATATGCCTTTTGAATTGATATAATTGAAGCCAATGTTACTTGCAGTGCTCGAAGCTATGGAGAGAAGGAAGATGGTCAGAGTTAGTGGATCCAACCATAGGAGAGTCTTACTCCCAAAGTGAAGTGATGAGATGCATTCAAGTTGGATTATTGAGTGTACAAGAGATGGCAGAAGACAGACCAAATATGGCAAATGTGGTGTTAATGTTGGGCAGTGAAAACGCGACACTTCCCGAACCTAAAAATCCGGGGTTTTGTATGGGACGAAGACCTACTGATATGGAATCATCTATGAGTAATAACTATGAGGAGAGTTGCACTGTAAATCAAGTCACAGTTACTATCCTAGATGGCCGCTAGTCCTTAGGTTAAAGGTTTTTTGTTTTTCTTTTAGACTAAAGGAAATATTGAGGTTATAGGAAATATTGTCCCTCTTCCACTCAAACACTAACTCACGAAGCTATATATGACTATAGAGCAAATACGTTTGTTGTTGGTTGTCTCACCCATGGGTTTGGGGTCATCTTTTTTGGTAATGGGACTCATTAATGCACTTGTATAGTTGAAGAAATGCCCAAAATTTTCTTTGATATGAGGTTGCATTTCAAAATTTTGAATGTTGTAAAGCTATGGGGATTAATGGCGAAGCCAAGAATCTAACATATGGGTCATATCAACAACTCATGACATGATAAAAAAATAACTTGATTGTAAAATGGTTGTTGTAAATCAGCCCAACATAAAAAATACTGAAAAGTTGAAACTGAAGTATATAGTTAGGTTTTCATACAGGGTAATAACTATCGATGCTCTGTGATATTTTATATTGATGCTCCAACAAGTTTAACAAATTCTTACCACCAACTTGCTCTGACTATCTGAGTAAGGAGAACCGCAATATAGACCCAATTTTCCTCAAATGAAGAAGACGAAATATGATAATTAAGAAAAGAAAGAAAGAAGAAAGATAGAGGTAGCACTGGATTTTATATTGCAGAGGCCAAAACTCTAAACTTCACTGTATGTTTTTTGTTATAAATATTTATACATTTGTATATACATCACATTTTTTCCTTGGGCGGGGGATGCCGTATCGTGCTTTCAAATTTCAGCACTAGTCTTTGTAGTAATTAATATAATCATTTATATATATAAAAATATATATAACCGTATTAAACTCAGCCCACAACACTCATGAGTCCAACAACCCATTAATCCTCATGTTACTATCCACTTAGAGACTTTACTTAATAAAGTTGATACTTTATTATTCTTCCACCAATGTGGGACAAAAGGTGGACTTTCATGTTGAAAATACTCCAACATTTCCCCCCTATTTTCAAAATGAAAGAAAATCACAAAATAAATAATATACACAAACAAGGCTAGGAATTTATGCATTAATATTGGTGTCTCACGACTTGAACCAAAATATTGTATACATCTCAAAGTCAATAAAGAAATAATGGTTGACGAATCATTGAACCAATTTCCCATATAACTAACCGGAGACGATTACACACACAAATTATCCAACGTTACAAGAGTATTTTTACATTGCCGACACGTCAATAGGCCATGCGTCCATATCCTGTTCATGAGTGATCTAGACTCAAGCCCATAACTCATATAAAGCGGCACCACTTTAAACGCTAATACAGGTGAACTTTGTGCTCTCGCAGCTACAAAACACTTGCAAGTTCATTAAGAGCCTTATACTCATCCTCTCTATACTACTACGAACAACAAGCACTAGAGCTTTGAGATGTTACAAATTGATTAGTGCTTGAATCACTACATATAATGTACTTTAGCCATTGAACTTGTACTCTTAAAGTTTTAAGAGTCAAGTTGGTTTTCCATTATCGGTGATCATCAAACGGGCATAAGACCCATCCCTTTAGAGGTCTTAAAGACCAAGTCCCTAGACAATCCCTTTGTAAGCGGATCAACCAAATTTTGAAAAGATCTTACAAAGTTTATAGTTATGACACAATCAGTGATCAATCACCGTACATTGCTATGTCGAAGTCCAATGTGCCTGGACTTTCCATTATAAATGTTGCTATAGGCTCTAGACAAAGTGGCCTCACTATCATAATGGATAGACAATGGTGACACCGGTTTTGGCCACACAGGAATCTCTATAAGAAGATTCCTTAACCATTCAGCTTCTTTAGCACATGAGGCCAAAGCCACAAACTCCACCAAGCATAAATATCCAACCACTCATGGAAGAGTGATCTTCTCGATCAATTATCCAACTAGCATCAGTAAAACCTTCAAGCACACTAGGATAACCACTAAAATGCAGACCATAATCCATTGTTTTCTTCAAGTATCTTAATACTCTGTTAATACCATTCCAGTGAATATTACTAGGAAAACTAGTATACCTACTATGTTTCCCAACAACAAAAGCAATGTATGGCCTTGTGCACGTCATAACGTACATCAATGACCCAATGACCCTAGAGTATTCTAACTGATTAATAGCTCAACCTGTATTCTTATACAGTTTGATACTAAGGTCATAAGGAGTATTAACAAGACTGCCATCGAATTAGTTGAACTTATTTACAATCTTCTCCACATAATGAGATTGTGAAAGAACCAATTTGGAGTCAATACTCTTAATCCTTATTCCAAGAATCACATCAGCAACACCCATATCTTTCATCTCAAACTGAGAAGATAAGAATGATTTAACATGGTGTATTGATTCCATATCAGTGCCAAAAACCAACATGTCATGAACGTACAAACATATAATGACACCTTTATTGCCACTGAATTAACTATAAACACATTTATCTTGTCATGGATTGAAAATCCATTAGATATAACAACCTTGTCAAATTTATGATGGCATTGCTTTGGAGCTTGTTTCAGTCCATACAAAGATTGTATGACTTTCTTCTCTTGTCCAGGCATGACAAAACCTGCAGGTTGTTTCATGTATATTTCTTCCTCCAATTCTCCATTGAGAAATGTTGTTTTCACATCCATTTGATGGATGACAAAACCATATATAGAAGCCAAAGCTACAAGAACCAAGCATTCCAGCTCAGCTGGTTGTGAGGCTACCGTGCCTAGTGAGAGGTCTCAAGTTCGAAACCCGCTAGGCACATAAGGGTTCAAAACTCAATGGAGTGAGTTTTAGCTCTCATTCCCCCCCCCCCCCCCCCCCCCCCCGGAGTAAAAAAGAAAGCCAAAGCTACAAGAACTCTAATGGTAGAAATTCTAGCAACATGAGCATATGTATCAAAATAATCGATACCTCCTTTTTGGGCAACGCCTTGAGCTACCAACCTAGCTTTGAACTTATCTATGGTTCCATCAACTTTCATCTTTTTCTAAAAGATCCATTTACACCCTATAGGTTTAGACCCTGGGGGTAGATCAACTAACACCCATGTGTTGTTACATATGATAGAATCCATTTCATCATTGATAGCTTCTTTCCGAAACAAAACATCTTGTGATTTCATAGCTTCATCAAAAGTTTGGGGATCAGGCTCAACACTACTAGATATCATGGTTTAAGTACAATGAGAAGTTTTAGATCCTTCAACCAAGTAAACCACAAAATCGGGTCCAAATGATTTTTCAATTCTAGTTCTCTTACTTCTTCTAGGTTGAGGTTCGGGTTCAGGTTCAGGTTCTTGAACTTCTTCTTGTTCAAGATGTCTCTTACACTACTAGAATAATCTTTAATTGCTGCGGTTAAAATGGAGTAATTGATGCGGTTTTGAACCGCAGCAAATAGAGGGGCAGCAAAAAGTGTAGAAGGTTTATTGCTACGGTTATTATACGCAGCAATATGTGTTCAATAAAAATCAACCAAATTGATACTTGCTTCGGTTGTTGTTTAACCGCAGCATTAACTCTGGCTTTTCGAAACCGTCTTTCATATCATTTTAAAAATCAATAATAACAATTTTAAAAAACCAATTGATAAGGTGTTTTACTATGGACACGTTTCACACATCAAATCAAATGTGAATGAGTTACAAGAATGAGGTGTCCCATTATCAATACATTTATTCTATTTTATCCAATACCAACTCAAAGCAACATAATGTTATAAACTACTTCGTACATTAAATACTGAAAATAAAAGAGAAATCTGACTAGCTAATCTATCACACTTCAGGTACATAATATTAATAATACAAATATATCTAATCATATTACTACTTCACAAATATATACTGCTCGTTTGTTGTGGACGTTGAGTACTTGATCATCAGAGAGTAACTCAATTGTTTCCTTATTCCTGTCAACATAAAAGAAAATCGTTTTGAAAGACAAAACAAAAGAAAAACAATTCATCAACACATCAACTTGCTTAAAAGAAAATCACAAAAGTTGTAACAAACGATGTCAGCATAAGATTCAATGTCCCAAAATGTATAATTGGCAGCCTAAGCATCAACTTCTTTTCGACATATAAAATCTAAAATAAACACAAGAACAAAAATAAAGGAACACAAAATCTTACACTGCTCCAGGACTATAAAGCTTTCTTGGTTATTACGAGCAAAGCTTCACCTGCAGTTCAAAATTTAAGAAAATGAAAATCGTATACTTCATTCTTTTCTTTTAGGAAGAACTAGAATTTCACCCGTACTTTGAACGGGATATGTGCAAAGTACTATATGAAATTCACAAACATTTTACTTTTGTTTAAAGGAAATTTCTTTAAATACTACTCCGTATATGTCTAAAGTCTCTGGCAAATACGCTTTGTAAAAAAAGGATACAATTTCTAGTGAAATACAATTATACAATTGTGCACTATCTTTTTAAAAAACTAATTGATATATGTGAATCAGTTTGTGTACACACACGTGTGCAAACAAACATGCCAGATCAAAAACATGATTTAGCTTTAAATGTGAAAATACTTGGAAAATGTACTTTTCAAGTATATTGAATATATTGAATATAAAGGATTGATTCATCTAGGAAAAGAGTGATTCATAGTAACAAAGAATATGTTTCATATACATCGTATATAAATTCTAGCAAATGAATCTTAGAAATGATCAAATGTTATTAAATATATACCCTTGAATATTCATCTAAAAGGAACACCTTTGAATATTCAATGTAAAGCATCAAATTGAAGAAACAAAGGACACTAACCGTTAAAAAAATCAAATTTTAAATAATAATAACCTGAAGAATATTTCCCACTATAATAAATTTTTAGATACAGCAGTACTTCGTTTATTTGAATATTGAGAAACTTTATAGAGGCAGAATATTATTTAATTTAAGAAACTAATGGCATTCAAGTTAGAGCTCAATATAAATTATGTAATTTAGTGAACTGTGAACAGCTCAGACTCTTGAAGTCTCACCCCGATCCAAAATTAATGAATTTGAAATAAATCCCAATAAATTTATAATGCAGAATTAGAACAATCTACAGCTTCCATTTCATTCTCAGTTGGTTCCTTTCAAGCAGAAATATCATTTCTTCCAAATAATTACCTAACCAATAACCACCTAGCATTTACCTTCAAGATCAATATCAACGCCTTCTTGCAAATCCACTCTAACATCATTTGAATCCTTGATGCCAATAGATGACTCTACAGTTGTTGCATTTAGTCTGAATATGACATTTAAAACAGTTTAAATAGCTTCCTATAAAATATAAATCATATATCTTAACATGTGATAAACCTTAAAGCAAACATAGAGTTATAGAGGGCAAATAATATTGTCAAAGAAGTTCATAGCATTGCATTTGTTGACACAATCACACAAAACACAAAAATTGACACAACCTGAAATGGTGCTCAAAGCGGAAACATCTACACGGCCTCCTGATGCAGCTAAAAGAGCAGCTCTTTGGCTAAGAGCATCTTCTAATTTCCAATTCCTCTTTGGCTATTCAGGTTATGAAGAGCACTTTATTCCAACTCCTCTTCACCCCATCTCAGGCAGTTCACAGCCTGGAAAAGAAGTGTTTCAGTAGCAATTGGCAAAAAACCAAAAAACATGTGAACTGAAGCTTCTACTTACACAAAAAGGAAACAAAAGATTAATGGACTGAGAAAAATAATTGGTTATCACTCATTTTATTTGTGAATTTTCCTTTGAAAATTGATTTTATTACATCTAGGCAAGTTTGAAATACTACTATGTAATTACATTTTATAATAGAACATAATACATACATACATATATATACATATATATATATATATATATATATATATATATATATATATATATATATCATGGACAACCATACAAAGTACCTATTTTCCAAGTAAAGACGACTCACAAAGTATTCTTTATCTTTGTACTACGGAACACTTTATACAAAACAACAAAACATTTATACAATTGAGATCTAGAAAAGACACATGAATAAATGTCAGATAATCATCGAAATCTACAATAATCAAATAACATGAGATTGTCAAATTCTTTTCGGCTTTCCCTCGTTTAATAGAAGAAACAACATCATATTTAAATCAAAATTGAGAAATAAACCTTTAATAAATGAAGAGGAGCTGAAATGAGAGAAATAAACCTTTAATAAATGAAGAGGAGCCACTACAACAAATTTACGTTTTCCCTACATGTTATCTTTGTGTGCAAAGATAGTTTTTTGTAGTCTCAATTCTTTCCCAACAAATTTAATTTGTGGCCATATTTGTAGGGCAAAGCTCGAAGCAAAAGAGTTTAGCCCACAAATAGTGACACTTTGTATGGGCATATATATGAAGACAAATCTTAAGCATACAAATTAAATTTGTGTGTATAGCTCTCTTGTCACAAATGTATTCATGGAGACACGTTAATTATGCCCACACATTATTTTTTCCGGGACATGTCATTGTACACAAATGCTTTAGCATACAACACGTCTGTCTCCAAAGAATACGTAGTAATTTTTAACAATTGTAATTTAGAGCCACATATCTATGAGAACAAAATGTATATATCCAATAATCTCCATAAACGTGTACAAATTCAAATGTATAAGGAAGAATATTCATTACAAAATTCATGATAAATTTAAATTTAACTTGGCTTCATTAAAATTACAACAATGAAAGTACGAATCATATACTATCGTAATAAACTAAGAAAGATACTTGAGTCAAAAGTGCAACAACAACTCAATATTTAACATCTAAAAACATTATTCCAATTAAAAGTTCACTCATATCTAGTAAAACTTGCACTCCTCGGTGTGGTTATCTTTAACAAGATGATCAGTTCCACCGTAAGTGTGTCAATCTTGTGTTTTGTTAGTGAAGTATGGCAAGCCCTAATACCCCAAAATCGAGTAGAATTGGTGTTTCATTCATTTTTCTGATAATCTTTGCCACTCTCCACTTTATCTCCACTCAAGCCATGATATGCAGATGTTTCCTTGCTACCAGTACCCACTTTATGTCCACTTGATCCCCGTCAAATGCTTGCTCTGATCTGCCACTATTCTTTTGCACGTACTCAGATGTGAACATACTTTTCTAGCTGCACAATCACCTTCTAACCGATTCTCTATATGTGGTGGGGTGTTGTAGATTATTTGTGTACCTCCTTAGACTATATACTTGCACAACTTGTCAATAACTCAAAGAGTATGCCCATTGAAGTACCCTGTTCACCAAGCAACTTTGTTAGGGTATACAAATTAAGAAATTATTGGATAACTCACTAAATATATTTTAGCAGCATGCTCTAATATTATAATACAACACAATATTTTTCATCAAAACTACAACCAAGAGTCGACCCATGAATTGAGAAAAAATGGGAACCCAATTTGTTACTCAGTTGAAATAAAGTTTTAATTGGACAGAGGACATACACAACAATACACCTTATACAAGTTCCTTTCTTACTCCGTATAGTCTAACGTTATTAGAGTACCACTCGACTACCATTTTCTACAATGTAGTATTTAGATAGTCATATCGATAGCACAAAACAACAACACTGGTATACACTACACACGACACATTTATACCTTATTGATATTATATGGGTCTGGTTTTGGTTTAGGATTATTGTCAAGCACGTTGGCTGCACAGTTTTCCAAATAAGAATCAGAAGGCCAGATTAAAGAAGTTGGGCATTCATTTAAGAAAAATCAGTGCACTAAATACTGCATTCATATAGATTTCAAATCATTAGGACATTAACAAATCCCTTGGAAAAGATTGAAGGACACAAACCGACTCATGAGAAATTCAGATTGGAAGCTGAGAATTGCTTTAATTTCTTCACAGGAAATGTTTCGTGAGGATACGTAGTAGTAGATTAAGAAGATAATAATACCTGAATCTGAACTGAGGAAGAGAGAAATACGATTCTGAAAGACAGCCTAGCTACTCTGTGCGGCTAGGGTAAAAAATACTCCGTATGTATGGATGATGGTATTTTAGTTTATATTTCATTCAGGGCTAAATTTCGGAATGTGCGAGGGAGATGGAAAAACCGAAAAACTTAAATTTTCCTAAAACAATTCATCTCAGCGGTTATTTACGGTTTCAAAAATTTCAATTTCTCTGTTTTTTATATAAAAATTTCAATTTTTATTTTGAGGCGGTTAAGCCCATCATTTAATTTATCTTTTTATCTAACTACTAGTATTTACGATAGATTTATTATGATATACGTAGTAGTATATATATATATATATATATATATATATATATATATATATATATATATATATATATATATATACATTTCCATATAAATATAATAAATTAATTAATAATCTATCTTGTTGTAAATAACTATAATTAATTAGACGTATTATGTATACTTTACAATTTCTTGTGCGAGCAGTAAATATATATATAATTTAACAAGACTTTTAGCCTACTGTATACTTTTATATGTGAAATATTATCGTTATCATTATACAAATAATAGTTTTAGAATATATTTTCTTGAAACGCATGCGATCCGTCAATTATAAATATCTCAGAAAATAAAAGGAAATAGTGATAATATTGTAGTTGATGACTTTTGTTGTGAAAAGATATTTTTACATACGCCTTGCTATTTGTATGTAGAGTATTTTTGTGGAAAAAGTGTATAGGAGACAAAATATTTTTTTGTGAGGAAAGGAGATTTTTAGCTACAAAGAATTTTTGTATGTATAGAAATATTTGTAGGGAAAATACAATCCAGACAAAATATAAAATTTGAAGGGAAAAGATGTATTTAACTACAAATTTAACTTTGTATGGACACATTTTGTGGGCTAAGAACAATTTTCTAGTAGTGAGCTGAAATGAGCAGCAGGCAAAGGAGGTACGGCGCAAAGGGAAGAGAGGCATCGTCGATCAGGAAGAGCGGCGGCTTAAGGTGCAAGGGCTAACTGACGTCGGCAGCTAAATCCTTAGACTCGGAGGAACAACAACTGAGACTTGATTTTAGGAGGCCGGTGACAATGACTTTCTACTTGGAGGGGGCTGCTGCGGATTGCCGCTGGGAAGGGCCTTCGAGTCGTCGATTGGAAGGGATGGTCATTGTGGGTAGGGTTGCTGAAGACTGGATCTAATAAGTTTAAGAGATAGAAGTACTGATTTGTCTTTCACTTTTTTGTTGCGGTTGAATAAAAACCCGCAGCACAAAAGGAGTGCAATTTACACTTACTGTAAATTGTTGTGGTTGGACGCACACCGCAGCAAATACGTTATTTTTAATTAAAATTTAAATAGTATTTGCTGCGGTTATCGGTATACCCGCCGCAAATAGCTCAAATATGACAATAATTGCTGCGGTTCTAATTTAACCGCAGCAAATAGGTAGCAACAAATGTATATTTTTGTAGTAGTGTTAGAGACAATAACCTCATGCTCATTTTGGGATTCATGTGAACCATTAAACCTAGAAATAGTCTTAAAACTATTCTCATAGAAAATAACATCTCTAGACTCAATGATAGAATTAACACCAATAAATTCATTTGGTTCTACCACTAGAAATCTATACCCTTTACTATGTTCAGGATATCCCACAAATATGCATTCGAACGCTCTTACTCCCAACTTTTTGATTTTAGGTTCAGGTAAGCGAACAATTGCCCTACAACCCCACACTTTCAAATAACTCAAATTTGGTTTTCTCTTTTTCCATAATTCATATGGAGTAAAATGAGTTTTCTTGTGGGTATTCGGTTCAAGACATGACATACCGTCAACATTTCTCCCCCCAAAATCCACTACGTAGTCCTTCCCCCAAGTTTGAAATACATATTAGTATACATACACTTGGAAATACCCGACCCGTAGGTCATTGTTTATTTGGGAAAATAATAGTAGCCAATATCCTTGACTTAAATCCCAACCCACCCATATACCTATGAGTGTATAGAACTCCTCCTTGTTCAAATAAATTATCATAAGGACACCGCCCGGTCCTAGATCATTAAATGTAATCTATGAGTTTTGAGGATACACGCCCGATCCTTGGGTACTCCACCCTATAATTGAGTTTTGAGGATAACCGCCCGATCCTTGGGTACTCCACCCTATATAACCGAGTTTTGAGGATAACCGCCCGATCCTTGGGTACTCCACCCTATATAACCGAGTTTTAAGGATAACCGCCCGATCCTTGGGTACTCCACCCTATATAACCGAGTTTTGAGGATAACCGCCCGATCCTTGGGTACTCCACCCGACCTATGACTTACCACATATCACGCTAGATAGGGTCTATATCATATTTAGTCATTCATAACTAATTCACTACATAAAGCTTATGTATCACAATCCATGCAAATCCATGCAACCATATAAATGTATAATTAACTAATATCAACCGATATTAATTAATCCATTAACCATCGGTCAACGTTGTTGTTGACCGCCATCTCAAGTCTTACACTTATTAACTAATTCATCATATAATTAAGTTAATAATATCCGTTTGTGCTTCTTTTACTCTTAAAGCAAATATGCATTATATATATAAACAATTATTCTTTTCATACGCACTTAACTATGTTAGCTAATCACATGTTTAAATATCTTTTGAACATCATTATGAACACATATAACATTTATTTAGGTAATCTCATAATTGACCCAAAAGTTATAAGATATTAAGCCGTCCACTCACCTTGAATTAGCGTTATGAAGTTCTACCCTTCTTGGTTGAACTCCGGTGAAACTCCGACGACTTTTGGTCAACTCCGGCAACAATTCCGGCGACTTTCCCAACTTTGTGAAATCACTTGAAATACCTTTCACAAGTTCCTTAATTTACACACTTTTCCTAGCCTTTTTCCTTCTTTAATCCCACTCCTTGGACCTCTCTTGCTTGAGCTCGAGTTGCTGCAATGGAGGAGGGTTGGAGAGCCTTTTCTTTCTCTTTCTTGGGTGTCTTGGTCGAGCTATTGGGGTGAGGGGGTGATAGGATGGCCTTTTTGGCTCATCTCACCAATTATGGGGGGAAAGGGTCCCATCCTACCTCATGGTTGACCTTCCTCCCACCTTCCCTTGTCTTTGCAGCCCCAAAAGGTCACATTTGAGCTGAATAAAACGTGGGATGGCCCCCACTCATGTGGGAGGTCATCCCTTTGTGTCCCGATGTGTACAATCGGTCCCGAAAGTTGTATTTTTCGGACTGTTTTAAATATATTTTATTTTATCGGGTCAAATAAAATATATTATGTGCTCTTACTCAGTATTACATGTATAATGAATATACATCCCCCAACTTTAATTTATAAGCCTCCTAAATTCAGTTCGGGCTGTTATCTGATAAATTACCAGTACCGGTAATTTGGGCTTCTTTTGACCAATCGGTCAACTCCGGGCCTTTCCATGGCCCAAATAAAATATCCACCACCATATAAATATTATCTTGACCGAGATGAATAAAATATGTGGTCTCGGGATAGTCGGGCGGGCCCCCGCTCCCGGTGTCGGTCCCACGTGCAATTTACTATTCACACGAACGAAATAATAAAAATTTACAACTTCGTAAATTCATTAATCCTTTAATAAGGTTCAATACATTATTTACATAAAAGTAAATATATTTGGGGACGGTGTTACAAGTTCACCCCCCCTTATTTGGGATTTCGTCCCCGAAATCCAAGTATCTAATCGAAAAGAAATGGGTATTGCTCCCTCATTGAGACCTCGGTCTCCCAAGTTTCTTCTTCGACTCGATCACTCCTCCAAAGAACCTTTACCATAGGAATCTCCTTATTCCTAAGCTTCTTCACTTGTTGACCAACAATCTTCACTGGTTCCACCGCATATTGCAAGTCCTCACGGATCTCTACCGGTGGTTTCTCAAGAATATGAGATGGGTCTCGTATGTACTTCTTGAGCATTGATACATGAAACACGTCATGTATCTTCTCAAGTTCAGGCGTCAACTTGAGTCGGTAAGCCACGGCCCCGATCCTTTCAAGGATCTCAAACGGGCCTATGTATCGGGGGTTAAGCTTCCCCCTCGATACGAATCGGATGATGCCCTTCCAAGGAGAAATCCTTAGGAAGACCTCATCACCGACTTCGAACTCCAACGGTCTCCGCCGTTTATCAGCATAACTCTTCTGTCGGTCCTGAGCGGCCTTCAGTCTATCCCTAATGATCCTCACCTTGGCCTTGGTGATCTCAACCAGCTCTATCCCTTCGAGTTTGGCCTCGCCAACCTCGTCCCAACACAACGGTGTTCTGCACTTCCTCCCATACAATGCCTCATATGGGGGCATGCCGATACTTGCCTGATAACTGTTGTTATAGGCAAACTCTACTAGGGCCAAATGCTTGTCCCAACTCCCTTGGAACTCCAAAGCACATGCCCTAAGCATGTCTTCCAAAATCTGTATCACCCGCTCGGACTGTCCATCCGTCTGTGGGTGAAAAGCTGTGCTAAACTTCAGTTTAGTCCCCAAAGATGCTTGAAACTTTGGCCAAAATCGGGATGTGAATCGTGGATCCCTATCCGAGACAATGGATATTGGGACTCCATGTAATCTCACAATCTCCTCTGTGTAGAGCTTGGCCAATCTTTCAAGAGGATAAGTAATGTTGATAGGCAGAAAGTGTGCACTCTTGGTGAGCCTATCAACCACTACCCATACTGCGTCATAGTTGTTCACTGTTCGTGGTAGCCCCACCACGAAGTCCATGGTCACATGTTCCCACTTCCACTCTGGGATGGTGAGCGGTTGTAAGAGCCCTGCTGGGTGCTGATGCTCTGCCTTAACTTGCTGGCAAGTAAGGCATCGACTCACAAACTCTGCGATATCCTTCTTCATGCCTGACCACCAGTAACTTTCCTTCAGATCTCGGTACATCTTAGTACCCCCTGGATGCATGGCATATTGATAAGTCCATTTTTGTACTTATTTTTCTTATCAAATTTAAGCGATTTTTGATTGAAAATAGAAAGAAAAGGCATGTTTTAGATATTTTGGTTCAAGTTTCATGAAATCAGGTGAAAACCACATTCATCGTATGTTTGTCGGAATTTCGGGTCAATTGAGCACAAAATGAGCCAATTTGAGCAACAAATGATATCATACCGAAAGAAGGAAACATTATTTCAAGGTGGTCCAGAAGACAATATTGAAGAGCACAAAATAAGGAACAAGCCGGACAAATAATCTCACAGGCGGCCGGGCAGGCGGCCAAAATGAAGGCTTTCGCGGCCGCCTACGGTATTTTTGGAAAGTCAACCCTTGACTTTGACCGGATTCGGAAAAGACCGTAGGCCGCCGACACTGGACGGAAGGCGGCCGCCTACGGTGACCGCCTGCGGCAGAAGACGACGAACCAACCGCCGGCCGGTGGGATTTGACGGCAGGCGGCCAGACAGGAACGGCAGGCGGCCGCCTGCTGGACCGCCTGCGGCGGCCGGGATCCGCCGGGACCCGCCGCGATCCGATTTGCCGACGAAAAGACGGCAGGCGGCCAGTTTTGATGGAAGGCGGCCGCCCTCTGTGGCCGCCTACGGCTGACGGAGACCGGCCCACGATGCGTTGCCGGCGAGAAGACGGCAGGCGGCCAGATGCCGACGGAAGGCGGCCGCCTGCTTGGGCGCCTTCGGGATTTTTTCTGCTATAAAAACCAGGCTTTTTCCTCAACCCAAACACACCTCTTCCAACCCTAAATCAGTTCAAAACACCTTCTTTCTTCCTCCATTTTCGAGCTCCAAAGGTCTTAGAGAGAGAGAAACTTCAAATATTCATATCTTCTTCATTTTAGCTCCAAATTGTAAGTTCTTTATATGTATTTTCATCTTCTCAATGTGTAGAATCTGAATCTGTGCTTTGTTTCTTCGATCTGTTCTTCGAAAATTTCCAGATTATTTTTCAAGTATTTCGCATTTCCTTCCAAAAATTAAATAAAATAGTTATTGTTGTTGAATTCATTCCAATTAATTATATAGTTGTTCACTAGCCTCAAGGAAGTTATTTAGCTGAAGAAATTAATTTTTCACGAAGCAGAAGTAATTTTTAATTAATTTTGGTAATTATTTGATATTAGTTCATAATTTAGAATAAATACTAGAAAAAAAAGGAAAAAAATGAGTTCGGCCCTATTTACAGTTTAGTTAACTTAAATATCATTACTAGTAGTTAATATAAAATTTTGTACGAACTTAGCGTTTTTTTTATTAATTTCGGTAATTACCTTATATTATTGCTTAAATCAAAATAAATACTAAAAAAAGGAAAAAAAATTAGTTCGGACCTGATTACAGTTTATTCACAGTTATATACCTCCCAGTAGTTAAAATAAAATTTATAACGAAGTTAGCATATTTTTAGTTGCTTTTTTGCATTTTCTAGTTAAAATTGGGAAAGTTATCAATTAGTTGTTAAAAATTGGATTTTAGGTTCAAAAATTTGTGAAAAATTCCAGAAAGTTATATTTTAGTTCTTACAAGTTTATTGTTCCAGAATATAATTTTTGTTTAATTTTTGCTATCATACATATTTAATTCCTTGTTAATGTTGAATTTAATCATTATATTGTTAATTGCAAAAATGGTGATGAGTAGCTAAATTTGTTAGGGCATGAATTGAGAAAAGGAATATGGATTGACTTGTTGACCTAAAATTAGGGGTTAAGATTAATAAATTGGACTAGTTGTTTAAAATGATGAAATAGTAATTAATAATAGTTAGCCATTTTCATTAATTAAATTCTTGGAAAATTATTTCTAACTTGTCTATGAGATTAGAAATTAATTTGAGCCAACCATATTTGAGCACATTAATAAGGCCTAGAAATAGGATAATTTAATGAAAAGGATTTACATCTTGTCTATGAGAAATAAATTCAATTGCTAAAATAAAGAGTTTAACTAGTTAATGAATTTGGCTATTTTTATTAATTAAAATATTGGAAAATTATTTCTACCTTGTCTATGGGTTTAGAATATAATTTAAGCCAACCATTTTAAACACATTAATGATACCTAGAAATAGGATAAATTAATGAAGATAGTTTCTATTCTTGTCTATGAGGAAAGAAATTATTAGTCCAACTTTAGTCTTAATTTCCCTAATTAAGAGGTCCAAGAACATATCCATTTCTAATTATTCAATTCATTGCCCTTATTTGCATCCTTGAATATTCAATCTTTATACATTAATCTTTAAATTGCACCTTGCTCCTAGTATAATTTAGCATAATATAGAACAAAATCACTTTCCTATATTGAAAAAGCTTCCAACGATTAGCGATAGCCCGTGACTAAAATTAAATTAAGAAACTTCTCCGCCATTCCTCAAGAGACACGACACTCGGGGAAAAACCGAAAGGTTAGACTCCGTTTTACTACAACGCCGCGAAAGCGACGAATTAGTTGTAAACACACTCAAAAGGTAAAGCCTAACTGTATTACAATCTAATTGCTATTTTAAAGAAGTAGAAACAAAAACCTCATCTTTTATTTTCAATTTTTAAACATTTTAGAAAAATCACCCAAAATACAAGAATTTAAAATTAGTATTACTTAAGAAAAACTATTTATTATGTTAAACCACCAATCAATTCCTTATCAATTTGTTCTCCGCCATTCCTCAAGAGACACGACACTCGGGGAAAAACCGAAAGGTTAGACTCCGTTTTACTACAACGCCGCGAAAGCGGTTATCACATATGCTGAAGAATGAGCCTCCTCAAGTATAGCCCTCTGGAGCTCCTCATTCTTTGGTATGCACACACGATCCTTAAATAATAAAAGACCGTCATCACGTACCCGAAAATTCTCGACGGGCCCCTCAAGGATCCGTTCGCGGATCTTCTGACATTCCTCATCAATGGCCTGACATCTACTGATCTCACTCAGCAATGTAGGCCTCACCTCGAATCTAGCAATGAGCGCCCCACTCGTGGATACCTCCACGTGTGCCCTCAATGCCTGTAGACATGTGAGTAGCGTCCCTGCCGTACTCTTTCTGCTCAGTGCGTCGGCCACTACATTGGCCTTTCCGGGATGATAGTCGATGATCAAGTCATAGTCCTTGATCAACTCCATCCATCTCCTCTGCCTCATATTCAACTCTTTCTGAGTGAATACATACTTCAAGCTCTTATGATCAGTATAAATGTGACACGTCTCCCCGTAGAGATAATGCCTCCAAATCTTCAATGCAAACACCACCGCCCCCAACTCTAGATCGTGAGTAGGGTAGTTCACCTCGTGTTTCCTCAATTGCCTAGAAGCATAGGCAATCACCTTACCGTTTTGCATTAGTACACATCCAAGCCCTTGGATGCTAGCATCGCTGTAAATGTCGTACCCTATACCCTGTATGGGTAGGGCCAGGACTGGTGCTTCGGTAAGTCGTTTCTTCAATTCAAGGAACCCCTTCTCGCACTTATCGTCCCATATGAACTTGGCCCCTTTCTTTGTGAGCTTCGTTAATGGAGACGCCAATACGGAGAATTTCTCAACAAATTTACGATAGTATCCCGCTAGGCCAAGGAAACTACGTATCTCCTTCGCATTCCTGGGTCTCTCCCAATCCATGATCGCTTTTATCTTGGCGTTATCCACAGCAACACCCGAACCGGATATGACATGACCGAGGAAACCAATCTCTTTGAGCCAAAATTCGCATTTGGAGAACTTGGCGAAGAGTTGCTTTTCCCTTAGCCGATCAAGTACAAGCCTCAAATGGTGTTCGTGCTCTTCCTCGCTCTTGGAGTATATCAAGATGTCATCAATGAATACTATCACAAATTGATCTAAGTATTCACTAAACACACGGTTCATCAAGTCCATGAATGCTGCCGGTGCATTGGTTAACCCAAATGACATCACAAGAAACTCGTAGTGACCATATCTAGTGCGAAATGCACTCTTAGGTATGTCACTCTCCTTGATCTTCAACTGATGATACCCCGATCTCAAGTCAATCTTCGAGAATACTATGGCCCCTCGAAGTTGATCAAACAAGTCATCAATCCTAGGTAAAGGATACCTGTTCTTGATGGTGACCTTGTTCAACTGTCGGTAGTCGATACACATTCTTAGTGTACCATCTTTTTTCTTTACGAAGAGTACGGGTGCTCCCCACGGTGAATGACTGGGTCTGATGAACCCGTTGCCCAGTAATTCTTGTAGTTGGACCTTCAACTCTTGGAGTTCGGCCGGCGCCATTCGATAAGGAGGAATCGAAATGGGTTTGGTTCCCGGCTCCACTTCAATTACAAACTCTATCTCTCTATCGGGTGGAAGCCCCGGTAGGTCTTTGGGAAAGACATCCGGGTATGTGCATACGACCCGTACATCTTTGATGTCGACTTCCTTCTTGGTATCGTCCACCACGTAGGCAAGGTATGCGTGGCATCCCTTCCTCATCATCTTCCTTGCCCTCATCACGGATATGATGCAAGCATTAGATTTCCCCCGATCTCCTTCGAAACATAGCGTGTTTCCAAGATCATCCTCGAGCTCCAACACCTTGGTGTAGCAATCTACTCGAGCATGGTGCTTCTCAAGCCAATCCATTCCTAGGATTGCATCGAACTCCAACATGCTCAGAGGTACGAAATCACAAGTCAAGGGTTGACCCGTCACTTCCACCTCACATGATGGATAGTAATGATTTCTCTCCACGTCGTCTCCTAACGGTGTGGAGACTAGCAATGTTTGTGTCATAGGCGTCAATGGCACGTCGAGCCCCTCAGCAAACGCCTCACTCACAAATGAGCGTTGTGCCCCCGGTATCGATGAGGATCCTCGCACACCTACCATTGATCTTTAATGTTCCTACATTTATACACCATGTAAGATACATTTTCTAATGTTTTTACACACCTTTAGGAGGTTATTAGGTTCATACTAATGTTTGGAATCAAACGAGGGTCCAAACGTAGAAGAACGGGGCGAAAAAATCAAGTTTCGGGTGTTGGGGGTCCACGCACGGCGTGCGTAGGGGGTACGCATGGTCGTGCGTACCTTGCCTTACCAATGGAGGCTACTGCCCCCAACGCACGGAGGGACGCACGGGCAACGCACGGCCGGGCGTGCAGCGATTCTCTCCGGGGTGCTACTGCCACCAACGCACGGAGGTACGCACGGGCAACGCACGGCCGGGCGTGCAGCGATTTTCCTCCGAGGTGCTACTGCCACCAACGCACGGAGGCACGCACGGGCAACGCACGGCCTGGCGTGTAGCGATTTTCCTCCGAGGTGCTACTGCCACCAACGCACGGAGGTACGCACGGGCAACGCACGGCCGGGCGTGCAGCGATTTTCCTCCGAGGTGCTACTGCCACCAACGCACGGAGGTACGCACGGGCAACGCACGGTCGTGCGTGCAGCCCAGCCTGTAGTGCGTTGGCAGAAATCAGCCCGATTTCGCCCGATTTCGCTCAATTTCGCTCCGTTTGATCCCGGGGTGGCCCGAACTCAACCCCCAACGGTGTATATGATCAAAATAAGTCTAGAAATACATGGGAATACGTGTATTACCTGCAACGGAGTCCGGGTTTGCTCGCGCATCCGCCTCGGTCATCGCGTAGACTCGTGCTTGGGTCCCACCTTGGTTGACGGATGCGGCATGGCTTGTGGATGCACCGCCTCTTCCCGTACCGCCGTTTGACGGTCCCGCACGGTTTCTTCCCGTCATGGTCCCTCCCCCGGCTCCCGAGGCACTCTCTTGCATCAATTGAGGGCAATTGGCCTTCATATGGCCCGCATTCCCGCACTTAAAACACCTCGGTGGTTCGTTGCACCTCCCAAAGTGTTGTTTTGAGCAATTGGGACATCTAGGTGGCCCCGAGTTCTGTGGCCTAGGTCCGTGCCACCTCGCATCCCTATTCTTCTTTGCCGGTGGAGCCGGCGCCTTGAATGAACCACCGCCACCACCACCACCCCCGTGGTTGTTCCTTCGAGAATGATCGGGTGGCCCCGAATTATTCCACTTCCTCTTCTTCGCCTCTTCGGCGTCCCTTGCTTTCCTCTCATTCCACTGGGCCTCTCCAAGCATGCCCTGCTCTACCACCTCACTAAAGGTCATGAGGCGGGAATACGTGGCACGATCTCGGATGTCCAAGAGTAAGGCATCCCAGAAGTGCTCAGTCATGCGGTCCTCATCGATCGCATACTCCGGTAAGAACCTAGCCAAGGTCCTAAACTCTTGCTCCAGTTGCTTAACCGTGCAACCCTCTTTCTGCTTGAGGTTGGTATACTCCCTCCTTTTCACATTAACCTCGAAATCGGAGTAGTATTGAGCATAAAATTCTTGCTCAAAATTTTCCCATGAGATGTCCCCACGGTATTTCCCTTCTACACCTTCCCACCATGTAGAAGCCATCCCCTCAAGTAGCCGTGAAGCGACAGTTAGCTTCACGTCCGGAGTAATCTGCATGTCTCTCGATGCATCCTTCACCTTCTTGATCCAATCGGCGGCAACGGTAATGTCGCCGGTGCCGTCGAAGGACCTACACCCCAAGGCCCTAGCCTCCTTGAGGTATTTGGAGATTCTTACCACAAAACCTCCTTCATGCCCACCTTGTGGCGCCGCTGGGGTGGCCACGGAAGCTCCCCGGCTTCCTTGACCCGAACCACCACGAGAGCCACGCCTCGCTTGGCGCCTAAGGTCTCTCCTCAGTTTCTCCTTTTGATACCACTCAAGTAATTCACCCATTTGGGCGAAGCGGGCATCACTTTCATCATTGTCCTCATCGGTGTATGTGTCACCCCCATCATATGGGGTCTCCTCATGCCCTGTCTCAGGAACATACGTAGAGTCATAGTCCTCGGTGTTGGTTTCATACACCGAGCTTACATGGCCATCACTCACAGTTTGAGCTTGATGACCTCCACGGCTTCCACGGCCTCCATGGCCTCCTCTTGAACCCCGAGATGCAGCCCGGCTTCCCCTTTGGGATGCTACCGGCGCCTGCCCCCTCGGATTGTTCCTGGTCCCCATTCGCCTGCCCTCCATTTCTGAAAGAAATATGGATGAGTCATTAGACTCCTATAAATGTCAATTGACGGAAGAACGTTACAGACACGTATTGGCCCAAGTCACTACCATACCAATTGTTAAGGGTACCGTCTTAACAATTAGAGGCCTTGCAACTTAAGCACCAATAGTCCTATAAACGTCAAAATACAATGCTCATGGTTTTCGGTAGAAACTCTTTTGCAAAATCCTTTGTGAGAGGTCGATTATATAGTTTAGAACTGAGATGGCTCTGATACCACTTAATTGTCACGCCCCAGACCGCAATCCAAGCGCGTGTACAACCGCCGTATAACCAAGTGACGTCACCCGCGAGTCAACCTCACTTAATTACACAAGGCGTTCGAGAATATAATCCATCCATACTCAGTAGTAAACATACATAACAACATCACATTAAAACCAATGAATAGCGGAAATATTCAACGGTAAGTCATAAGCCACAACCGGCCAACAACATGGGCATGCAAGCCCCAAAAATAGTTTATAGTAGAACAAATATCCATGAGCAAGTGTTCGGTAGTTTGAAAGAAAATAAGGAAGCACGAACCACGTCTTCCTGAGTCGATATCACCCGTAAGAGAGGTGCAAGTAGCAAGCCCTAGCTTCAACCTGAAAATGGTGGGCCCCCCCGAAGGGGTCAGTACAAGTACCGAGCGAGTAGCAGGCTAAATATAGAATAACTAGCGTTCAAGTATAAGACCCAAACATAGGATGATACATATACGTATGGTCCTTCCCCCAAGTTTGAAATACATATTAGTATACATACACTTGGAAATACCCGACCCGTAGGTCATTGTTTATTTGGGAAAATAATAGTAGCCAATATCCTTGACTTAAATCCCAACCCACCCATATACCTATGAGTGTATAGAACTCCTCCTTGTTCAAATAAATTATCATAAGGACACCGCCCGGTCCTAGATCATTAAATGTAATCTATGAGTTTTGAGGATACACGCCCGATCCTTGGGTACTCCACCCTATAATTGAGTTTTGAGGATAACCGCCCGATCCTTGGGTACTCCACCCTATATAACCGAGTTTTGAGGATAACCGCCCGATCCTTGGGTACTCCACCCTATATAACCGAGTTTTAAGGATAACCGCCCGATCCTTGGGTACTCCACCCTATATAACCGAGTTTTGAGGATAACCGCCCGATCCTTGGGTACTCCACCCGACCTATGACTTACCACATATCACGCTAGATAGGGTCTATATCATATTTAGTCATTCATAACTAATTCACTACATAAAGCTTATGTATCACAATCCATGCAAATCCATGCAACCATATAAATGTATAATTAACTAATATCAACCGATATTAATTAATCCATTAACCATCGGTCAACGTTGTTGTTGACCGCCATCTCAAGTCTTACACTTATTAACTAATTCATCATATAATTAAGTTAATAATATCCGTTTGTGCTTCTTTTACTCTTAAAGCAAATATGCATTATATATATAATTTCTCATATCATATTTCATGCATAAACAATTATTCTTTTCATACGCACTTAACTATGTTAGCTAATCACATGTTTAAATATCTTTTGAACATCATTATGAACACATATAACATTTATTTAGGTAATCTCATAATTGACCCAAAAGTTATAAGATATTAAGCCGTCCACTCACCTTGAATTAGCGTTATGAAGTTCTACCCTTCTTGGTTGAACTCCGGTGAAACTCCGGCGACTTTTGGTCAACTCCGGCGACAATTCCGGCGACTTTCCCAACTTTGTGAAATCACTTAAAATACCTTTCACAAGTTCCTTAATTTACACACTTTTCCTAGCCTTTTTCCTTCTTTAATCCCACTCCTTGGACCTCTCTTGCTTGAGCTCGAGTTGCTGCAATGGAGGAGGGTTGGAGAGCCTTTTCTTTCTCTTTCTTGGGTGTCTTGGTCGAGCTATTGGGGTGAGGGGGTGATAGGATGGCCTTTTTGGCTCATCTCACCAATTATGGGGGGAAAGGGTCCCATCCTACCTCATGGTTGACCTTCCTCCCACCTTCCCTTGTCTTTGCAGCCCCAAAAGGTCACATTTGAGCTGAATAAAACGTGGGATGGCCCCCACTCATGTGGGAGGTCATCCCTTTGTGTCCCGATGTGTACAATCGGTCCCGAAAGTTGTATTTTTCGGACTGTTTTAAATATATTTTATTTTATCGGGTCAAATAAAATATATTATGTGCTCTTACTCAGTATTACATGTATAATGAATATACATCCCCCAACTTTAATTTATAAGCCTCCTAAATTCAGTTCGGGCTGTTATCTGATAAATTACCAGTACCGGTAATTTGGGCTTCTTTTGACCAATCGGTCAACTCCGGGCCTTTCCATGGCCCAAATAAAATATCCACCACCATATAAATATTATCTTGACCGAGATGAATAAAATATGTGGTCTCGGGATAGTCGGGCGGGCCCCCGCTCCCGGTGTCGGTCCCACGTGCAATTTACTATTCACACGAACGAAATAATAAAAATTTACAACTTCGTAAATTCATTAATCCTTTAATAAGGTTCAATACATTATTTACATAAAAGTAAATATATTTGGGGACGGTGTTACAGAGGTCCAGTAGAGACATATCTTCCTTCTTTCGTTTCAAACTTTTCCGAAACTCTTTGCATGAGGGAGGCAGTTTGTCTAGGATGCATGAAACAGAAATAGTCTCATCCATGTTTAAGTTTAACTTTTTCATTTGTCCTAAAATGCATATCATCTCATCATATTGATTAGAGATAGGACGATCATCAGACCTGACATAGTTCATGAAATGGGATGTCAGAAATTTCTTATTAGTCACGTCTTCAGTCAAGTAGCGATTGTTCAAAATCTCCCATAGTTCCTTTGTGGTAGGGGTGTTCTGGTACACATCGAACAGACCATCCGATAGAGAATTTAGAATATGTCCTTTGCACTTGATCCTCGCCCTTGTGTCAGCCATGGTTTCACTTTCGGATTCCTCGGACTTTGGTGTGGTCAGAACATAATCAACCTTCAGATTAAACAACAGGAACTTGATCTTCTTCTACCAACGTATGTAGTTTCCTCCTTCAAACTTTTCCAACTTTACAAAGTCGGTGGTTAATTGTTGCAGGTTTGCGATTTCAGAAACAAACTTATTTCGCCTAAAGATTGTGGGAAATATATACACTAAACTTTATTGAAATACTACTTATGTAACTATAAATTGAAAATAGAAAGTAGAAATACTCCGGCTTCAAGTCACGATCAAATTGCTTTCCTTTAGGCGAAATACGTCCCATATAAAATAGTGCATATGGTTCAACGAATTGCCTTTAGGATACAATGAAGCCTCATTAGATTATTTGCACTTAACAATCTAATCCTAAATACTTTGTAACTAATAGCCTTGCTAATGTATCATACACATCTGCAGAATGTTTATATGAATTTGTATGAATTTGTGTTTGAGTAAATTTGAAGAAGAATGCAACATATAAAACACAACAAACTAATCAATATATAGGGGCTAAGTGATCTTTCATTGTGGCTTTTGACATGACACTTAATTAACTGCCCATATTAATATAAAAACTTATAAGTTTGAATGAGGGTTATACCCTTTTGGGAGTTAAAAAAGTGTTGGTAGTAACAATGTGCTCAATGCATTTGTACATTATGCTTATAAATTTGAACAAGAACATAATACCGAATAACCTTCTGTTAGTGCGCCTTACCCCGTTACTCTGGACTCCTGTTAACTCTCTAATTCTCGTCGGCTTCTTGGTTTTCATATATGGTCTGGTTGAAAAGATGAAATTTACTGCAAGTTTGAACTCTATGATAACAATATACTACTCTTCTAGGCGAGAAGAGTATCAGGCTTGTGGGAGACAAACAGGACGGTAAAAATGGGGAAAGACGGTAGAATTGCTAGATGCCTTACCTTCACGACTTCCCTACATTTGTGGTACGTCACGCCTTATTTGTGCAACCAAATTGCATTCTTTGGTTCTCAAATTCACAAAATCCTAGTCAAACATCCTCCTGAATTTGCCACCAATTCTATATATTATGAGAATGAACGACTTGAACGTAAGGTTTTGCTATTATGAATAGATGGTACTAGAAGCAAGTGTGGAGTTTATCTGAATGTTCGATCATGTTTGGTTGGTGTAAATTAGCTTAACTAATACGATAGTATTTCTTGTAATATTTGAGTGTTTGTATGAACTTAATTTTTGGAGGTCAAATAAAAATTCTTGAAGCATACTAGGTGTTTGTGAATATGTTGTCTACATGAGATTTTAGAATATTTTTGTGTTTTCATGTATACAAACATGAAAAATATAACTAATCTATCACTTTACTCTATACATCATAATTATGAGTACAGTAGACAATGGATCCTCCATTTGTTTGTAATTGTCTATATATTTTTAAAAAGATATAAATGTGAATGAAGGTTAGAGCCCTTTTGGGAATATAAATTTGTTGGTGTAACACTCAAAGCATAACATAATTGTACATTATGATTTTACCATTGTTCACCATATGTATACTCTTTTGTTACCATCCTCTTACCATTAACTTTCTATTCATTAGCATGTGTGTCCCTTCCTCTATCTGCTCATTTAAGTCTTGCGAGTATCTATCGACTTCACATGATAGCATGTGTGTCCCTACGTTTAGTCGCGATCGGAAAAAGTGAAACTTTATGTTCTTTACGGTTGATTCTTCATTTGGACCTACACCTTGCTAATTACCCTTCATCTTTTACAGCTCCAATCGACCGTCAGAAATTTATCCCCTTCAATTCACTCTAAAGAAGATTGGTTCTGCCCCTCGGTGTGTAATTTATCTGGTTTCTCACACTCGATTTTTGATAAATAGAGCTTCACAAAATGTGTAAATTTATCTCATATTTGTGCTTTTAGTTTTGTTTTTCAGGAATATTATTTGCCAGTATCTCTCTCGCCTCTACTCCCGTTAAGCGCTTCAGAACTTGGCATTTGTTGTTCACTGCCTTTTTTCTTCCAGCTGATTTTACTGCTAAAAGATGAGTTTAAATAGCCTTTTGTGAAATAAATCTGTGATTATATTAATTACCAAACCATGTCAACTAGGGGACAAATTCCAACTTTTGTAAGGATAAAAGCATGTGGGTGGTTAATGAAAAAAGATTGCCATTGAGATTAGGAGAGGATGCATCTACAAGTTTTACCAGTGACGTAGAGATTTGATTGGGACAAATGAAGAGTACATACATTTTCACATGAGTATTTGGCTAAACATATATGTAGATTTATTGATGTAATCAGGTGGGTGATTTCATTTCCATTTAATATTCTCTGAACTTCCATTTAATAAAAAGAAGTTTAGTTTTTACTCTCTCATTTTCAGCATTTTATTTATAAACAGAGCTTCATATAGTGTGTAAATTATCTCTTTTAATGATTTTAGATTGCATCAGTTTTATCAAGTTTCATCTAACACTCTTTCATGTGGAAGTAACACAATATGGGGTATAATATGTGAACTACATTGGTTATATAAGTAGGCCAAAACAGTCTTCTAACATGTTTGATCTTGGATTTTACACTTAAGTTGATATTCTGAAGGTTCATATTAAGTTAGTTAATATTCTGAAGGTTCATATTAAGTTGATATCCTGTTTCCTTTCCTGTAGAACAAATGCTATCCACCACTTCACCTTTACAATTAGAGAGCGAAACTATGTGCTAGCTGAAATGTGTCTCAGGATTCATGATAAACTTTTTTTTTTCCTAAAATGTTTTTTTGGGCTGAAAAACAAACGAGTCGGAAATAGTAGTTATAAAGGCAAATTCTAGGAATTATAATAGAGTTACAATCGAGCCGGAAATAGTAGTTACAAAGGCAAGCTCTTAGATGTTTAGGGAAGTATATATTTAATAAAGTTACTAACTTATTTAAATTATATTACTGCTGGAAGTAAACTTCTTAAATAAACTTATACGGAGTAAATATTTTTGTATTTCTACTAAGGTGTTAGTTATTGACGTGTTAGTTATTGATTAGCTATTGCTTGATAGAGTTGTGGAGGTGGTGTTCTAATGTTGATTCCATAAAGAAGATAACGAAAAGGAGATGACGGAACTTCTAACTTGATGACTTCTAACAAAAAAAATGCTGACAGTGATGTGGTATCCGGATCACAGGGTTAGATGTCCTGCGTGCAAGCGCCGTTTGGACTGAATGGAGTTTCATACTTTCATTGTGATAGAATTAAGAACCTCCTTGGGTTTCAAAAGTCTAGGTTGAAGCACAAACAATGGAAAACATTCAGTTCTGAATTTTTCACCCAAACATTATTTGCCGCAAATGCACTGATTTACACCATGTTGCAGTATTGACAATAGCTGCAGTCTCATGCTTTGATAGAGTTGTCCGGTGCTACATCTGAAATATTTCATTCTTTGAAAATTAGACTTTATGTATACTTTCTGTTTCACCATCTCAATATTAAGATGAAATTAGATATCACTATGTTAGTTTACTTGATAGATTCAGCTATATCACTATCTTCATACATACTTCTTTACGTCTATAAGAAATAGATACTTTGTGCAAACAATTTGTTTGTTGGGCATATACTCAATCGCGCAACGCGCGCATGAAAACTAGTCTTAAAGATAAACATGGGAACGTAACTAACTACCATGTCCGTTGATGTGAGTTTTCTCGCACTTAAAATAGATTGTAATATAGTGGTGTAAGTATGAGTATCTTCGCCACAGGGACGGACAAAAGGGAATCAAAGATTAACTAAATTCAGCGATTAAAAAGAAATAAATAAAAATGCGTCGTGCGAGATTGGTTGGTTTGGAAACTAAAACTAATGCGAATAAAACGATTAAACTAGGGGGTTCTTTCTAATTAATGACGAAGGGAACATAGATTGATTCCGGGGTAACCAGATTTCTGGCTGATCAGACCTAATTACATGAAATTGATTTAATTGAGCCTAGCTAATCACTACTAAGTTCTTACCGCTCTCGCGGCGTAGAGTACAATAATTTAGGGGACCAGGCTGATCTCTCATGCGACAGGATCCTAAATTATTGACAAGACGAGCGAGCTTACGGCCCCTTAATTGCTACTAATCTCTTAGCGAACGATTAAGTGTGTGTGAATGTGTCCTAGAAAAAATTAGATCTCTCTTAATTTATTCTACAAGCAATTGTAATTCTAGCCGCGGTTCCAGGTTACAAAAGATATCAATTAAATTATTCAAACACAAATTAAACGGCATTCATGCAATTAACCCATCAAGAATCTAGCCATACATCATGATCAACCCCTTCATCAATCTCAAATCCCTAATTAAAACTACTCACAATTCATAATTGAAGAATCAATAGAATTGGAATAAAAAGTATTAATTGTCATTAATTAAAAAGGTGGAACTTACAAAGAATCCCAAAAGATTGATGAACAAGGCTGAAAAATCCCTCTAAAATTCGTGCTAGGCACTCTCTCTAAGCTCCCCTTTTAAAACGGGGGTTTACAGGCTGTTTAAATAGAAACATCGGGTCAAATTTGAGCTGAATTGGGATTTTCGAAGCCAGACACGGTGCCAGGCACGATCGTGCCTCCGTAGCAAAAATGCGCATTTTGGGCAGGCACGATCATGCCTCCCTCCAGGCACGATCGTGTCTGGCTGGCAGTAACTTCGCGGTGCTTTTCTCTTCAGGCACGATCGTGCCTAACTTTGAGGGCATGATCGTGCCTACTTAACTTCCGAATTTGACAAAACTTCCTTCATGAAAGTTATAGACAATGACGTCCTCTATCCACCCCAATTTGCCGAATGTGATTTAAACCATCCAATCAAGATATATGATCAAAATGGTGGAAGGTGTCATTCTGAAATCGCAGCAGAGATCATCTGACTTTATCGTCTATTTTAACCTTCTTCCTTTCCGATGCTCGCAAAGGTGTCTTCATATGATTTGTAGCCCTTGAAGTTAGAATTCATATGGAACTTGAATCGTGTACATTGGATATTTCTACAAAGAGATATGCTTGAACGATTGACAGAAGGTCATCCCGATCGTCGTTTTCAAGCTTCATTCATCTTCTTTTGACCCCGTAGTCAATCCTAGAGCTCTTTTTCCTTCAAATCTTCATCGTGAATCTCCCGGTGACCTCCAAAGCTATCAAATCATTCTCAAATGCTTCTCAACTCATCCCGATTTCTTCTCAAGCGCCAGTGCCGAACTTTAAAATCCTGATTTTGACTCCAAATGACACAAAACTCGAACCAACGCCCGGTAAACATAACTTGAGCTAAAATTGAGACTTGCAACACCTTAAAGCTGGGAAAACCATCAAAATCCAATCCCAACATACATCAAATGCGTGTCTAAATACGGACTTATCATCCGTATTTTGCTTTCAAATTTCAGCACTAGTCTTGATAATTAATATAATCATTTATATATATACAAATATATATAACCGTATTAAACTCAGCCCATAACACTCATGAGTCCAACAGCCCATTAATCCTCATGTTACTACCCACTTAGAGACTTTACTTAATAAAGTTGATACTTTATTATTCTTCCACCGATGTGGGACAAAATGTGGACATTCATGTCGAAAACACTCCAACACCCTGGAGTTAAGTACGAGTATTTGACATTGGATTCGAGTATTTGACATTATGTTAAACAGAAATGAGAACATGATCTAAAGAAAGAAATGAGAATAATTTTGGAGCATTGAATATGGTATTTGGCATTATTTTAAATAAAGATGTGCACTATCATAAATTTAAAATTGTAAATTTGAATTTTGCATTATTTTAACCTCAAATGTGCACCTCCGTGAAGCATAATATTCGTCGTTTGGGATCATTCTCATTTCTTATGTGAAAAAGTGTTTTCATTAGAACCTCACTCTATACAATTATGGGCTATATGGAATTATGAATTGAAGTTAAAAGTGTACGTGTTTGTTCTAATCATACAACTCTTTTGCGCAGTTATTTTTTAAAAAAGGTGAGGATGACATCACTTCACTAGTATGCTAGTTATTCCATACCCCCTCCGTCCCTCAATACTTTGCCAAGTTTGACCGGCACGGGGATTAATAAAGTAAAAACTGTGTGGTTGAGGTTTGTGCAGAGGAGTGAGAATTAACTGGAATCACAAATTCTTTACTTAAAAGAGAAAGTGGCAAAGTTAGTGGGACATCCAAAAAAGGAAAGTTTGCAAACTCTATTTATAAGTGCTTTTGGCTTTTTTTTAAAGAAAAAAGCACTTATTTTACCAAACACTACCAACTTTTACTATCTCGGTTTCGTGTAGAATCTACTTTTTACTTTTTCTATTACACAAAAAACACTTATTTTTACCAAACACTACCAACTTTTACTACTAATCACTTTTTCCCAAAAAGTGCTTTTATTTAAGCACAAGTGGTTGCAAACAAAGCATAAATCTTTGTACTCCATATTTTGTACTCCGTATTTAATTCATGAGCAAATCCGCAGTGACAATTTTCATACGAGTATAAAATTTCACATGAAGACAATTGTAGGAATATGAATACAAATTTGAAGTACTTTTAATTTATACGGAGTAAATGACAATCAAACTAAGGGGTGTTTGTGATTGCTATTATTTTTAAAAAGTGATTTTTTAAAGTAATTTTGGAAAAAGTGTTTTATAGTAAAAGTTGGTAGTGTTTGGGAAAAAATGTTTTTGAAAAAGTAAAAGTAGGTAGTATTTGATAAAATAAGTGCTTTTTGTGTAATAGAAAAAATGAAAAGCAGTTTAAAGCACCCCTCTAAAGTGCTTAGCTTTAAAGTGCTTTTTTAAAGTAGAAGTAGGCATTAACAAACACTTTTTCAGCTTATTTTAAAATAAAAGCTAAAAAGTGCTTATTTTAGGCAATAACAAACACTCCTTTGAGAAGAAAATAATATATATATTAATTGAGTGGAATGGGTTCAATCAAGTAGGAGATTACATAATCTCGAGTTTCACGATCCTGAATACCAACATCGTCCCTTTTTGGTAAATAAGTTGTGTCAAACGAGCCGCATTAGTGACACATTTGACTAATTTCACCGTGGATGGAGAGTATTTTTTGCTGAAATAGTGTTTGTTGATTTTGGTCCATGTTTCTAGAACCAGGTTTCTTATGTGCTCCCGAGCCACTTCTTGTGTCACGCCCTCCTCTGTCATGTAACACACTATGGATGAAGGCGCATCACCCCTATCGACTTCTGCCTGTAATGTCGAGTTAAACACAATCACGATTTATCACAAAAGTTATAATTAATGATAGTCACCAACGTATAAAAACACGTTATGTCGACTTCTGCCTATAATGTTGAGTTGAACATAATCACGAATTCACGATCACAAAAGTTACTATGATAGTCACTAACGTATAAAAGTCATGTTACTTTCGTCTTCGGTCATGGACTTACTGCTGAGGTGCATTGGTCGTTGCATAGTCTAATTATAAGTGAAGTGTGATAAATAAGGTCCCTGCTATTCTTGAGGAAGTCGATGACCTCCGAGAAATCTTGAGCTACTCCTAGAAGTGAATATAGTAAAATCAGAGGGCCTCAAGATGATTTCCATCCATTGTCTTCCCAGTCCCACTTTGTTTCCACTAGTAATGCCTTACAAAAATCTGCCCACTAATTTAACCAAATCATTAAATAAAGGTCAGTTACACCAAATCTAATACAGTAAGATCAATCGAATTACTTTAAGGAACAATAATTTCCATACATTTTAATCAATTACGAAATTTAATGGGTTAATTAATTAATTAAATGTTACAATTAGGCCGGGCTGAACCCCGGTCACTACAAAAAAATAACGGGATTGACATGGATTTTCACTAGAGATTTACCAAAATTTATAAAAGATTTGGCACGGATACACAAAAGATTTACTTTGTAGTGAGTGGGGCTCATCCGAGCGCCTAGTGCCTATGCGGCTCGGCAGGCACCCGGAGACTAGCCGAGGACATATAAATTATAATTTTATCAATGGTTTTCATAAATATGATTCACTAGTAATGTTGTATAAAATGCACGAATGATAGAGTTGTCACAATTGATAATATATTATACCTACTGATGAGTGTTTTCTCGCACTTAAAAAGATTGTAATATAGTGGTGTAAGTACGAGTATCGTCTCCACAGGGACGGACAAAAGGGAATCAAGAATTAATTAAATTCAGCGATTAAAAAGAAAATAAAATAAAAGCGTCGTGCGAGATTGGTTGGTTTGGAAAATAAAACTAATGCGAACAATTAAACTAGGGGGTTCTTTCTAATTAATGACGAAGGGAACAGGGATCGATTCCGGGGTAACCAGATTTCTGGCAGATCAGGCCTAATTACATGAAATTAATTTAATTGAGCCTAGCTAATCATTACTAAGTTCTTACCGCTCTCGCGGCATAGAGTACAATAATTTAGGAGACCAGGCTGATCTCTCATGCGACAGGATCCTAAATTATTGCCAAGACGAGCGAGCTTACGGCCCCTTAATCGCTACTAATCTCTTAGCGAACGATTAAGTGTGTGTGAATGTGTCCTAGAACAAATTAGATCTCTCTTAATTTATTCTACATGCAATTGTAATTCTAGTCGCGATTCTAGGTTACAAAAGATATCAATTAAATTATTCAAACACAAATTAAACGGCATTCATGCACTTAAACCGAAAAGAATCTAGCCATACATCATGATTAACCCCTTCATCAATCCCAAATCCCTAATTAAAACTACTCACAATTCATAATTGAAGAATCAATAGAATTGGAATAAAAAGAATTAATTTTCATTAATTAAAAAGATGAACTTACAAATAATCCCAGGGTCTTGGAGTAAACAATCGTAAAAACGCAAGTGAATTCGTCCCTAGGCCTCTTCGTAGTGTTCGTAACCATCCAAAAGGGTTAGGGAGGCCTTATTTATAGAAAAAGGGGGAAAAATATGAATTCGGGCCGATTTGGGATTCAAGTTTGCGTAACCCGGGTCTACGCACGGCGTGCGTACCCCCCACGCACGGCCGTGCGTAGCTGGCAGTAGCTACCTTGCTTTTCTCGCCTCAGACGCACAGTCGTGCGTTCCCCTACGCACGGCGTGCGTAAAACTTCCGAATTTGACAAAACTTTCTTAATGAAAGTTGTAGATAATGAAGTCTTCTATCGACCCCAATTTGCCGAATGTGATTTGAATCATCCAATCAAGAGATATGATCAAAGCGGTGGAAGGTGTCATTCTGAGATCGCAGCAGAGATCATCTGACTTCATCGTCTGTTTTCATCTTCTTCCTCTCAGATTCTAGGAATGATGTCTTCATATGATTTGTAGCCCTTGAAGTTATGTTTCATGTGGACTTTGAACCGTGTTCTTTGAATGGTTATACAAAGAGATATGCTTAAACGATTGACCAAAGGTCATCCTGATCGTCGTTTTCAAGCTTCATTCATCTTCTTTTGATCCCAAAGCTAATCCTAGAGCTCTTTTGTCGTCAAATCTTCATCGTGAACCTCCCGGTGACCTCCAAAGCTCTCAATCCACTCTCGAATGCATCTCGAATCATCCCGATTTCTCCTCAAGCGCCAGTGCCGAACTCTAAAATCCTGATTTTGACTCCAAATGACACAAAACTCGAACCAACGCCCGGTAAACATAACTTGAGCTAAAATTGAGACTTGTAACACCTTAAAGCTAGAGAAAACCATCAAAACCGATCCCAACACGCATCAAATACGTGTCAAAATACGGACTTATCAGATTCCCCCACACTTAAGCCTTTGGTTGTCCTCAAGCAAACTGAACAACGGGACTTACGATAATCACCACACGGAATTAAAACAATTAGCATGCACACGTAGTTAAAGGAATATTCACAGAACATGCAGACTAAACCAAGAAAATTCTTCCCTAAACTACATCTTTGTACTCAAGATAAACTATTTGACAAAGTATTCACAGCATCCTTAGAGTAATGACAGCATACACAAATAAACTAGCTATTGATCAGAAGGACTTGTGAAGGTGATGGTGAATAGTGAATGGTAATAAACAGTCCCTTTCTTTTGAGAGATTGGAACATTCTAACAAAGACTCAATGCATTCAGGAACTTCAGGGCTATTCTTAGGATCAAGGAACTCAGTAGGCCACAATTTAGGAACAATCATTTAAACCTATGCAAAGAGTAGACATGGTGTACAACTAAGCTAAACCGTCTTGGCACATCTGTGCTTTGACGTATACTTGAAGTACGCGGAGGACTAAAGCTAAATTTTGAGATAGCCTCCAAATTCATTAATTATGTTTAGTTTTCCTTGTCATGTTGGCACGAGAACGCCGTTTCTTTTGAAAGATACCCAAGTCTCATCTTACGCTTTTTGACCGGGGCTCCCATTCTCTTTTTCGTAAGGCAAGAGGTCTAGCTATATTAATTTTTCACCTTTCGGATTCTCACTAGACATTACCTCATTCTAATCTCGGCCTCACCAAGGAAAAATATCAATTTAAGTTTATTAATTTCAAAGTGAATCCATGCCTACAATGCAATCCTCGAAAGTATCAAATTCCTAAAAAGTGATTGCTCTTACCCTATTTAGGGCATAGGAACAATGCCAAAAATGGCTCCTACCCAAAATTCCCTAAACTTAGCAAATTCATCCCCTAATTCCCTAAACATCAAGACTAAGTCAGACATATTCACGGGTTAAGAAAACACAGGCCATTTAGCTATGGAGCTCAATTAATTGGGTAAACAAAGAACGGTCAGGCTCAAAATGGCTTCTCTTAAGGGGAAAATTTCGGTGAGGTGGATGTTTTATGAATTTATTTTATTGGTGACTAATGCCTTCATCCTCTCAGTAACTAGAATATAGTGTAAGCAATTTAAGTCTAAATACTTCAAGGATGTTCTAAAAACATAGTCAAAACGCTAGCCAACTTTCAAAGATACAGTTTAAAGAAAAAATTTCAAAAATTTTGACACGAATTTCCTATGAATATACAACTAACACCTGCGCATACTAACTCTAATTAATCACATGTAACAACTACTGCCCGAATGCCCAATTCACTCCCCCACACTTAAACTTTGGCATCGTCCTCGATGACCAAAAATGCACTATGCACAAGGGGGTAAAGAGGATAGGGTCACGCGTGCTCAACTTAACTCAAGTCAACATTTACAAAACAGGCAAAAATAAGAGTCGCAGAAACTTCCCTAAGGCGCTGGTCGGTGCAAAATTAAACTGAGTCAATGTAATCCTCGGCACATCATCCCCAAAGCAAGACCCTGAGCTGCACAAACAAAACACACAAACACAAAAACAAACACAGAAAACACCCCTTTTTTGGGATTTTTTTTTTGGGGGGTGGGGGGTGGGGTTTTCTGAAAGCAAACAAACAAACAAAAAAATGCAGAAATAAGCTTGGGTTGCCTCCCAAGAAGCGCTATTTTTAACGTCGTTTGCCCGACGCAACTAACTCATTTAGACTCTCCAATATCAAAGACTGTAGTGGGGCCCTATTCATCAAAGTATCCAGCTTTCCCTCAACAAATGCCATCAGGTGTCGCAGATCCTTAAATTCTTGAATACGCGTAGGGGGCACATGGTCTTCATAACCCTCATCAGCACAGAAGTGAAGTATGAAACTATCATCCTCTTCGGGTGGACAGAGAGCATGAGTCAAAACTTTGATTACTCTAGGTGTCATCGGAAGCTCAAAAGATGTCTCAAAGCAAGGAGTAGGGGCAACACCGTAATCAAACTGCACCATAGAAAAGTCTTCTTCTTCCTTACAAATATCATGAACATTCACAACCTCTCCTCCGGACTCTGTATCACTCCCCATGAAGGAATCCCAACTCTTGTTAACAGCGTTCTCATCAGGGTCTTCAAAAACATCAGGAAGTGTATCATCCGTCATATTCCCACCTTCGCAGTCCGACTCACTCACATGATCATCCCTATTGGTCTCCTCAGGTTGGGCTTTTGTGTCGCTAGGATGGGATCTCTCGGACTCCTCAGATAAAGCCTTTGCAATCTGCCCCAATTGATTCTCCATGTTCTGCATCCTTGTCTCAATCATTTGCATCCTTGAGTCTGCTCTCAGTTGATTTTGTGCTAATTGTTTGAGTGATTCTTCCAAGCTAGAAAGTCTTTTTAAATCTGCCTTCATATCTGACTTCATCGTCTGTTTTCATCTTCTTCCTCTCAGATTCTAGGAATGATGTCCTCATATGATTTGTAGCCCTTGAAGTTAACTTTCATGTGGACTTTGAACCGTGTTCTTTGGATGCTTATACAAAGAGATATGCTTGAACAATTGACCAAAGGTCATCCTGATCGTCGTTTTCAAGCTTCATTCATCTTCTTTTGATCCCAAAGCTAATCCTAGAGCTCTTTTGTCGTCAAATCTTCATCGTGAACCTCCCGGTGACCTCCAAAGCTCTCAATCCACTCTCGAATGCATCTCGAATCATCCCGATTTCTCCTCAAGCGCCAGTGCGGAACTCTAAAATCCTGATTTTGACTCCAAATGACACAAAACTCGAACCAACGCCCGGTAAACATAACTTGAGCTAAAATTGAGACTTGTAACACCTTAAAGCTAGAGAAAACCATCAAAACCGATCCCAACACGCATCAAATACGTGTCAAAATACGGACTTATCACCTACTCACTTAATTCCATTATGTAATAAATATTGTTAAATAATAATAACATTCAAGTTTAAATAAAACATGTGTATTTTTTTTATTTTAATCTACAAGTAGTAGCTTTTTTATACGGAGTATGTTCTATTAAAATTAAAGGTACATACATCTCTTAGCTAGAAAATAAATATAAAAAGGCAAAAAATATGTTTTGCGAATCTAGACGCCCTAGACCGCCGATTAAGCAATTTGGGCATGCAAGTAGGCGCCCACTCCTAGCAACCCAGCCTAGACCAATAATACATGTACCACTTCTAACAGTTGCATCGGTCATTTTTTTCATTTACCCTAGTGCCGCAAAGGCTCCCACCTACGGTGGGGTAAGGGGGGGTGGGTAGGATGTACGCAGTCTTACCCTTGTACTAAAGCATAGAGGGACTGTTTCCGGATGACCCATAGTGAAAATCGCGTCCAAAATTGCATGGGCTGATTGATGCTTCATACAAACAAGCGCAGACAGTTTAGTTAGTCATTTTGCTTTATTTCATCATCTTGCACACCCACACCGAAGAACCTAGAAAACCATTCTCCTTCCTTGTTGCTCGTATTTGAGCTCTGCGCCAGCCTTCAAGATATGCTGAAGTGGTGGCTGCCACACTATGAATAATCAGCTGTCGGTTATTCTATCTCATTTTACACCGACATTTCCAAAAACTCCATAGATGCATCAAGAAGTTACTGCATAATTCTTTATCTCTGCTGCAAAAGATTCGGTTCACCCATTCTCGGAAGGTAAGCCCCTCTCCATCCGGTAAATTCCAAGGCATAATACTCCAAAGCTGTTTAACTCCTGCGATGCGCACTCCATAAAAAGGCGCTCTGCACTTTCACCCGCATCATCACAGATAGTACACAAAGGAGAGCAATCTACTTTCCTGGTTATGAGTTTATCAGGAGTAGGAAGGCAGCCCATGCACACTTGCGAGAAGAAAACCTTTACCTTGGGAGGATTTTCTAACTTCCACATCCTAGTCCATGGTTCTTCCACGTTCTGTAACACCGGACCTGATTTTTTTTTTTTTTTTTTTTACTGTGAGAATTTTTTTTTCATCAATTACTGGGATAAAGAAGGTAAATCAAAACTAAGAGTAGTCTTGATAAATGAGAAAGTAAAATCATGTCTCAAATTAATAAAGGGTTATTAATTTTGATGTGGAACCTCTCATGATATTCTAAGTTTATTTATAAAATATTAATGTTTACCAAAATGACATTATTATGATAGTAGGGTTGGGTCATGGACCCCAGTGATATAAAGAATGACAAATTGACGGCCAAGCGGGCCGGAGTCACTGATCGATAATGGTGCGTCCTTAATTATCGGACTGATAATAATTCGGAAGGCTACGAATTAATAACAGAAGGGATATAAATATTTTAAGAACCCAAAAGATGGAATGATGGATAATAATGAGTAATTTGACATATTAGAGGTGGGTACTTTTGGAGGACCCTACCTTGGAGATATTTTGTATAAGAATAAACAGATAAGATTTTATCTGTTCATACATTTCGGACCACTTAAAAGGAAGTGTAACATTTTATTAAAGTGTCACAAAATATCAAACCACATATTAAGTAATGAGAAATGACGAGTGAATTTTCGTGGCGACGCGTTCTCATTTTTACTGTTACTTGAATCGTAAAATGCACGTCGGGCCCACTCGTGGGCGGTAACCATCTGATATCTACAAACCACATATAATATTCATCTTGGTCTAGATGATATTTATATGATGGTGTAAATTAAGGCTGTGACATAAAGTTGGCCTTTCAATTTAAATGAGGTCACATTTTCGGTATAGTTAATTAATCAGATAACAGCCCGAAATAAATTCTGGGGACCACTAAATTAAAGTTGGGTAATATATAATCATTTTAGAAGCCAATATTAATTGGAAGAATGATATATATTTTATTTGACCCGATTAAATAAAATATAATTAAAACAGTCCAGAAAATACAACTTTCGGGGCCGAATGTACACTTTGGGACATAAAGGGATGACCTCCCACATGGGTGGGGGCCACCCCACGAAATTATTCAGCAAAGTAGACAAAAGGATGGCTGTATAATGGTAGGAAGGAGATGAGAAGTTGACTTGAAGTGATAAGCATGAATGAGAGACATATGTGGACCCTTTTCCTTTATTATTATTGGTGGTATGAGCCAAAATGCATCAATCTCTCTTCCCCCCAATCACCCACTCGGCCAGCACCATCAAGAGGAGAAGAACATCTGCAAACACACCTCCATAGCCAAGAAAAACGAGCTCAAGCAAGAGCATGGTCCAAGGAAGAAGAAAGAGTGAGAAAAGAAGAGAAAAACCTTGATTAATTAAGGTAATGATCTCATTAACATTTTTCCATCCTTCATTTAATCTCATATGATTTTATAATCATATGATAAACCTTTAAACTTTCTCTACACTTATAGAGGTGTGGAATGAGGGTTTGGAAGGTTAAGTTCAACCATGAACGGAGTTATGACCGGAGTAGGACCGGTTCACCGGAAAACACCTTCTCGGAAGGTTTTGATGTTTATACCACTTTTGGTTTATGAAACCTTGTTAGGTCTTCTACCAAGATATTCTAGACTTCTCAAGGAATCTAGGAGTGGTCGGAAAGTCACCGGAGCCGCCGGAGTTTTCGCCGGAAAATTCAAAAGTCGCCGGAGTTCGAACAAAGAAGATAAAAGCTTGCTAGCGTCATTTCAAGGTGAGTGGACGACTACGTGTCTTGTAACTCTTGGTTCGAAACGTGAGGTTACCTAAATAAAATCATAACCATGATTTGAGAAATGATTAAATGTATTAAAATGCATGATTAGTCATGGTGAGTATGGCTAATGAAAAAAATAGATTAATTTATTAATTAATCATGAATATATTTTTCTCAAATATATAAGAAGGTATATTTGGACCATGCATGAAACTAACTAGAGTAATGTAGTACATGAATATATGAAAAGATATGTGAACTTGTGATTATCCATATTAATTATGAATTATGGAAATATTTCATGATTAATGAATAAGAGATTTATTTGTGGATTAATCATGAATATATTATTGTCAAATGTATAAAAAAATGCATACATGGACTATGTATGAGATGACTAGAGTAATCTAGTATGTGAATATGAATAGAAATGTTTAAAAGTGTTAAACATGTGATTAGCTATAATGAGTATAAGTTATGTGAAAATGGCATGATTAATGAGTAAAAGAATTATTAATATTTTGATGAAGGATAATCATGGATGATTTGGCTAAGGTGATTCAAGATGGTATTCTTGAAGGATTCAAGTACATAATCATACATGTCATTAAATTAAATCTAGTTATGAAGAATAAACTAGAACGAAATATATAAACGATTAATAAGTATGAAGTACTTATTAATAGTTGTGAGAAGACGGCTTTATGCTTCATAACTTTTGAGTGAGGCATAGATTACCTAATGTAATCAAGAATATATTTTATTGAATGATTAAAGATAATCAAGTATGTGTTATGCCATGATTATATGTAAAATATAGTTGAAATGCATGTTAAGTAAGCTTGATGATTTAAAATGTGATAATTAATTATGTATGATGTTCCAAGGACCCAAAAAGGTATTTTTGGATTGAGGAAGTCAAGAAGTACATGTGTATAAAATTTCACGTAAATCGGACTTCGTTTGTGCGGTCAAACGGGCGTTGACCGCCAAGTCAAAGGCTATACCCGACCGGGTATAAGTAAATACCCGACCGGGTATTAGCTAAAATCAGTTCCAGAGGCTACTGCCTCACCATACCCGACCGGGTATGGGTAATACCCGACCGGGTATTGGGTAATACACCCAATATGCAGTTTTTGAGTAAGTTTATGTGGGCCGTTCGGGTGGGACCCGTCCACATTGGTTGCTAAGGCTTCAAATACGGTTTAAACGCTAAGACTTGGACTAGTCGTTAGTAAAGAAATTATAGACCACGACCAGGCGGGGTACGTGGTAGATTATACATGGCGGGTGAATACCCGGGACCGAGTAAGGTTGGGTAAAACTCTGTAGGACCAGGAGGAGTCCTTTATACTCAAATGTTAACAAGGGCCCGTGTAGTCCTTGAGGTGTGTTAACCTCCAGCAAATTACACATAGGTAACAAGGGCAAATGCAGTCCTTGAGGTGTGTTAACCTCCATCAAATTGCATATAGGTAACAAGGGCCCGTGTAGTCCTTGAGGTGTGTTAACCTCCAGCAAATTACACATAGGTAACAAGGGCAAATGCAGTCCTTGAGGTGTGTTAACCTCCATCAAATTGCATATAGTAACAAGGGCCCGTGTAGTCCTTGAGGTGTGTTAACCTCCAGCAAATTACACATAGGATGAGGGTGTATGCGTACTCCTCAAGGCGGGGTTAGCCCCGGGAATGTAAACTATGATTGTAAGGACGGATAGTCCTCGAGGTAGGTGAACCTCAAGGTAATGATTTTAAATGATTAAACGTGCTTGATCGGGAACGAGTTTCCGATAGGATATTTTCCTTGGTCTAGGAATTGATTTAAGCCATGTCCGTGATATGGGAGTCCGAAGGGCCCCCACAGTAATTATATTTTGATATCGGGTGAGTCAGCCTGCGGGTGACTCCACTCGAGGGTAAGACATGGGAAGGGTGAATTTAATGAGGCTGTTACGCCTAAATGATTTGAAAGACAAATGGGCCCACGGGCCGGATATTTTACTCATATGTATATATGTATGCATTTTGTTTTGAAAGGGGTAGCTAAGAGTTATGCCCATAATTATACTATCACCCTATTTTGAGGGTCTCACGTGAGAAACGTTAGCTACATTACATACAGTTTGCCCTCACCAGTACTTTTCTGTAGTACTGATCCCTCGGGGGAACCACCCTTTCAGGTTGAAGCTAGAGCTTACTTCCTGCACCCGTTGCTCAGGAGATCGATGGAGAGAAGACGTGGTTCGTGCTTCCTCTCGTTCTATTTTTAAATAATTAAAAAAATGCTCATGGAACTATTTTGACTTATAAATTAATGGAGCCTGCGAGCTCTTGTTTTACCCTTGTGTGGGTTCTTATTAAACACTTATATTCCGCTATGTGTTTGATTGTATGTTGATGTTGTTATGTATGTTTACTAATCAGTTTTGGCATATGTATCTATCGGACGTCTTGTGCAATACAGTAAGGGATGAACTGCGGTTATTCTTATTGGGTTGTACGACGGTTGTCCACGTGGCACAGACGCGGTCTGGGGCGTGACACGTTCTCCTCGTCTCCCCCTGGTAAGAAATCTGTATCCACTCTTCACCGAATACCCTCCATTTTCGTCCCATGGCCAGATTAATTTGTCCGGTACCTTTCTGTTGCTCACCGGAATTTTGTTAATCGACCCTTTATCCCTGTCATTTAGTAGATCAAGAAGAATAAATATCTGCATCCCAACCGTGACCTCCCTCTTGTTAAAGCTCTTCTACTTTGATATCTTCCCGGCCATCTACAATACACGAAGTCACCCAAGGATTAGTTAAACAAGGGTCTGTCCATACTCTTATAGTTTTCCAATCTCCCACACGCCACCGAAATCCTGTTTTGATTTTCTCCTTGGCCTCCCATAGACTGCGCCATATGTATGATGGATTGGAAGTTGGAACCAATGTCCGCTTCTAACAAATTCTTGTGTGGGAAATATTTAGCCTTGAAGATCAAGGCTGCCAGTGAATTAGGATTTTGAATGAAGTTCCATACTTCCATATCTGTTTCCCAAGCATGGAAAAGTTGCATTCGCGAAGTTTCCTGAATCCCATACCCCCTCTTGACTTTGATTGAGTCATACCAGCCCACTCCTTCCATTTGATTCCTTTACCATTTGCACCAGACCGCCAAAAACGGTTCATTAATCGTTCGAATTCTGTGCACAGCTCCTGGGGGAACAGAAAAACTTGCATCGCGTAGCTAGGCATTGACTGGATTACTTCTTTGAGTAAAATCTCCCTCCCAGCAAACGTTTGATCGCCTTCTCCTTGACAAATTAAAAGCTAAAACCTCTCTTTTGCTCCTACCCACAGGAGAAGGTAATCCAAGATATTTGGCTCCATTCCCTGCCAGACTCAGACCAAACATTTCAGTTAAACCTTCCTTGATTTCTTGTTTAACATTAGAGCTGAAAGCTGAGGTTGATTTGTTGAAATTGATCATCTGTCTCGACGCTATCTCGTAATCATGTAGGGCTTCCTTGATCCTCGAGCCTTCTTCGTGTGAGGCTTTGAAGAATAAAAAATTGTCGTCTGCAAACAATAGGTGAGAGACACTAGGTGCTCTTACCCGCTTCTTCCTGCCACAGACGTGCACTGAGATCTTCTGCCACCAAAGTAAAAAGATACGGTGAAATAGGATCTCCTTGTCGCGGCCCCCTTGAAGGGTTAGTTGGTACCAAATCCAGTTCATCAAAAGGGATAGAGTAAGTAACCGAGCTAACTGTTTCCATTATCAAAGACACCCACTTTGCATCAAAACCCAGCCGAGACATAATGGCCTCTAGAAAAAACCTGGTCGTATGCTTTGCTCATATCCAATTTTAAAGCAACAAACCCATTTTTCCCTTGGCATTTTTCCTTGAGAAATAATTTAATTTTTTTTAAACTAAGAAATCGGAAATCGGATATACGAAATAGAAGCCCAAACATTGTCAAAATCAATGTAAAAGCCCAGAAAAACAGAGAAATGTGTGGAGAATCGAAAGAGAAGAAAGAGAAGATGAAGGAAAAGGAGAAGGAGAAGGAGAAGAAGAAGGAGGAGGAGGAGGAGGAGGAGGAGGAGGAGGAGGAGAAGGAGAAAGAAAAGAGGAAGGAGAAGAAGACATACCTAGATTGGAATCGACTGCCATGGCGGAAGAGAAAGCAGCAAGAGATAGGGGCGACGTATAGAGGCGAAGAGAGAGCCGATCGAGAGAGCTCCAACCATGAGAGAATCGCAGAAGAGCCTATGGTGAGAGCTCTGGCCATGGGGGCGCAGCTATGGTAGAATAATGAAAGTCGATCGTGAGATCATGGGAGGAGTTGCAGCTAATTCCTAGGGTTTTCGTTTAGTTATATAGGAGGGTATAATGGTAACCCGGAGTCCTATTTAGGGAATAAAAAAGATATGATCCAATTTGTGCATTTAAGTTTATTTTTAGTCCTATATAGGACAATTACTAAAATTTGGATTGTAATCATTTAAAACCTAGAACACTTCCTATGGTAATAATCATATCACATATGGAATATTTATGAGAAATCTAAATTATTCTAACACACTTTCACACATACCTCACAACTCGTTAAGATACTGTTAGGGGGGTGTACCATGTACATTCTCTTGTTTCGGAATGATCTAGCTCTTCAAATCTTATATTCTATGCCGCGAGAGCAATAAACATTTAGTATTGATACTGTTTACCAATTAAATAATTTTTATGTGATTAGCCTTGATCAGTTTCCAAAATTTGATTGTCCTAAAATCAATCCATGTTCATTTTTTGTCGTTCTATCATTAAAACCAATCAAATTCCAAATCATTATTTTGCTTCCTAGCTTGTTGGGATGATACTCGTACTTTAGTCATATACAACCCACATTTATTTTTTTAAGTGCCATAAAAGCTCATGTGGAGAAAAAGTTCTCTTTATAAAAATCCGACCTTCTTCCAAAATATTTTACTACTACTCCTTCCCCAAGCTCCCCAACATCTCATAGAAAGACATGTATTTAATAGTACCTACATCTCAATTGAACTTCATGTCCAATAATTCTTTTTCATAAATTCACGCATTTCTGTTCTCATTCTTGCATTGTTATAATCACATTCAACCATATATCTATGAGTTTTTTTTCTTAGTTTACCAAATTAAAGACCCCGAATTTAGTTGATTACTTATCTTTATATATTACATACTTCATAGTAATCACTAGTGAAGTGAAATGGGCTCAATCAAATAGGAGATGATATCATCACGAGTCTTTCCGTCCTGAACGCCATAACCATCCCCGTTTTGGTAAACAAAATGCGACACTCGTGCGACATTCGTCACGCATTTGACTAACATTCTCATTGAGGACGAAGATGGTTTTGTATTTAAGCAATGGTTGTTGATTTTGGTCCATGCATCATGAACCATGTTTCTTATGTGCTCCCGAGCCACATCTTCGGTCACGCCTTCTTCTTTCATGTAACACTGTATCGAAGAAGGTACATCGCCTCTTTCCATTTCAGCCTAACCATTCAAATCAAACAACTAAGAATAAATTATTTCAATACTACTCCATCTGTCCAAAAAAGATTCGTCAAATTGACTATGCTATTCTTGATTTTTTTACTCTAGGGGGCATCTGGGGGCAGGGGGTCAGGAGTAATCAGGGCTGAAACTCACTCCATTGAGTTTCGAACCCGAGACCTCCCGTAAGGGAGGATGAGTCGGCGACCAGTTGTGCTGGATCGCTTCCTCAACTATTCATGATCATTAAAAATCAATCTTAACAAATGATATTTTTTATACGAAATTTATTTGAATATAGAAATTAGAAATTGCCTTGAATAGGAGTAAAAACGTTTTGAATTTCCAAAATAGGACCTTCGTCTTTTTACTCCTTAAATAGGAGTAATTTCTGGCAAGTTTGGAAAAACTTGGCAGAAACCGTCATTATAAAGCCTCATAATGCCAAACTTGGCAGAAATTACTCCTATTTAGGGAATGAAAGCATATAAGTCCTATTTTGGAATTTCAAAACTTTTTTACCCCTATTTAGGAAATTCCCATATAGAAATTATATCAGAATGTTCCTTATTCAAATATTTTCATAAAAGTATACAAATATAATAATTGAAATCACTATTTAAAATTTGTCATCATTTGACCAAGAAATGTTGATATGATGATTTTTTCGGAAGTAGTATATACACCATATTAGATTAGGAGTTCTGGATAAAGTACGTGCAAGAAAGAGTGAATTAGTGCATTGTCGCATACAAGGGAGTGTTGGTCTTACAGCTGAAGTTCCTAGATCGTTGCATAACCTAATCATAAGCGAGGTGTTATATACAAGATCTCTCCTCTTTTGAATGAAGTCCATAACTTCAGAGAAATCATGGGCTGCTCCTAGAAGTAACTGGAGTACAAGCAGAGGGCCTGATGATGATATCCATCCATTCTCTAGGTACTTCCTCAGCGTTGGTGTGTAGCTTATTGACTCCCACTTTGCTTCAACTAGTAAAGCTTTGCAAAAATCTGCCCACTAATTTCCAAATAATGTATTTGTAATTATGTCCAAACACATTGTCTCTACCTTTAATTACTCATTTTCCAACTTATGAGCTTTGCCCATCAATTTTTCTACCAATTAAAAAAAAACATTCACTTTCAAGCAGTGAATAATGTAATACTAATGATGGTTTGATCATTATTTTTATACACTGAATTTATTTGATTTGATAAAGAGAAATATTTCATATTTTTCACATATTTTTTTTGTTTATTGTATTATTAAAATAAAATTGTCCTTCATAATTCAGAAAATTTAAGAAATTTCATTGTTATCAAACGAACTCATTGTTATCAACTTTTTAGGATGTAACAAAACATAATACATGGTGTTATGTTTAAATAAAAATTTAAGAATTCAAGCAAAATAAAATAACATATGGAGTAATCTTGCAATTTTAGTGAGCACACTAATTAAATTTATATAGCAAATTCTATGATACTACTATACCTTGTATATTTTTTTTTTGGATGATACTGTACCTTGTATAAACAACTGATGAAATAATGATGTGGGCATATCTTATGTGTTATAAATACGATACCCTCACTTTTTGATGGGGTACCGTAGCATACACCACATATCATCATATAGACGATTGCATTAATATCCTTCTTATATGGTGAATGCACTTTGTGGAAAATAGAATTTAACTAAATTTAACTATAAATTATACTCCGTAATCCATAGTAGTTAATTAAATAGATGCCATAAGCCTTGATTATCTAACTTTGCTATTTATACTCACCCTTATACCCACATCTATGAGAGGTTATCTTTTTGCGAGTCCCATTCAGAGAAAAAACAAACATGTTTATGGCTTTGAAAATTTTCATAGAAATAAACATGTCTCTATGCATCTGAACGTGACTCACGGACAAGAAATAACCTATCTCAGGGATTAGTATAAGGGTGAGTATGTACAACATTTTTCCTCAATGAGAAGGTTTTTTTTTTTTCCCTCAATGAGAAGGGGTTAGCTCTCTAACCCTATTAGAGTGAAGAATGTACACTTCTATACGTTGTTCAAGTAAAGAACGCGATTAGTGTGTATAATCGAATTTTTTTAACGGTGTGCATTTTAAATTATAGGGTGTATACCTTAAAATTGAACTCTAAATATGCAATAAACACGATATACACCAAGGGGGTGTATTGTATTAGGAATTAGTGTCAAAATTTTAAAAATTCATAGATTTTAAAAGTTTAGCTGTATTGAATGTGGACTTTAAAAAGTCTACAAAAGTCTAGGTGTATTCAATGTTGACATTTAAAAGTCTATAAAAGTCTAGATATATTCAAACTTCCGCTCATTTTCATTGACTTCTAAAATCATTGATTTTCATGGACTTTTAACTCATTCTTAGTTCATTAATTTTCTACAATTGTCTCTTCTCCTCACCAAAAATTTTTGTGAACTTTTCTGTTGTCTTCTACTCGTCCCTAGTACACATAGATCTGGTTGCAGATTTGGCTAATTATTTACCTGGTATCACAAACCAGGCAACAAGTCCTGGACTAGTACCGGCCGGGTCGGGAGGTGGGTACCGGGACGGCCTCGATATGCAACATTTGAACATTAAAATTTGATTTTTTTATCATTTTACGATAAATAAAGTTGAACAAGAAGATTCTACATTACATTAGTACTTATACACAAGATAAACTTAAAAACATATAAAAAAAAATGATACGTAGTATTTTATATGTCGTCTTACGAAGAAAATTGTAGGGGGTGAGAAGTTTGTGAAAAAAAATTAGGAATCATGTGAAGAACCGTTAAATCTCATATCGATTCGGTTATAAAAGTTTTTAGAAGAACCGATATAAGAATCAATAGTATTACATCAGTGCAATACTGGTACGTTGTCAGTTAACCATTAAGGAAAAATATTTTAGCTATTGTTGTGTTTCATCGTTAAACTGCTAACACATAAAATATAATTTCAAATTAATAAATTCTTTAACCGTAAATAGGAATACAAAATTTAAAAAGCTAAAAATGAAAGGAAAGCAATTGTTAAGAAAAAAGCTCGATTGCCCGTGTGCTTGTCCCATATGCAGCAATTAGTGTAACGCTTCTGTAGCAATATGATCCATATTCAATACATTCCCCGAAGTGAACTAGAAATTTCAGTACTTATATCGAAATTACTTGTTATGTGGCATTATTGACTCCCAAAGTCCCAAGTTGTAAGATTAGTTTACTCCCTAATATTTTACTTCATCAATGGCAGACATATTTTTGTTCTATATCATCGAATAATATTTTTTACTCCATCCTTTCATATTTGTTGTGCATTATTTTGGCTCTACCGCAACCAATAAAATGAATGGCTTACATTAATTTTCTAAATGTTTGTAGGTTTATATTGTTGTATATCTCATTTCTTTTGATAAAAGAATTATATTTCATTTTACCAATCAAAACCTCATTAATGAACAAGGGCTTCGTATATACCATAAATATCGTATATATATTATAGAAATATAGTTAGAGATTTATCATTATGTAATAATTAACCTCTATAATATAATGACTATGGTAACTTTACTCATAATAGCTTATGTTCAAACTTTATACCTAAGTAACCATGACATGATATTATACTCGCTTTTAGTTATCGTACGTATTTTCGTAAACATGTTTTATTTCGGTATTTTTTTGAAAAGAACTTTTATTGTTGTTTTGGTATTCTATTCTACTCCGTATTTAGTAAGGACCATTGCAAAAACTAAATGAAATATCCGATATGATAATCCATTTATAATCGTAAAAAATGGAGATATATATCACAATTCGCAAATTAATAAGAATGTTTTTAGTTGGACTTAAATTTGTGGGTCTGATCTGATCTGGTAGGGCTGCACAAGAATAACCCGAACCCGCATAAGGCATAACCCGCCCAACCCAACCCTATCCGACTCTATTTAATCAGGTATTTGATTTTTAAAAATATTCATGGGTTAAATATGTTTGAACCCGCACCTAATGGGTAGGGTTGTGGAATTAAAATCTCAAACCCGATAGTACCCGACCCGGCCGAAGTTCATTTTACTATTATTATGCTACAACGTTTTCTTGGATAATTTCAATTTAAGACCAATGTGCTCTATCTAGGACTTTGTGATATTAGAATTATAATTAAACATTTATCATTTTGACTAGGTGATTATTATATATTTACGTTTCCTTCTAAATGAACTTCTTTTACAGAAGGATGTTTTAATACTATTAGCTAATGTTTTGCTTATAAAAGATACATACGAGTACTTGTATTTGTTTGTGTGTTTTAGGAACAAGTTAATCGAGTTTTAAATTGGTTACATTAATTTCCCACATGAAGGATGCAATCCGAAGTGATTTTTTCCCCCAATACCCGACCCTACCCGACCCGTTCATGCATGGTTTACCAACTTATTTTGCGTACCGCGGGTTGGTTAATAGCCAACCCGAACAAATCGGGTAGGCCCAAAAAATATAGCAAACCCGACCTAACCCGCCCGATGTGCAGCCCTATGATCTGGTCTGAACTGTTTTGATCTGGTCTGATAAACGTCTGTATTTTATTAGTTATAATTATTCAAGTAAAAACACGTTAAACAAGTATAGGCAGTCGAGAATACGAACCGCTCTTCGTAAACATGGTAAAGCCGAGTTGTCGTTCCAACCCTTGTGTTCACAAATGTGACGAACAATATCATTGGTGATGTTATCAAGTTCCCAAAAGCATATCCTCATGCACTCAGGTAAATCTCCAACTCCGTTAGGGTCCCACCTGCATAATTAATGAATTAATTACATAATTCAAAAAAGAACCCATATAATAAGTTTTGAATAATTACAAAAGAGGACCACATGCGCATCACGTCTCTTTTTTTTCTTATGAATAATTGAATGAAATGAATGGTTGTGATTAAAACAAAATCATCATAAAAAGTTTTCAATTTAAGATGATTTTCACTCGAACTTTTTCCTGTATGTGTGTGAATATATTATAACTAAAAAATTATTTTGTAATCGAATTTGAACTGGAGTTCGAACATCTAATTCAAGGTAAAAACATGAATATAATCGAGCCCGAGCCGATAATATTGATGTCATTCTAGCCCGAAGTCGAACTCGAACTCGAACTCAAAGGGATTCATGCTTATTGACTTCGAGTATATCTAAGAGCACATTTAGTAACACAGAATTGATCGGCTGAATCTGTTGATCGATTGGCAGAAGTGATTGTGTTGTCTGATTCTGCTGATTTATGAAAAGTTATGTTTAAAATATAGGAAGTATTTTGTTCATACAACAAGAATTTTTTTTATGAAAAATAGCTAAAATGATCATCTACAGTAACTTCAGCCAATACAACCAGAAAATTTACTTCAACCTTACTTTTTCTTATTATTAAAATAGTTCAGCACACGAAATCAAAAATTACGTATTTGATTAAAAAGTCAACCGATAAACCTGACAATTTAGGTTTGATAAGTTGAAAAACCGAGTCATGGCTCTAATTCAAACTCATTTCAGTTTACACAATTGATAGCTACGGCAACATACATACATGTCAATAGCATTTGTGAGGATTTCCAAATCTGGTATGGATCCATAGATGTCATAAATATCGTCCACAATTAGACTCAAAATTATGGACTTGGTCACCCATTTTCTGGACTCCCCGTGTTCCCGGTCAGACACTACACCTACGGACCACAAGAAGCTTTCAACCACTCTTTCTCTTGTGAAGCTCAGATTTTCAATTCCCCCAAGATTCCTCCACCATCTAAATGACAATTTTGTAACATTTAAGTTTAGTGAAGTATAACAATTGTCAAAATGTCAAAAATGATATCCAATTCATCAAACTGGAATTAATTACACCATTTCAAGCAAATTAAAGAAATTTGTTAGGTTCCCTAGGTATTTAAGAGTGCCTCATAATAATAATAATAATAATATATATAGTTTTTTCTTTTATTTATAAATTAAAATGATACGATTATTTAGACAATAATCAAATACCGTGATTCAAGTGTATTTTGAGAAATAGATTTGATGGGTGTATAATATAATATAGTTATTCATGATAACTGTGATGTTAACAATTCATTTTTTTTAAATAGTTGAGATTAAATTAAATTGTCTTTTAAGAGTGTTAATTGTTTCTTAAAATAGAAAATAGGAACCTTTAGCAAGGACGTCCAAAAAAAGAGGGTGATAATCTTTGAATGAGACAGATGAAACATAAGTTACTATATTTAAGTTATAATAATAATAATAATAATAATAATAATAATAATAATAATAATAATAATAATAATAATAATAATAATAATAATAATAATAATAATAATGTTTTTTAATTGGAATGATATAAAGATCTAGTCGGACCTCTTAAGTTTAATTTGTTTAAGTCTAATAAACGTCTTGCCTATGTATAGTTTACTATGTAGTATTATTCACTTTTTTCTTTGATCTATCCTAATTAAATACTATCGTATTAAATATGATCTAATCTGAAATTCAAATGAATTTAATGAGAAACACTGAACATAAAACAAAACCGATCAGGATATATCAAAATTAAATATTAATGGTTTCATCGTCTCCTATATCACACAAGTTACTTAGTCAGATATATATGATCGAAGTGCACAAATCCAAAAATGTAGTCTTTGTGTACTGATTCTTTTCTATACTCTAATAAACTTAACTCTCTTTTAACATAAAATGTTATAAAATAGTAGTAGCTTTTTGGAAAAATGAAATGTATATTACTAAGGGAAAATGGAAACTAATAATCCAACCTTTTAGCGGTCTTCTTACAATAATCCCACCTTTTGGTTATTCATGAATAATCCAACCTTTGCACCTCATCTTCATTCACTGGTCCCTGACTGGTTGATGACCTACTATTCTAAGCTATTTTCTTATATTTGCAAATCATTATACCATAAATCTCATCTTTCACAAAGATAATATTTTGCAAAGATAAGAAAATAACTTGGAATAGTAAGTCATTAACCGATCTCGGACCAGTGAATGAAGATGAGGTGAAAAGGTTGGATTATTCATGAATAATCAAATGGTGGGATTATTGAAAGAAGACCGCTAAAAGGTTGGATTATTAGTTTCCATTTTCCCTATTACTAATAGAGCTTTTCCGGACAAAAAATATGACTAATAATTTTTTGGGGACAAAAATATGACTAGTCACTGTGAACTGGTCATTATAGTGTATTTTAAAATAACAAATCACTGAAGATGACGAGTCACTGTGAACTAGTCATTAAATATGTCAATTTTTTGGAAGTTTTTAAAATAAGTTATATTTTTGTCTTTTGAATTTATTTTAAAAATATTTATCATATCAAATTCAATTTTAAAATTCAATAGAACTTTTATGGTAGTTTCTTGCATATTATTATGTTAATTTAAATCACGAAGTAATATATACTCCGAAGTACTCATTCACAAAATTTTGTTAATTTTTCTTATTCAATTGTTGAAAACTTTATCACTTTCTTTTATACTAAATAAGCGTCTGATTAATATACTTTTTCTGTGTCATGTACAAAAATTTCGAACAAACTTTTTTTATTGCACTATTATTTTGTGTTAATCAAAGATGACAAATTTTAAAGAAATAAAAAGTACATTATGTAATATTTTTAAAATTTAATCTTACAAATAATTACATATTAATGATTAAAATAAAGGATGTTTACAAAATTGTGACATGTGTAGTGCCTGTAATAGTAGCTATAATCATTGTAACATGTGCAAGTATTACAATTAATTCCTCATGCCATGATACTATGATAACCTTTATTCAATTATTTTATTAATTAAATGAGTTTGATTTAAGTAATACTCCCTCCGTTCCCAAAAATACTTCCCACTTTCCTTTTTGGGCCGTTCCCAAAAATTCTTCCCACTTTTCCTTTTTGGACAATTTGTGTGGCTCACATTCATTTTACCTTTTTCTTACACAACCACAACCACACATTTCCACTTTATTTCACTTTCTTAATAAGCGTGCCAATTCAAACTGGGAAGAATTTTTAGGAACGGAGGTAGTAGTTTTGAAAAAATATCTTAATCTTAACATCGCTCGACTATATATGTATTGGATGTAAGTTGAACTGAGAACCATGGATGACTGGATGAGACCTTAATGGGACTGATGAAGAGATTTATATTACATCTTGTTTTTATAACTTATTACTAGTATGATATTTCTTCGTAAGTCATAACTTATTACTAGTATAATATTCCTTCAACACCCCACCATCCCATTGATCGAAGTGTTCTCACTTTCATTTTCTATTTTAATCATCAATTATTAATAATAATACTACAACATCACTATTACATCAATAACCATATTATATTATATACCCATTAAAACGATTTCTCAAAATATATACTCAAATAATCACACACAATTATTGTCTAAATAACCGTGTCATTTTGGAATGCGAACCTTTGAATGTGAGGAATGTAGTATTCCCTCCATCTCATTTTACATGTTCTATTTTCCTATTTGCTATGTCCCAAAATAAGTGTCACATTTGCGGAAAGAAATATGGGCTCTATAACATTTCACTTTATTATACTCAAATCTCAACTACAATTTTTACTTTTTCAACGACTTTATTTGTAATTTTGTCAAATCAAACTAGGACACATAAATGGGACGGAAGCAGTAATATTTTTGACTCTGAATTTCATTGTAATTTATTTGTAAATTAAATTAGGACACATAAATGCGAACTCTGAATTTCATTGTAATTTATTGGAAAAATGATTTAATTATTATAAAAGATGGGTGATTTTCCTTCAAAACATATTTATAACAACATATCATTTAATTTTGAAAAAATTGATAACAATAATCTCATCTTTGACTAGTCTGCTCATAATAATCTCAACTTTGCGTAATTCCAAAATAATCTCACCTTTGCATAATCTTCTCTCATTGAACCCTGATGGGTTAATGACCTTTGTGTTTTCTCTTTTCATCTTCTTATTAATTATTTATGTAAGATTTCCAAAGAAAACGAAAAAGCCTAATTGATGGAGTATATGGCCCAGGGACCCCTGGCCCACAGACTCCTACCTCTCCTAAACAGGCCCAATGAGCCCAATAAGCACATGAAGCCCAGATACAGCGGCCCGAGCTCAAAGGAACCCACGATACGCATAAGGATGCCTTCGGCACCACAATCGAGGGCACCAAAACTCCGAAAACGGTCGCTCTTGGGCCAAATAGATGTTGGGAAATTCTGGCTAAAACAGTAGCCTTCGGCTACATGGTGCCCTCGGCTGCGCAGAGCCTTCGGCTATATGGTGCCTTCGGCTATGGAACGCTTAGCGAAGATTCCCTCCGAAGACAGGCAACCTCCGCATTGAATGCGGCGTCACGTCCAACAACCCCTTTTAATGCGGTGCACATGCAATGCCGGTGCCACCCCGGTCGAAGTGACCCTCCACCGCTGGCTGATTGACACGTGTATGCATATAGCATTTATGACTGCTATAAATAGCAGCCCCCTTTTCCTCTGTAACGGACATTGAGCTCATTTAATACATTTGACTTTCTCTCTTACTTGTTTGCTCCGACTTCTCTCTAGATATTATTCATAATATCCCTCGGATAAGCTACTCCGGGTACACTATCCATCACTAATATAGTAGGTCATTAACCTATCATGGCCCAATGAGAGAAGATGAGCTGCAAAGGTGAGATTATTTTGGGATTACGCAAATGTGGGATTATTATGAGCAGACCAGTCAAGATGAGATTATTGTTGCTAATTTTTTTGGTGCTCAGCTTGAACTATATTAAAGTTCAATTTTGCAAAATAAAAAAGGTTGGAATACTTTGAGTTTGAATTATCTTTTTCAAGTCGAGAAATTTCTCTTCTCGCAGCAAACCAAGGGGGTGTCCAGTGCAAAGGAAGCTCTGATAAGCGATGACTAATGTCTGAGCCGTTTTGTGAAACTATCACATTCCTGAGAGTCTCCGTGCAAAAAATTCGAGCCTTGAACAAGATGATTTCGCCGTCTAAGGCCAAAAATGAGGCTTCCAAAAGCTCTAGTATTGTTCTGGGCTCTTGTTTTATGCTACAGTCTCCCATTTCATCCAAGAAAGGCACAAATACATCTGTTCGTTTGCGCATTTCCGTAAATCAAAAGAAATTAAATTAGTGACATCAATATGAAGCTTTCCAATTCACAGCCGTTTGGTAACCCTATTTTTTGGTTTTATCATGCTTATAAACTATTTTTCATCAAATACATAACTTTTTCATTTTGCGCGATGAATTTTGTAATAATAAGAACAAGTAAATTTGGAGTTACCTTTTTCTCGTTGTATTGGTTCAAGTTATGGTAGATGATCATTTTAATTATTTTTCATACGGAGTATTATTTTTTCTTTATTTAGGAATCAGTCAATCAAGAAAGTTCAGTCAGAACTCTATAAATTTCAGAAAAATCAACCGATATAGCCGATTTGAATATTACCAAGTAGGCTATTAGGATAGATGTTTTTACTTGGACTGAAATTTGCTGGTTTGGTCTGGTTTGGTTTAAACTGGTCTGGTCTGGTAAACGTCGGGTCTCTGTGTATTTTATAACTATCCAAGTTTGGTCTGATCTGGTCTGGCCTGATCTGATCTGGTTTGGAATTAAAAATAATCCAAATAAAAACATCCTTAATGATCAAGAATGTATTCATAATATCTTTAGTCATATCTTTCTAATCACTAAATAATTAAACATAGTGATTCTCTTTGGTCAATAATGTCATTCATCTCTATCATTTTAAAACTATAAAAAAAACGAGTCCTTGTTGTAGCCACTTTTGTACACACATTTGTACATTTGCCTGTGTACACATGCAATTGGAGAGACAAATGTTGTCTTCTTCTTAACGAATTGCTTGTGTACGCCGCAAGCAAAATATGAGGTAGTCCCTCCGTCCCCTTTTAAATGTCCCGGAGGAGGCTGACACGGGTTTTAAGAAAAGTGGGTTTGTGTGGTTGATATTAATTGATAAAGTAAGAATAAAGTAAGAATGATAATTTTGAGCCACACAAACTTTACCAAATAAGGTATGAGACATTTAAATAGGGACATCCCAATATGGTAAAACGGGACATTTAAAAGGGGACGGAGGGAGTAGGTACAAAAGTGGATACAAACATATTTTTCATAAAAATTAACGATTTTATAAGTATTGAAGTGTGCATATATGTATAATGTATGTACCTTGTGAAACATCATGGCCATATCGTCTAAGAACCCTAAAATATAAAGCAGTGGCATAGAGATCCATTTTAGAGCAAAGAAACTTTTTATAAGCAGAAGAAAGCATGATGTGGTTAAGACATTCCGCAATTTCCTTCTCAAAATGATGGGAAATTGCCATCTTTTCTGTATTGTCTATGAGTTCAAGTTTTGCCACAGCATCCAATGATTCGTCAAGAAGAAGGCCGCGCAACACTTCTTCTTTTAGCTTGTGAGCCCTTCGTTGGTGTTCCACGTCCTGCAATTTTGTATGAAGTATATATACTTGATTATCATAATTGATATGCGAAAATAATTTATACCCAGTCTCTTTGAACATTGTCAAATTTATATTTGGTGTTCAAATTTATAATTGAACATTGGTAGGATGCCCAGAGAAGGGTACTGATGTGGGATGCTATATGGTGCGCTTGATCTCACGAGGAAAAGAGAAAGTGGGGACGGTAGAGGAGCAACAACATGTTAGGAGTCTAGAGGAAGGTGAACTCAAAAAGCGAAGAACAATGGATTTAGAGAACCTGGTGGAGGTACAAGTTAATATGGAGGTCGATGGAACCAGGTCAAAAAACAAGGCAGCGGCGGTGCTACTGAATCACCACCGCCTGAAGTATCATTAGGTGTTGTTGTAGGGAATTTCCACCTTCTTTCTTGGAAGTTGCCAAGAGACATCTCACACCTTCATGGAAGGAGCTCTCCAACAAATAGGCATGGGAGAAGATATGGAGATAATTATTAGGAAGCTTGGATGCAACTTCCTCTTGTCTCCAAAGTAGCCTATAAATAGAGTGCTCCATTCTTGTTCATATCATCAATTTAGAAAGTGAGAAAAGTGTGTGAAGAGTGAAAATACACTTAGAGTAGAAGTGTATTGGTGAGGATTGATTTTTTGTAATAGTTGAGTGTGAGAGTTTGCTCCTCCTATTGTAATTCTGTTCTTGATATTGAAGAGATGAATTTTCCAATCCCAACAGTTGCAAGTGAGAGCTTTCTTTTGGAGGTGGGTGGACAAACCTCTTCTCCCTTTCCGATGGATGGTCAAGTCGGATTGTTGTCTTTGGAGGTGGTGGAAAAAACCTCTTCTCCCTTGTCAGTTGCTGGTAAAACCAGGATTTCTAATTTTTTTTTTTGAAAACACCAGGATTTCTAGTTTACATGTTCCTTTTCAGCATTTGAACACTTGTTGTTTTTTATATTTTTGTCTTAGTGGCATGTCCATCAATGCTGATAGAATAGCCTACCATATTGTGGAGTTAGCGATCTGGCACAACCTTCCGGGGCTAGCTAGTTTTATGTCTCACTCCAGAGTTGCTTTGAGTGATTGCTCTGCCTTGTCTACAGTTACTTTTAATATCATTAATAAATGAGTATCTTTCTTTAAAAAAAACTAAATCACAAATTATTTATTTTAAAAAGAAGGTGAAAGTGTTTAGAACAAGCACAAATGAATCAAACTGAAGTAGGTCTTTTTTTTGCAAAACTTTCTAACCTATTATAGTATATATTCTATGTTAATGCCAACACCCTTGAACTGGGATGAGATTCGAACCTGTGACCTCTTTCTTGGGAGTATCACAGTGATATCATCAGACCACAAAGTACTTGGTCCGAAGAAGTAGTTAATAATTCATTCAATAATCTATGCTTATTTAAAGTTCTAACAGTATAGTTTTATACTCCATACTATACTAGAGTATACAGCCACGCTTGAGTAAGGCAGTGCCCAATATTATCTATTTAGTGTGATTATATTCTTAGTTAAAATATAATGGTGATGATAGTTAAAATATAATGGTGATGATGATATAATGAATATAGTGATGATGATGATGATAATAAAAATACTAATAATAATAATAATAGTAATACTAATAATAATAGTAATAATAATCGTAATAACAGTAATAATAGTAATAATAGTTATAATATTAATAATAATAATTCTAATAATAATAATAATAATAATATTAATAACATCACAGTAAATAACTGATTTAAACCTCATAGTTCGGTTTTCGCTGGGTAACTGTATAAATGACAATAACCGGCCATGTATATTTTAGGATTTTATTTTTTCAAAATTTGAATGCTTTAAATAAACATATTAGAAAATGCAATTAAAGAAAAAGGAAGAAAAGAATGGATACTTTTACACTACTAAACAAAATAGACGAAATAAATGATCCATCGAATTAAAAAAGAAGACATGGATTACTTTATCTAGTTACGAATTTGATTTTTTTTGCGCTAGCTACCAGTAGTTGCTTCTTGTGCATGAGTGTCATTTTATGTAATTTGATTCGATCACTAAGTAGTAAATACGTGGGATTTATTAGACCAAGTAATTTTCGTTTTTCGGTCCATCCCAACAAGATTGTCTCAAACTAAATTTGATAAAGTTGTGTGATCTTAAATCATTCTTACTTTATTTAACTTTATCAATTCAATACCAATCACACAAACATATTTTTCTTATTAACTTTATAACTTCCTCATATCCCAATGTTAATGGGACATAAATATTACTATTCATCCCCTACCTAAGATTGAGACAAGGTGATCGAAGTGATGCAATTCTTATGAAAAGTGAGATTGTATTTTTAATAAATAAATGATAAAATATGAATAAAGTAAAAGTAATTTTAAACACTCAAGTATTACCACCTACTGAGTATGAGACAAAGTTAATAGTAAGATGAAAATATAAGTGGGACAAAGGAGGGACAACACAACCTTGCTATTTGTATCTCCCTTATATCATCCCTTATATTCACCAATGTGAGAAACAATGTTTTAACCTTGCTATTTGTATCTACCTTATATCATCTCTTATATATTCACCAATGTGAGAAACAATGTTTTTGTCTGTGATACGATTCCCGTTCATAGACAAAACATGTCTTGCTTTGTCTGTGCAAATTTACACAGACAAAACCTGACATGTTTTGTCTGTCACTAGAATTCATCACGAAAAAGTAAATGTATATAATATAAGAGTGATGAGAATAAGAGTAAATACAAATATCATTTTTTCAAAAAGGGATAGGATGGGAGGAGGAGTATGGTTGGATTGCTTACGCCAAATTCACTGTAAAGAGATTCTATGAAATCGTAATTCCAGATGTTTGGTTGGTAAATAGCGCTTCTCCGATGAAGATATGCTCCTTTCGGTGTCGGGAAGAACGCGTCATGCTTGTCCGTTGAAACCGTAAATTTGACGGTTAGGATATTCAGTGATGGGGACTGGCGTAGGAATGAGAGCGGACCAGCTCGAACCCTGCTATATCCTCCGATTGTAGATGAACACATATTTTGCTCGGCGGACATTGTAGAGAAATGCATGTTTTGGCCGGCTTTGATAGATGGTAGATGTGAGAGAGTTCTGCCTTTTGTAGGGATGGTCGATCGGAATTTGGACTGCGATTAGCCTAACATCACAATTTATATTAAACGCAAGGCAATCATAAATGAGGAAAAGACGCTCCAACGACGACTCTCTCCCATCCCAAAAATTCATGGTTTTTAACCATGGCTGCAACTCCTGCAAGTTGCATTATCTCTAAGATTATTTATCAGGGCCAATTTAATATAATAATCCGTAAAATGATTTAATACTGAATATGGACGTGGAGGAGCTGAATTAATACATTTGCAGGGCACTGGTAGACTGGGAGTGTGCTGTAGGGTCATGGGTTTGTAACACATTATTCATACGGCTAAGAAGAAAAAATTAAATAAATGATAACGTGTTCATTGCCCCAGCTAACTAAATGAGGATATCCTAGTTAAGAAATAAAGAAATTCTCCTTTATATAGGACTAAAACATGGTCAAAATTCCAAAATAGGATTACACGGATTAAATTCCCTAAATAGGATTGATGACTATCATTCTACCCTTCACATCCATTTGCAATTCATCGACTTTCTCTCGCTCGACTGCAATTCATCGCAGCAGCTCCGCACAGGCGCACATCCATTCCTCCAATGGACTGCAGCTCCGCCATCTACTATGGCCTCGCACCGCACCTCCGCTGTCGACCGTAGGTAATCTCCTCCTCCTCCCCCTCCCCTTCTCCCTCCTCTTCTTTCTTCTTCTTCCCCTGGTGCACTTCTTCCACCTCCGGCACTCTGTTTTCTGTTTTTTTCCTATTCATCTACTACCTTTTTAAATTCTAAATATTTTTATGGATTTTATTTATTAATTTGGATTTTTTGGATTAGAAGATCAAACAATAAGAGGGTGTGAAATCAAACGAATTTATTATAATCATATTGTCAAAAGTGGCGAAGGGGAAAACCTAGCCGCCTCCTCTTCTTTTCCTCTCTTTGTTCAATTTTCTTTTGATCCCAATCATGAAAAAAGTTTCGTTAGATTAATATTTTCAGTTCTAAGTATACATCTATTTTCTAGCGTTGTCTAGAGATATTATTTTCAGTAGTGAAATGTCGTTCGCCAGATTTATATTCCCCGCCATCATCGGTCGAGTGTTCTTGGGTGTTAGTAAGAGATGTGCATTGACTTCTCCATCGATCATGAATCAAGATTTCTTCTGTATCAATATAGAGGCCGATCTCCCCCCCCCCCCCCCCCCCCCGAACCACCGCCTTTCAAGGAAGATGAGAGTTAATGGATTGCTTTCTTTCCGGTGGCTGGTGAAACCGGAACAATTTCTGCACTTGGCTCCTTACCGGTGGCTAGAAAAACCGGCAAGTTTAAGACATCCTTTTTTCGGTGGCTGGTCAAACTGGACCTATTTCGAGTAGCACGAGCAGTCAGATTGCGGGACGAGTCTACATAGTTGCGGGGTTAGCGAACATAATAGCTTTTATATGGTTTTTTTGTTCTTTGTGTCACCCTAGTGCAGCATTGAACGCTGTGATTGGAATGATTCGAGTTTTGATTGTTATGTTTCTGGTTACCCTTATCAATAATAATTAAGTTATTGATTTTCAAAAAAAAAGACCAAAAGATAAGAGCTTTTATCAAAAATTATGTACAAAAAAATAAAAATTATGTACAAAAAAATAGAATCAAACCCTTGGCTAACGAGGGAATTGCAAGTATTAATTTGGCCCTCACAAATTGCAAATATTAATTTGTTAAGAATCAATCGAATTGAAGAGATAGCATCATCATTTGCTGGAATTGAAATGTCTGATAGATTGGGGTCGCAATTAGTATCGATTAAAGAAATTGTTGGAATTCCTAAATTTATACATTCCATTAAGCCCAACATTGCTTCCTTCTGATGTGTCAATAGGGCAAATACGCCCATAGTGGCTGAGTTTTATTTATTCGGAAAAATGTCAATTTTATAATATGAGAATGTCAAAATTATTGATTATTTGAAAAAATTGACACGTTTGTGGCAATACATTTATTAGGATCGGATGACAATCTGAGAATGTCATATGTCCATAAGAAAATGTCATTAACATGCCATTATTCATATCAAGTGGCATAAATTAAAGTTAGTAAGAAAATGCCATTAAAATGTCAAAATTAAAGTTCAGTAAGAAAATGTCATCTTTATAAAGTAAGTGGCATAAAACTGACATTATTTTGTGAAACGGACTAAAATATGACATTCTAGAGTTTTGTAATTTCAAAATAATATCATCATCTTAATAGGTGCAACGACATAGAAGAAGTGACATTTTTCTAAATATCATTAATTTTATGACATTCCTAAATTCCTGATTAATCAAAATTAATAAATAAATAAAATTCAAAATCAAAGAAGAAGAAAACAAGGACACTGAAGATGGTGAGAAGGAGGAGGAGAAGAAGAGAAGGATGAAGAAGAAGTGAAGAAGATTACCTGCTATTTGAAATAGGGAGCTACTTCACTCCTGCACTCGTTGTTGAGCAAACATCTTTTGGACGACAGCGAAGGCGGTGCCGGTGCCGGGCTAAATTCTCCAATTTTGACTCTAAAATTACCAAACATGAATCAAAGCCCAACAATATATGACTTGAGCTAATTATGAGACTTGCGGCACATTTAAGCCAGAAACATGAGCGGAGCCAGGACACTCGACCGGACTAGGCCGGTACAAAGAATATTTTTAGAAAAAAAATTTACACAAAACTTTTTACCTTAAAAATTAAGCCATTTTTAAAATTTAGGGTGAGCCAGGACCTAGGTTGGCTCATCCCTAGCTCCGCCTATGACTAGAAAAACCATCGAAAACCGATATTAACACGCATCAAATACGTCTTGAAATACGGACTTATCGATCTACTTTAGCAAAACAATTTCTAAAGGTTAACAAGAGTTTGCATATTGGCCATCAAAAGTTCATTGTGAATTGTACAAAAGCTAATATTGGCACCATGAAATGTTATAGATTATTTATGGAATCTGAGAGTGCGTGGATATTCTAATATCAATGCAACGATCGTTGACTTAAAAGGGATTTGAAAGCATACAAATTTATTTTGCTATCGTGAAGCACTATGAAGAACCTTCATCATGATCACCGTACACATTTATATTATTCATAATAGGTAGTTAACAATTACGGAGTAATTCTTTTTCACAGTATTTGATTTGACCGTCACATAGATTATATGTCTTCTCTCTTCTAAAGAGTTGGAACCAGAGGAAACATAAATTCAATTCAAAAGTACTAGCTATTTGGTGGAGATTGAGAAACTCCTCCAGCAATTCAGAAGAACCCAAGAAAATTACTACTCCTACGTGATTACATCGGAACAGAGTTGAAGCAAAAGAAATTGTTTTGGGTGATCAAGGAACTTCAAAGCTTGTTGACTTTTATGGCTGATGAGTATAACGAGTTATTCATGAAATAATATGAAAGATTTGTCTGCAGTAAACAAACCTAGAGGATAAATAATGTATAATGTTGTATCCAATGATATATTACATCACTTCTTCCTGGATGAAGGACTGCGCATTTCAGATTTGCAATTTTGTTTTATCTAGATTGAAACCCATCATCCATGATTGATGATTGTCAGTCCAAAAATGCTATGATGAATGTTGTTTCCACAAATGTGTATAACAATTTATAGTTCTTTTCTTATGTCATTTCTTAAATATTAAATTCTGAAGTTTTAATGTTTAAAATATACTTAGGCCCCGTTTACTAAGGACTTAATGGGCTGAATGGAGATCAGGACTTATTCGCTCAGCTATATCATTGTGTTTACCTGTGACTTAATTTATCAAGCCACTTATTCGCTCAGACAAATTTCAACTTAATGGTTCAGCAGAATTTTAATACTCCTCCCGGTTCAGACATCTCTGCGAACGAGCCTTTCCGTTTTAACCCTGGATTTCCCGTCTCTCACATATTTCATGGCTTCTCCATCTATTCCATCGCTTCATCTAAAAAATCATCGCTAGACATTACCAAAAGCTCTTGAAATTCGCAAATTGGAGCTACCTGCAACCTATCGCGAAAGAAGTGAAGAAATATTGGACGTTCTGGTCTAGCAGTCTGGATTTGCTCTTAGGGCTGAGTTTTACTTGAACTGATCTCTGGCGTTCAGACCCTGTGGATTCCTCCCTTCTCCAATGGGGAAGCCAGGGCGCATACCCCAGTGAAACGTAGTAATCCACTAAAGTCTAAAGGACAAGGTTGCGGGAAGTCTACAGGTAGCGCATAACCCTCAAAATACTGGAAAGGAAGTATCTATGCTTGAGGCTGAGGAAATCCTTGTTGAAGATGATATTGAGGCCATTGATGAACCCCAGGATATAGCCGCAGGATTTGCAGAAGAAGGGAACACATCTAATGCTATGGAAACAACAAAGTCTCCTGTTGCGCGCCAACTGTTTGATCTAAATACTCAACTAGCTGCCGCAAACAACCCAAAACCGTCATGGGCGGGGCTCTTCATGATAATAGGATTGATGGAGATTTCTGAAATGATGCAGGGATCAAGAGTTGATGGTGAATCTCATAATCAAGACATCACAAATTTGCATAAATGTATTGCTCATATTCATGATTTGCCCAACCTGAAAAACCCTTTCTTCCTGGAGTAATTAAAAACACATATCACTCCCTATACATTCACAGTTTGTGATATGTTCTTCTTGGCATATTGATATAACATCAATTATTTTAAAAAAAAGTTTCTGCTTATTGTTTCTGTTCACATCAGCCACTTTAACTTTGTTTTCTGAGAGCATAAGATTTCACAAATACAAACTATTACACTTTTTATGAAATTGGTAAGGGTAGTCAGAAAATGTTTATATTTAAAATGTTGTAGTAGAATCTTGACGTTTTCTTATCAAGTAATGTGACTCTTTTATTAAGCATATGAAATTATATTTGAGAACAAGTAATGTAAACATATAATATACATTTGGCACTTGTTTTGTACATTAGGGTTATTTGGTCATTTAACATAATTCAGACTTCTCATTCAGCACACATAGTAAACAACTTCTTATCTTACTGTTACTTAATCCAGACAGACGTCTTAATCCGGACAGACATCTTAATCCATTCAGAACTTAATAGAAAAAAAAAGTAAACAGCCCCTTATATATGTTCAATAAAACCCTTATGCACTGGGTGAATGTTTTTTCGGGCAATGAACGGATGAAATACTAGTAATTGTTTTACTAGTAATCTTTATTTACTTTTACTTACTAGTTTTATAAATGAATTACGTTATTTATGACCATGACGAAGAATACTACGTATTTTCTAAATGATTGTAACCGAGAGAGGTCTGACGTTAGAGTTCATCATTAGTCGTGGTAAAACCATTAATTAGTCCCTTTAATTCTATGACAAAATGATCATTTACAAAAACTTGACAAGGTGACCCACAAAGTATAGGGACACAAAGTATAGGGACACAAATGAAAATTTTAAGGTTTGCAAATCACCACAAAGCAAGGGAGTAAAGCTCTGGGATCAAGTAAAAATAGCTCTTCAAAGTTTGAGTAAAGGCCTCCTCCTCCTACGTTACCAGCCAATGAGTCAAACCCATGTTGACCCACCAATTCTTCAACATTCTCAAGCGGTCTATGTACCCTTCCAGCAATCACTCTACAAACTATAAGCACTTTTTTCTTGTCATAAGATTCAATAGCTTCAAGCGCTCTACTACTAGTAGAAGCCGTGTAGACTCCTACCCCTCCATTGATCTCCTTTTTCAATGTAAATCCATGTCTCAAAATCTGGCAAACGTTACATTTATCCGAAAAACAAATGCTCGGGGAGTGATTCATACCGAGCGGGCATTCGACAGTCGTGCCATGGAACCTTAGAAGCTCGTTGCCATCGGCTAGACAACGCGCATGTTTGGTGGCTAGTTTGTTAGCCCGGATCTTCACCCTTTCACGATATTCTTCGAAATCCGCTAGTGTCTTTTGCATGTTATGGACCTTCAGGATCCTCTCAATCCCATTGTTAGACCGGCTACTTTTGCATATCATTTCAACAATGTTCCTTGAAGAGTCTCCTTCAACAAGTTGGGTAACTACAAACAGTCAAGACATAGTTTAGATAGTTAAGACTTAAGAACCCATCTCAAGAAAATAAAGTGACACTGAGTCTTTAAGTACTTAGAGTAATTATTCATTCTTAACTAGATGAACTCAACTTTTTCACATAGTTTGACTCAAGTGAACTATACTATAATCGAATTATTGATTCTATAATTAATGAAATTTATAATGACGACAGAGGACATCTTCATATTTTGACGTCCTGTATATCAATATTTTGATGAAAAAATGGTGAAATTTTGAAAATTGTCAAGATATACCTCAACATACCAATATACTTTGATAACAAATTAACAATCGCAACAGCTCCAGAAGTCGTTAATTTAATTAGCTTTTGTTAGAAAGACTTGAAAATTGTAATTTTGTATATATTTCAAATTTTGTTGTTGTCACTATTGATATCATGGATATGTATGATGACTGACCTTTTAATTTCCTTATTTCATAGGTGTAACATTTTGACAAACACGGATATAGGTAATAAATTCATAATGTGTGTAAATTACTGTGTAACTATTTCTATACATACTTTAATGGAGTCAAAGATTTAGTATTAGGAGGAGGTTTGTATATAATTCTTTCATAGATTGTGAATTTGCACTAGTATATATGCACAAACATTTGTGGGGATCCGAAGGTGACTATATATGTATATATGATGATGTACTAGATCATGAGCTTGATGGCATACATAGATTTATCCGTCCCCAAATGATATTCAAATAATTCTGTTTTACTATTATTCATTAAATTTGAATCTCAACTTGTAATCATTTTTAAATTCGGATTTTCCAAATTGTGATTCAGTGTTTCTTTTAATCTGGGTTCTCGGTGATAGGTTTACATTATTAACACGGACTTATAAATTATATTAGAGAAGAATTAATTTTGTACCCCTTGGTAAAATATATCGTACAGCCGGTTGTACCGTGCACACGGTACAGCCAGGTATTTTTGTAATAATTTGCTAAAGTTTCGCCGGACATCTTGCTGCAGAGATATGAGTTGGAGAAGACGACTGAGCCACCTTACTCGATGCGATGTCTGATACAACGATTTTGTTCCCCGTGTCTGATTAACCAAATCGGTGCTCACCGGTTTTGTTTTCTAAACAAGACGCTGGTGCTTGGGTTACCTAGTTAGTGCGAGTTAGGATTCTGCAATTGTCACTTTGAATGTCAATGCTTTTTGCTGATGAGCGCAAATCATTTGCGGATGGGCTTCCCTTGTGCTATACGTTGTTTTATATAGTCATATACAAATAAATTATAATCTTTGAGCATATAAAATATTTTTGAATTTTTGGATGCTTATTTTGTAAATTGTGTATGCTCATTTGATATTGATGTAGTACTCATTTTAAAATATAATATTCATGTGTATTGGTGTCATGCCCATTTTAATTTTTTTAATGCTCATTTAATGTTAGATTTTTTTCTTCTTTCAATCAACCTTCTAGCTTAAGTTTTTATAATTTGTTCATTACAAAATGTTTTAGGTATTAGCTGTGTGTTAATACTATCACGAGTTTTGTGTTATACTAAAATGAGTATAGTGGAAAATAAATATGTGGAAATGAACATTTGAACACATTAAGGAATTCAACCGATCCTTCGAATTTTTCGATACTCATTTTGTAAGTTACTTATGTTCATCCAGTATTGGGTTAAACTCATTTTAAAATGTCATTTTAATGCATATTTCAAAACTATCATATAGATTTACATAAGAGTATACCTTCTATACTCAATATAGAAGGTTTGATGTTTAATGAAAATGTTTTGATGCTCAACTAACAAAGCTTATGATTTTCATACCATTGTTCATTTGGTAAATTATGTATGCTCATTTTAAAATGGTATGTCAATGCATATTTCAAAAGTATCATATTATATTAGATTCATGTGGGAGTTGATTATAGATATTGTATCACGGACCATGATATTCAATTGCATGTTTCTAATACTCAATATAGAAAGTTTGATTCTCAACAAAATTGTCGTGATGCTCAACAAAAAACTTATGAGTTTCATATCAATGCTGATTTTGTAAGTTACATGTGCTCAATTGGTACTCATGTTATGCTAATTTTTAAAAGGGAAAACTGTCAAATAGGTCCTCGAACTTTCATAAAAAAGTCAATTAAGTCCTTCTATAGGAGGTTCTGTCCGGCCGTCGCGATTTGGGGCAGTTCCCGGTGGAATTTTTTGATGAAATTTTTTGAGCATCTTATTCACCAAGTCTAGTTTACTCATACCAAATTTCAGCTAAAAATTCAATCGTAAACACATTCAAATTAATTCTTGAAGATAACTGCGCATTGTTGCGTTCTCGAATTAATTTGAATGCGCTCACGATTAAGGTTTTAGCTAAAATTCGGTATGAGTAAACTAGACTTGATAAATAAGATGCTCAAAAAATTTCATCAAAAAATTTCACCGGGAACCGCCCCAAATCGCGACGACCGGACAGAGTGTCCTATAGAAGGACTTAATTGACTTTTTTATGAAAGTTCGAGGACCTATTTGACAGTTTTCCCTTTTTAAAATGTCATATCAATGCATATTTCAAAACTACCATATTACATTAGATACACATATTGAAATTCATAAGAGTTGATTATGGATATATTTAATAAGTTTTTATAAAAGAAAAAATAAGAAAATGAAAGTGTATTAGAAGATATGAACCAGAAATTATGATGCTTATTGTTAGGCTCCTAATACTCAGCAAAATACGTTTGATGCTTCTTAAACGTGTATTAATGCTCATCTAACGAAAACCGCGATTTTCACTGAAATTACGAAAATGCCACCGTTTTTTAGTTGTGATATCAGTTTTTTTGTTATAACACGGTACTCATTATTAGACTCTGAATACTAATTAAAATTGGACTATTGCTCATTAACAGTACGCTAATGCCCATTATCAGAAATCGCGATTTTCACATTAATTACAAAAATGCCACCAAATTATTTTGTTATTTTTTTCTTGGGTCTATTATTGTGTCGGTTTTACGGTGCTCACCGTACAGCCGGTTGTATAATGTACGTGCTCGTATCCCTTTGTTTCAAAATAGTCGGCGTATAGGAATCACCAAGTTCAAGAAAATGATTGTAGGAATTTGAAAGAGTGAGTTTTTGTTATTGCGGGGTTGGGCACTGTGGTACGCTTTGAGCCCATTTGGAACATTTGGTAACTCTCGCTTTGAGTTTAACCCCCAATGGCCCAATATGGTGGGAGGATTTTGGAGGGGAGGGAAGGGAGGATTGATTTCTTATTTTGTTAATTTATCTGAATTTTTTAGTTTTACACTTCAAATAACTATATAATTAGTTAAATCATGTATTTTAATATATACTATTTTGTCTTCACTTTATTTGAATTTTTTAAAATGGAAAAAATATTTTCAATTTAAATATGACTCCTCCCCTTTCCTCCCTTCCGAAATCCCCCAATCATACTGGCCCTAAGTATCAGTTTTTTTACCAATTAATTTTTTTACTAAATATGTAATAATCAATATAAGTAATGTTAGATTTAGTTTTCTGCTCAAATTGGTTGAAGTTACAGTAGAGAATCATTTTAGTTATCTTCATATAACTTTAATACTACGTATATTTTATTAATAAAATGTATTTTAAATATATTTATTTTATAATTTAGTAGGTTCAGTCAATTCAACCGCTTCAACAAAAATATCCTCAATTTCAGCAAGTTAAGCGGATTCAGTCAATTTCGAAGATAAGAAACGGACTCTATAAATTTGCTTTGTAATCACTTATGGAGTATTAGATATGTAGTACTCCATAGTTTTTTTCAAAAAAAACAAAGGGATGGGACATGTATTTATGAACAATTTATGCCGAAAAAAAACCAATCCGAAAGCACCTTAAATGGGTTTGTCCATACACACCTCCCTGTCGGACACACCTAAAGTGAAAGGAATTCAATATGTATATACTGCCACTAAATAATTTATGGGCTCCTCTTCGCGATGGGCCTTGGGCAGTAGCCCTACCTGCCTATACCGGGACCGGCCCCGAAGATGACTAATTTGAAAAAAAGTAAGGATGCTTGAACAAAGTCCATATATCATTTTTAATTTGAGAAATGCTAGAGGTATCCCATTTGTACCCCACTTATTGAGTGGCTCTCAAAATCCCAACCTAAGTTAATTGTTCCATTTTAACTCATTGTTTTTGTAACCCATAAAAATAGAGGTGCGGTACAAAATGAGGGTAGTGTTTTAGTTTTTACAATGAATTTGGAGAAAGGGGTAAAACACAGCTACTCAAAAACGTGTCTAGACGTGTGTAATTCATTATTCAACAAACTCGGCAAACCATTTTTTACAGTGAATTAGGAGAGTTAAACCTTGAACTTACCGGCATGCTTGGAGAGATGGTGTAATTCAAAAGCATCCCATTTCGAGAACAGCTCACCACATTTATGACAAGTCAAAGCCCGAAGACCAACGTTTTCTCCTCCCCAATTCATCTTACGGCCCGACCTCGTTCTGGGCCTAGCAACAATGACCCCAGCTCCGGATCCTATCCTCTTTGAAAGGCCACGAGATGATGAAGACCCTACTCTTGCAGGACTACCCATTCCTGCACCGGACCTCCTGGACGGAGCAAAATGGTGCCCTCTGGGAGTATGTGTAACCGCCGAAAAGGGCGATGAGCCACCACGGCAGCCGCCATCTCCGGCGGAATAGCCGGTGGCAGTGATCTTGAGCTCGTAGGTGGAACCATCAAGAACCACCTCATGACCAATTGGGTTCAGCAGCTCACTGCTGCCTATGGATCTTGGGCTTTCCATATGCTGGGGAGTCTCGTTATGTCTCTTGCTCCCGTGGATGACAACATCCTTGAGGTTAGCAATCGACCTCGAACATCCCGACCGGATCGACGTACTAGCTTTCCGAGGAAAGTTAGTACCCGCACCGGACAACTCCGGGTACGAGCTGATACCCGGAGCTGTTATCCTGCGGAGAGTTTTATGACCATTGGGATCATGAACATCTCCTACCTCCGATCTGCATTTCCATGACTTCTTCAAGGAAACCCAGACTGCTGGCATCTTTTTAATTCCCTCTTTTCAAACTTTAATTGATATAGCCTCTCCTGGCCTGGGAAATCATCACCAAACTTGGAAACATCAAATACTGCTGAGAAGTGAAAACGATGGGTTGTTGAACGAAAGCAATATTTCTGGCGAGCTCCGTATAATTTAATTTAATGCGTAGTATCATCATTTTATGCATGTGCAGAACTATCATATATTCATATTGATCTTTTAGCTAATGGGAACTTGTTTAAGATATATGCATATTTCTACTCCATCGGTCTTTATGATTTGGATCAATATGAGCTTCCACTCACTGTACTACTGACTGTACGGTGTTCATATGGCATTTAATGCAGACATATTATATTATTATTATTATTCCATTTTGATAATTAAATGATCGAAAGAATACGGAATAAATATCTCCTGCCGTGTGATTAAACAACTTTTATAGCAGTACAGTACGTGTTGAGTTTGATACTATGCTTAAGTGCTTAACATGAAAATACTATACAAAAGAATGCGTAATGATTAAGCTTGTATATATACTTTATATGAACGTAAGTTATTTAGACATGTTTAATTCATTGGACTTCATTAAAACATATTACATACTCCCTCCGTCCCACTATTAAATTCTCATTCACTATTCCAGTGGTCAACTTAAATCACTCTTAATCTTTTACTTTATGTATCAAAATTTTATCGAACTTAAATTTTCTTTATCAGACTTTGTAGCGGTTTTAATGAAGTTTCTGAATATGTAAATTTTATTTACTAAAACAAATCTGAGTGTGAACAGAGATTGAGTTGCTTTTCGCCAGTCAAACCTCGTAAACAGCAATGAGAATTTAATAGCGGGACGGAGGGAGTATTTGACAAATTAAAAGAAGATACACTAGTTCAAATAAAACTAGTATAGATCAGGGCTTTTGCCTTCAATATTACTAAATTAAAGCTGACTGTAAAAAATGTGACCACTTTGTAAAAGGGCAAAAAAGTGATTAACATGGACATATTTTTATGTCACTGTCGGAATTTGTCACTATGATTTTATGTCATTTTTGAATGTCATTATCAGTTTTCGTGTCACTTTCACAAGTCACTGTCACCATTAAATGTGTCACTGTACCGTTAAGTATGTCACTATGTCGCCGGAAACATTCCGGCGACTTTTTCCGGTGAAATTTCAGTTCTCTGCTACCCTCCCATGCTCCCCCACGATCCCCCTCCCCAGCCACGTCCTACCCCCTGCCCGAGTGCCCCCTGCCCCCACAACCTGACCTGTCCAGCGACAATGCTACAAACCATCGCCACCATAGGAAATCGTCCAGATCCGCCGCCGCCATACGAACCCGTCCAGATCCGTCCCATCCCCTAAAACCGCCCAGATCCATCACCGCGCCGGAAATTGTCCAGATCCGACGCCGCAAGACGACACCTTCCGGATCCGCCGCCGCAAGTCAACACCGTCCAGATCTGCCGACGATTTCCTCCTCTAACCTTACTCAGAGATGCCGCTCACCGTATTCACCGTTTCTGACGCTCGAATTCGCCGGGCTGCTCACCATCATACTCTAGCCGCAGAAGGAGAAGAAGATATGGAGGAGGGAGGACGAACCTGCGGCTTCGTTGCCGGCGGATAGGGCGCGCTGGCGGGCAACGACATCGCAGACAGAGAGGAAGAGGACACACAAGTGTGGAGGCTGCCGTCTGCACCATGTTTGAGCGAGATAGATATGGACGAAGAGTTCTGATTACAGGGTTTGGAAAATTAGAGTTTTAGTCACTTTTTTGTCTAAATAGATTTAGGCCATATTTTTGTCTAATGAAACCGTAGGAGTAATATTTGGGCCATTATATGATCATCATCATTATATGATGATGTACTGTATGTAACTCCATCGGGAAAAACTATCAAATAAGCCCTTGTACTATACCGAAAAAGTAGATTAGGTCATCGTACTTTACAAACACTGAATTAAGTTCTCGAACTATTAAAAAACGTTCAATTAAGCCCTTTCGGTCGGTAAGTAACCGGTTTCCCGGTTTAACGGCGACGATGTGCTCGAACCCCAGCAACGGCGGCTGCCAGGAAACGGGTTACATTTAACCGGGAAACCGATTACTTACTGGCCAAAAGGGCTTAATTGAACGTTTTTTAATAGTTCGAGGGCTTAATTGAGTGTTTGTAAAGTATGAGGGTCTAATCGACTTTTTCGTTATATTACGGGGGCTTATTTGATACTTTTCCCACCTCCGTCCAATAATTCGTAGTTACAACACTTTTGGGCAAGTATGTTAAAATAAGAAAAAATCTTGCTTTACACAGAATGAGTACACAACTTGTACACAATAGTCTCTAATTGTCTATGTACACATACAAATCATTTGAGAAAGGGCAGAATTTTATGTCAAAATGTTTGTATACACAGACAATGTACAATTTGTGTATACAATTTGTGTACACATTTTGTGAGCACCAAGAATTACTCTTAAGATAATAGGATAAAAATTTAAACTACTTATTACTTTCAAAATTATGTTCGGTGTCCATGCTAGTCAAACTGTTTGTGGATAGACATTTTTTTTCATTTTGTGAAGAGAATCTTTTTGCGTAGAGACAATTTTTTTTTGCAAAAATCTAAACCTATTGACCAAAAACGAGGTTGTTCTCTTAGAGATGCTTAATCACTTAATGTCGACTTTATAAAAAGAGGAATTGAATAATGGGAAAATTGGTAGTAATAATCTCAACTATTGGTGGTGCGCTCATTATAGGTTAATCCCTTTAAATAATCCCTATAAATAGTTGAGTTTATTATTTTCAATTCTCCCTTCAATCATTTGAATGGTTTTGCTCAAACAACTCACCATATACTCTTTGAATGGCATGAAATACGTTCTTAGAAGTTAGAAGTGCGAGCAAAGCTAATTAATTTGGAAAATTAAAGTAGAAATTTCCTAGGGCTAAAAATAAAACATCATTAATATTTAATTGTATAAGTCAATAACAGTAATTTTCAAGGATGACACTAATTATCCCTGTTTAGAAACTAAAAAGAAAAATAGCTAGAATTTCTATTCCGCATTTTTACAGTTTCTTTTACTACAACCACGCTTTTGAATTAACGAACGGGTCGATATGATACGACCTTCCAACCTGTTTCATCAAAATGGAAATATAAATAGATGGATGGCTACCACTAGTGGAAGATGGTCCCGTAAAGGCTTAAAGCCTTCAATGTTTTTTGGGTCAGAAGCCTTTAATGTTTAACTACCTGTGGCCTGTAACTCTGTAAGTATAATTCGGTCACCTTAAATGGCCTATTTGGTTCCTGGCCCGTTTCCCATATTTGGGAGTAATTGCTACACTAATTAATGTATATGGGTTTGATTTGCAAATGCTTTAAAAAAACACTTATTTTATCAAACACTACCAACTTTTATTTTTCTCGGCTTTCGTGTCAAAATTGTTTTTACTTTTTTATCACACAAAAAACACTTATTTTACCAAACACTACCGACTTTTACTTTTCAAAATCACTTTTTTTTCAAACACTATCAACTTTTTTTAATCACTTCTCCTCATTTCATTAAAAAAAACACTTTTTAAAAGTAGAAGCTTGCAAACAGACCCTATATGTCTTTAATAATACAGTATTTTAGAGGCCATCTTTCTAAAACAGGAATTTCATAGGCATTATACGGCCACCATTATAAAACACATACATTTTGGGAAAGTTCCCGAAATGGGACTAAAAAAGTTCGAAAATTCCAAAATAGGACTGTCATGTTTTTATTCCCAAAATAGGACTAATTACTGCCAAATTTGGAAAATACTGCCATGTTTGAAGTCTGGTACTGCCAAAACATGGCAGTAATTAGTCCTATTTTGGGAATAAAAACATGGAAGTCTTATTTTGGAATTTTCAAACTTTTTTAGTCCCATTTTGGGTAATATCTCATACATTTTCTATGGATCCAAATAAGTACTCCGTACAACAATAATGGAACAACTCTTGCGGTGTGCATTTGCAATCACTTGTGTTTAAATAAAAGCACTTTTTGAGAAAAGATGATTAGTAGTAAAAGTTGGTAGTGTTTGGTAAAATAAGTGCTTTTTGTGTAATAGAAAATATAAAAAGTAGATTCTACACCAAAACCGAGAAAGTAAGAATTGGTAGTGTTTGGTAAAATAAGTACTTTTTTTCTTAAAAAAAGTTACAATCACTTATTTTAAGTGATTGCAAACAGAGCCTAAAATGGGTTCCACTTCTACTTCTCTCTCTAGAAGCGTTCTACTTCTCTCTGTAGAAGCTTGGAAGTCCATGAATGACTTCCAAGACATGATAATTGTACTAGAAGAGTGAGTAGTGTATTAATAAAATGAGAGTGAGTTGAACATTAGCTCAAAAAGTCTTCTAGTTTTCATCCTTTCGGTTTTCCACGTAAAATAGGCTGTTTATACATTTATTTCTACAGTTCATACATTTATTACTGTTTCGTGTTGGATTTATCTCAACAAATAGTATTGAGAAGATTACATGTTTAATTTCCTTTCTTAAGTTTTTTATGATTGAAATGCTTTCTCAATCGCTGATCTACTTCGTGAAGGTCAGAAAATCAGGGAGAACAAGAACATCATTTTCTTTGATGAGATTTGAACAAGGCCTCCCACACAAGGGAGACTAGGATGGTGTCCAACCAAGGGAGTGTTTGCGATTGCTTCTACTTTAAAAAAGTAATTTTTTAAAGTGATTTTGGAGAAAGTACTTTATAAGAAAAGTTGGTAGTGTTTGAGAAAAAAGTGATTCTGAAAAAGTAAAAGTTGGTAGTGTTTGGTAAAATAAATGCTTTTTATGTAATTAAAAATGTAAAAAGTAGTTTAAAGCATTCTTTCACCTGCTTCCACCTATTTCAGCTGTCGTTCTTCTATTTTTTCAATAAACAAGGTTGAATAAATTATGGGCCCTGGACCAATTCACTCAGAATCGGCTCTTCCTACAATTGGATGAAATTTCGTTCCTCAGTCCTCACCTTTTGTACGTTTTTACCATCTGGCTTGCACCATTAATTCCGGTTGCAAAAATGTTACGTGATGGTGGTTGTATTATAAAAAATGTTTTCTACAACATCGGGTTTCGAGGGCCGGTATTGGATAGGGTGAATTCAGGTCTGGTCCTGACATTTTATGGGTCCGGAACAATACATAAAAAGTAGGCCTTGCGAACCTGGGAATGTTTATAATTATTTTATAAAAAAATGTATGTAAAATTAAGTAGTGCAATTGTTACTTGCAATACAGAATTTTGAATTAGTGAAAGACATGAAAGTTATGTCATTTATTGAGTAATGTTTTCATATTTTAAATCATGTTTTCACTAGATCAGAACAAACTGCAAGGTTCTAAATTCTGAATATTATAATTCAGTCTTTCACTTACATGAGAGAGCCAAAAGAAATTAGCAAAATCCTATCAATGAATTACGGAATTACATGAGAGAAGTAAATGGAAAGATTGACATTTATGCGCTAACCCTTAATGAATCCAAAATAATGATAAATTTTATTCCCAATAAATTATGGTGTGGATGATACAAAACTTTAGACTTGTATCTTGTACTCCTTCCGTCCCGTAATTAAGTTCACAGTTTGACTTCACACAGATTAAGAAAATAAATTTGACTTTACTGTGGAGTGCACTGTTTAAACACTGTTTGACACTATTTAGACAATGTTTGACACTTTTTTGATGTAGATTATTTGCCAAATAAGGAAAGTTTTGAAGTGTGAATTTAATTGTGGGACTACCCGAAAAGGAAAGTGAAAAGTTAATTTTGGGACGGAGGTAGTAAATGTTATTGAATAAAGAATTGAAAGACTAATTTGTCTCCTGGTTACGTTAGAAAAAACAATATCAACAACACCAATCTATCTCCTAGTTACGTTTTTAATGCATAATAAAGACTTTATATTGCACTTTAATAAAAGATTCTATTTTGCACTATAAAAGACCCTCTTATACAGTATACATTTCTTATTTTGCAGTACATTGAGCTAAATAGCCTATCAACGTACGAATTAAAGTGGTCCCATTAAAAATGCATTGTGCTAATTTAAGGCCCCTCTGCACCACAACAAACATTATATGCAGTAATTGTTGTTATGTAGTACTCATGCAATCTATCATTAGGAAAAATGCATTGTCCAATTATAAAGTTCATTGCGCTAAATTAAGGGAGTGTTTGCAATTGATTCAACTTTAAGGAAGTGATTTTTTAAAGTGATTTTGGGAAAAAGTGGTTAATAGTAAAAGTTGGTAGTGTTTGAAGAAAAAGTGATTCTGAAAAAGTAAAAGTTGGTAGTGTTTGGTAAAAGAAGTACTTTTTGTGTAATAGAAAAAGTGAAAAGCAGTTTAAAGCACCCTTCCACCTGCTTCCAGCTTTTAGCTTTTAAGTGATTAATTTAAGTAGAAGCTGTCATTTGAAAACACTCCTTTTAACTTTTTTTAAGCCAAAAGCTAAAAAGCACTTTTTTTAATCAAATGCAAACACTCCCTAAGTCATCTCTGCACTACAACAGACATTATATGCAGTACAAAAATACATTATCGGATTAGAAAAGTGTGATCTTCTTATTTCAAACTTCTGTGCACTACATAAAACATTATATGCAATATCATGCACTGAATCAATCATTTTAAGTAATATTCATTCCCTGAAAATTCACTCATGAGTTGGGTTCCATGACAAAGTGATGAGCGTTGAAATACTTGGAAAAATGGAGAAGATAAGTGAAAAAAACCATAGTTAATGGGGAGAACGAATTTTGTGAGTAGAGATTGCTCAACGTAAGAATGGAAAGGAAATATGGTGCGAAAATATAGGGGTTCAATTAAAGCGTATTGGAAAAACAAAATGAAATGCCTATTCCACCCTTACTACTAACGTAATATTGCATATGTTTTAATGGTGTAGATTGATTCTCATTTCTTACATTAAATTCATTTATCACTTGATCCAAACTCTCTCTCTATATATATATACTAGCGTGGGCGCGCGCGTTGCGCGACGGTTGGTGCCCAACGCTCGGTAAAACGAGAAAACTACACTTTATAAAAAAGATGCATAAATACATCACAAAGAATGAACTTATGGGAGGCCTCTAGCATTTCAAACACCCAAATTCAAATCAAAACAGAAAAGAGTAGTTCAAGTATTGTAGTTACATCATTGTAGTTACTTAGGCACAATTCAACACTTGAAATATAAGCAAAAGTATGAAAATAGTTGTTCAATAATTGCAGTTACATTAAAGATTGGAATCAGACAATTATAAGAAAACGTTATTAGAAATTAAATCCCAGCAAAACCGGCTAGATACATTCAGATGAAATTTGGTTTTGTTTCATCTTTTTGGAGGAAAAACAGAATTTCGTAAAGCACATTATAGGCTGAAATATCTATAGTTCAACAATTATCATGAACACATCATTTGTTCATCTGCAGATAAAATAATACCAGAATCTCTAAGTTCGAGAATATTCCTAGTTGCATCTGGAGATGTAACTTCTTCCATTTTGTTCCTGAAAGTATAATGAAATAAGATATGCAAGCTTGATATGCCAAACCATTTATCAAAAAAACATAAACAATTTAGAAACAGTATTGCTTGCATTTTCCTCTATAATATTTTAATGCAAAGAATTGGAGTTGATATGAGCTGGAAGCCTGGAATGTAGAAAAAAGCTGAGATAATAATTTGATAAGATATGTGAAATAACATAAAAATAAAATTCAGCTATTTGAAAAGAAAAAAAAAAGGAAAAAGAAAAAGAGGAATGAACGTCTTAGCTTCCCAATAAAACATCTTATCTCCACAATTAGAATCAGAATTTGAAGATAAACTATTATGGCGGTGATGCCAACAAACCCTATATATCGACTGAAAAAAAGATTAAAATTAGTTCCTACACCAAAGAAAATCAGAGATAAAGAGAAAAAAGCTGCACTGGAGTGAACAATAATACTTGATAATTGATATGAATAAGCTCGAAAAAATGATCAATTTTGAAGGGAAGAAAACTAAACGGGAATCAAAACTTGAATAGAACACATGGTAATGGACTGTAAATCACCAAAGACAATTAAATATCGGTTGAATAAACGATTAAAATCATAAGAATGTTTCCAATTTGGTTTGAGCTAGAGGAGAAGGGACGGTTGAGCTGAAGACAGTAATGTCTGATCCATAGATCTCAATCGATAAAATCGTGGGGCTGGAATGTTTTTAGCACTTGGGCGGGAAGATGAGTTTAGACTTCAGAAGTATTGAAGAGATCTAAAAAATGCAAATCATAAGAAGTTTTTATAGTTATGTCCATATGTTCATCAAAACATAACATCCACCGTATCAAGCATCTAATGACTAAAAGCTGTCATATAAATGTAAGGCTATAAGAATTAACTCAGTCTTGAAAATTATTATTTTAAGTCCGGGCTTATTTAAATATGGTCATAGTTTGATTAGAGCAGAACACATTTGGAATCATACAATTTTTTTCATAACAGAGATTATATATTTTTAAAACATAATACAGGTTAAAGCCCAAACCGCACCTCCAATACACATAATGTTCTAGTCTTCAGGCACAAAATGATGATAGGGAGATTTGATGGAGCACCTACCTGGAGTTCTGCAATTCTTTTAAATTGATCTTCTCTGCCCCTTTAGAATGGCAGTGCAACGACCAAAGCATCAAACTGCTTCTCCGCTGACGATAGAGAGATTTGATAGAGCACATAACCTGAGGTTCTGCAATTCTTTTAAATCGATTTACTCCGCCGCTTTAAATAATGGAAATGCAGCGAACAAAGCATCAAACTGCTTCTCCACCCATTCAAAAAATTTAAAAAGTGCACTCAATTGCAATAAACTAATGCAAGTTAGAGGAATAATTTAACCTTAAAAAAGATGACTCAAGGAAAATCGTTTAAGTGTTGAATCAAGTGAATATCTCTGCCTTCTTAAACGCCTTAGTTCAAAGTTATATAAAAATCAAGAATATAGATCAAAGGAAAAATTAGAAAGAAAAACATTACAGCTACGTAGTATTAATTATAAGATAGATTATGATAGGATATATAGAAATCATGTGGTCTGAGAATTTTGTGCAATATAAAATGATTCTGAGGAATATGAAACTCCACCAAGTTTTATAAGCTCAGCAAGTTAATGTGAAATGAGATGCCCTGCGAATTAAGAAGATGTGATCAATGACATAAAATAATAATGTAAGTTAGAGGGGAAATCTTACCTTGACGAAGGAGATTAAAATAATAAATGTTGAACAAATCGATATTTTTCATCTTCTTCTATGCCAAGCTCACAGTTATAATCCTGGAATCAACAAGATAAATGAATAAGAGAGTTGTAATAGCTGAGATGAAAATACTCATACACTTCAATTTATAAGTTAGTCAGAAAATCTGTGGAAAGAAAATGTAATGTATCAGATAAAAAGCTTTAGAATTAAATTAGGGATCGATGAGAAACAGAAGCTAAACAAAGAGAGAGTCCCTACCAAACATTTCCAGTGTATGGAAGATAGGTAAGGGAATAAATAAAAAAACAAACAAAAACCAAGAAACTAAAAGAATATAAAAAAACATATCTTCTAAAAAAGAAAACTACATCAAAGCATTCAAATACTTACATCATCCATTATATTGGTTTTACAGGGTACAAGGCATCAACCATATAATCTAATTCAACACTAAAGAGATGCCTAGAAAAGATTAAAAACAACACCCCATATCCCTTGAATGATGTACATTGAAAATAACAGCAAAGAAACTTGAACTAATAGGTAAAATAGGCAAAGAAGAAATTTAAGATTCCAAGTCATTTATTTTAAATACTTTAATACAGAGCCGTGTGATACTTCAAGAGATATATACGAAAACAAATCTATATACTATTCTATAATAAAATAGAATAAAATAAAACCGAATCAGTTCATCTCATCGATATAGGACTTTAAACTTAGATGGTCCATAAGTCCATTACCCTTTTCTGCAACATAGGATTTTATCAACAGAGTATCCTACTTCTAATTCAACCCCTTCATAGTTATATTTGTACTTTGAATCATATTTTCTCGATGTACTTTGATCATTAGTAGCTTTCAAAACTAAAATATTAATTTGGCAGTCAAGGCTCAAAACTAAGGTGGATATAACATGCTGATTAGTGTGCTTAACAACTCCTGAAGAAGCATACAACTTTTATTTCATCCTCTCCCATGCAAATGCAATGATAAAGATATATTAGTGCAAAATGGCTATAATATTAGCAAAGAAACTTAAGCTAAGCAAGAAAAATACACAAAGATATAATTTCATATTATAATTGGTCATTTTTGAGTTATAACTTTTCTCCCCGGCCCGAGACAATATGAAGAAGCACAAGTTTATCATTCAGTCTCCTGTAAATGCAATGTCAAAGAAATAATAGTGAAATAGATATCACAATTTTTTCATTATGTAGGATGATTACTTATCCGCTTCCCTCCCATATGAAATTCCAAAGAACATATGTTTCCTACAAGGAGATAGTTTTTTTCACCCGGGATTTTGTTGACAAGCGCTCGGGCTTTCTCAGCCCGCTTCAGATCAAGATGTGTGCCTCTTCCACCATTGCACCGATTTTTTCCCTAAAGCAAAAAAGCATAGTTATAGTCAGAAGCATTTTGCATAGAATATGTATACCATTAATAATTAATAATTCAAAGAACATTAAATGGCCAAACCCTGTTGTACTCCTCCAACCATGATTCTTCTTCATATGCAGCTAACCACTTCTCGACCTCCTCAAGTATCTCTCTCTTGCTAAAAGGTTCTTCTTTTAGCTTGGAAACCTGGATCTCTATTTGTTCCCGTATAAGCGAAGGATCAATTGTCCCTAAAAATGACGATGGGATATAAATGAGATATCAGCAAGCAGAAACTTAAAACACGAATCTATCTTTAAAAGGTACAAAAGCTTTTATCCACTAAGATTAAATTCTTAACCCAAACGGTTGCGAAAAATGAAATGGGAAACGAAATTGCCACTCTTTTTTTTGTAGGGGAGCAGTAAACAGTGTCGACCGTCTGGGAGCTGCAGTAACGGAATAGGACCAAGCTAACTCCCTTCCACCATTTAAATAATTGGGAGATAATAAATAATATTGAATAGGGTATGCTAAAAGTTTACAAAAGGGACAGTAAATGAAGCGTGTTTAGCAAAAGACAAACCATCTTACCTATCGAAGTGTTTCAGTCCATGAAGTGTGATTAGGATCCATTTCTCAAGTCTTGGCTCATATCCTTTGAGGCCTGCAGCAGATGAGAAAACACACAATTAGTAAATCTAATTTTAAAAATCAATAACATAAGGATAAAGTAAAGAATTTCAGATTTATGATGGGCCTAAACTTCATTTGTGAACAAAATTCTTTTCGGCCAGAATGGAATTAATTTCAGAATGCCAAAAAAGCTGAAACAAACTAACATTGAAAGTTGAAACTCGTATATATGGCCAAAGCAGCAGCAAAAAGAAACATACCATTAAGTTAATCAGATAATCCAGTGAAAAACAACAGCAGGAAATTGGTTCTCAGTGATAACAGGGGGGTCCTCAGACTTAATATCATCATAGGACAGGGGATGATCAAGTGTAGTATAAGCCATGTCAGTTTCAATAGACGGATCAGAAAGAGGTTCTTCATTTCCAATTATCGACTCAATTGTATCAACTTTAGGACAGGACCTGCAGATAATGCATTTCCAAAGGCAGTCACTGAGGCTTCATCATAGGATACAATTGCATCATTTTTCAAGGTATCAACTTTGGTGGAAACACAATCAATAAGTCCATTTTTATCAGTTTTATCAGAAACACAATCTGCAGGCACTGTTACAACAGAAACATAATCAGTTGGAGCATTAAGAATGGGGCCTTCAAAGTCAAAAGAGGTGATGATTTCTACTCCAGGGGGCTGAGCAAACATTTCTGGCATTGCTACCAGAAGTACACTCTACCTCAGCAGGAACAGAAATAAATGGGGCAACAATAGCAGACATATTAACAATCTGGGCAGAGAAATCAGAACTGGAAGGGCCAGTTTCATCTTTTTTTTAAAAAAAATCAGTCGAGGCAGGAGTGTCAGAAGTATCAGCGCAGGGGATAAGCACTGGTTCATAAATAGCTAAAACAAAATTAGGATCGAGACTGTTATCATCAGAATTGGGGGTAACCTCATCAAGAACACAAACAGTCGGGGCAACATTATCAGGCATATTAACGAGCATATAAGTGGATGAGTAAACCTAGATATCAACGTCGGATAAAGAGACTGCCGGAACTCCATTGAAGGTGTCGGATATGACCGGGAACCCTCAGGGAGTCAAAATCGAAGAAAGAGCACTTTTGGGAGTGCAATCGATGGCCATGGTGGGAGTCCCTTCCCGCCTCTGCAAACGAGAGTCTCCCCAGGGCGGTATAGATCTGTCGGACAGGCATCGGGAAGGAGATTATTCCTACCAAGGTAGCGAGTCTCATCTCTTGGAAGTGAGCCGTCTTCTGAGACATGAAGATACATAAGGCAGGACTTCCGAAGCTCACGAGGCCGAATAGTGGAACTGGAACTCACGACAGAGGGACAAAGCTAAAGTAGTGATTCCATGGAACTCGTGACACAGGACAGAGCTATAGCGGAAGAGCAGAAGAGCGGAAGGCTCTCACAACCCTAGCGAATGAATTGGGATGGAGACCTCCCCGCTCATTTACATAGGGGAGCACTAAACGGCGTCAACCATCTGGGAGCTGTAGTAACGGAACCGAACCAAACTAACTTTCTTCCACACTTTATATAATTGGGAGATATTGGTTCAAGTTAGAAATGCATTTAATGTGAGAAATGAGAATGAATCTCAGCCATTAGATTTACGAAGTTGCACTAAAAATGGCTTTATGTTGCAGTAATTTTAAATTTTGCAATGATGCACTAAAACTGTTTCATGTTGCACTAATATTTGACGGCGTTGCACCAAAATAGCTTCATGTTGCACTAGACAAGTCTAATACGAATTTTTCAAAAGTATTTACAGAAATGCCACCGTGCTAGATTGCATATTTCAGTGCATCATGAAGTGTCTTTTACTGCAACTTAGTCGAATCCAATGACTGAGATTCATTCTCATTTCTCACCTAAAGGGTTCTTCTCACTTGAACCTTGCCCTATTTTTTTTAAACAAAGAAAGTTATATATATATATATATATATATATATATATATATATATAGATATAGATATATAATTGGGGAATTTATGGGCCCTAAGGGAGCATTGGGCCCTAGGCGCATGCCCCTTTGCCCATGCCCTAGGACCGACCCTGGGTGAACTGGTGAAGAGTGATAGTGTTCTCTTTTCCTGGTTCTAATTAGGGGTGGACATAATGGTTTGCTTTAGCCGAATCATATCAAACAGAACTAAATCGAACCGAAACCGGATCGTATGCAATTTGGTTTGAGTTTGGTAATTTTTTTTTCAAACCATTATAAACCGAATCGAACCGAAACCAATAAAAACCGAACAAAACTGAACCGAACTAAAGAAATTCAAAAAATCCTTCATATTTTATTTAAAAAATAACAAATCCAAACTGAACCAAATCGAACTAAACCGAACCGAACGAAATAGCAAAATAGTATGGTTTTTGTTTGTTAATAATTCTCCCAACTCGTTCCAGACCGAACCGAACCGAAACCGAGAAAAACAGAACCAAAAACTGATATGTCCAGCCCTAATTCTAATGGCATTGGCTTGTGAGCTTGAGCTTGGCAAACCTTATCTTAGCTAGCTCATATTGGTGTCATACATAATGTTAACACCAAGTCAGCAACAATTTGAATAAATGGGCTGTTTGTTTTTTTGACAAAGTAAACAAGGCTATGAAGATTTTCTTGTACTCCTAATCAAGCTATAGCGTATAGACCAAGTTATCTTGATCCATAGTCATAATTGGGTTCGTTTCCGAGATGGATTTAGGAGGTACTCTAACTGCCCTTTGGAAAATAAATTTTTTCTATTAAATAGGCAATATTTTATAAAGTTTTTATAGTTTAATTTGATATATATATAAGTGTTTTCCCGTTACCTTTTGATTTTCAAAATGATTTTATAGTTTTATATGATATGATGGATCGGAATACTTAAAAGGAGTGATAAAAGAGAAGAAAAAACTAAAATAGCTGAGTTTAGTTTTTTCTTCATGACTCATGAGCATCAATTTTATGAACTTCTTGATCGAAATAAATAAAGCATAATATATCTTATTGGTTTAAAATATATGATACATTTTATAAAACTAGAGAGCTATTTTTGTAGACGAGTTGATGTTGCATAGATAAACAATTACTTTTTTTTTGTTTTTTTTTGTTTTTTTGTTTTTTAGATAAACAATTATTTGAGGTGAAGTGAGCCGGCGGTGGCATGTCAACGGGAGACTATTAGACCTTTATTGTGGCAGTAATTACTCCTATTTAGAGAATAAAAACATGAGAATTCTATGGGAAAGTTGCCTAAATAGGATCAAAAGAGTTTGAAAATTCCAAAATAGGACTGTCATGTTTTTATTCCCAAAAAAGGAGTAATTACTGCCAAGTTTCGAAAATATTGTCATGTTTGAAGTCTGGTACTGCCAAAACATGACAGTAATTAGTCCTATTTTGGGAATAAAAACATGGCAGTCCTATTTTGGAAATTTCAAACTTTTTTAGTCCTATTTCAGGTAATATCACCAATTCATTATGTTGAAATCAACCATTTATCTCCAATATGACAAAGTTAGTGGGAACCCAAAGAATAAAAGTTGGCAAAGTTTTAAGGGACGGAGGGAATAGTATGAATTATGAGAAAATAAAATTGATGTGTATATAATTAAATCTAAATGAGATAAAATTAATTTAATATTGAAAATTATAATCATTAATATGACTTAAATGATGTAGTTTTGTCAATGTCAAATGCCTAAAAGTGTTTTCAAACAATATTCAAAATAAAATTATTTCAATCAGATATAAAGAATGATTAAATTTTACTATGAAGTGAATGAGAGAAAACTTTTTACGCATAAATAATTAGAATAGTATTTCACAAATGTTCTTTAGTTTTATAGGGAGTACTCCATACTACTCTATTTTAAAGATCACTATATAGAATTTGGCAGAATATTTAAGAAAGATATTTTGTGAGTAATGAATAGTGTAGAAAAGGTAAGATAAAACGTGGAAAAGTAAGATAAAAAGTAGAAAATGTAAGGACAATTGAGTATTTTTTAAGGAAAAATTTATCAAAAATGGAAAATGCAGTAAACTTTTAAAAACATCTTAAATAGGAAAACATGGCAAACTTTAAATCACAGAGGGAGTATTTATGAATTCTAGCCCCTTTTAATTGCATAATCTTAGTGGTTCGCAAAATAGTCATGTAGGAATTTATTTGGTAATTTTGACTTAGTTCTATTGAATGATATTCATTATTAACTCTTAAAATCATTAGGAAAAAACTTATAAAAAGTAAAATTGAAACGAGATATCAAGTGAATTAAAAATGCATTAGAAATTTAGAAATGCTAAATTCCTACTTTAAAATATGTAAAATAAATATAATCCCATACTATTTACTTTGTCCGTTCCACAAAATTCTTCCCACTTACCATTTTGGTATGTCCAAAAAAATTCTTCCCATTTTAGAGGCCGTTTGGCAACACTATTTTTTCGGCTTATCGGGCTTATCAACCAACTTTTTCACCAAACACGTAGCTTTTGCTTTCGCGCGCAATTGTGTAATAAGTAGAACAACTAAGGTTAGAGTTACTTTGGTAGCTTTATTGGCTGAAGTTACTGTAGATAATCATTTTAGCTATTTTTACATATAATTTTTTCTTTATTTTATTAATAAAGTATATTTTGAAAATATTTTTTTCTTAAATCAACCAAATAAGCCAATCCAGTCACTTCAGCCAGAACTTCATAAATTTCTGCATAATCAGCCAAATCAGCTGATTTTCGTGCTGCCAAACGGGCTCTTATTTTTTTTAGAAAAACTTGCGTAGCTAACATTTAATAACTTTTGTCTTACTCAACTGCAATCATACATTTCTACTTTATTCGCACTTTCCTAATAAGGGTGTCTAGTCAAATCAAAAAGCATTTGTTGGGGCAGAGCAAGTATATGATAAATTTTAAGTTCAAATTATATAAGATGGTGCTCCTAAGAGAATCCCATTGTTCAGATTATTTAGAGATTAATTTGATGATGTGGATGTTTTTTTTAGATTATGATTGAGATGGTGAAATTATTTGCAAAGATTATTTATAAAAAATCTAGTATCCAAACTAGCAACCGGATTATTTTAATTGATCCGTCCAACAAATATGGAAAATTTGATTAGCCGTGTGATATTTTCCATTTTTAACGATGCTGAGCACGGAACTTTTGAAATGCATGGTAAGTAGCCAGTAGCTCCCCATATTTCTACTCGTATATTCAAATTAAAAGATTCGTTGATTCAAAAGGTGGCAGGCTCCCCATACTCACTGCCTTTTAATTTGAAAAGATTCCAATCCTAATTGAATTAAAAAAAATTAAAAAATTAAAAGGAAGCCACAACGGTCAACTTGGTTTAGTATATAAATATTCTTTATTTTGATTTGTAAGAATGTATACACTATTGTCTATCTCATTTTCATCTAGCAAAGTCACAAATGAATAAAAATAATAGTCATTTTTTTAAGAATTCCCTAAATTTTTCCGGAAATGTTGATCATGCACCTTCTGAAAATTCTCTATTTGGAGCTCCATCATCATCATCATCATCACTTCAAACATCTCAAACTCATCCGAATTTTATGTTTCCATTTCCACAATATTTTCCCAACTTTCAAGTTTCCGGTACCTTTTCAAACATGTCTAACAATGTGACCACACCTCCAAATTACGTTCTGGGAGCGGAAAATAGAACAAGATATGGAAGTCATGGTATGTCTCATAATCACTTATCTCATCAGTCAACATCTCATCAGCCAATACCTATAGGCATCCCACCGAGTGAGTCAAACAATATTGCTACATCTTGGACACAGAAAGGCCCGAAAATGCCGTGTTCTATCCAAGTGAGCCAGTTTCCGTTACACTCCTTAGAGACAATGACAAATATTATAGATCTTGATGGTGATATAGAAGTGTCTCATGAAATAGATCTTGATACATCAAAGAAGAAGCATTCATATGTGAAATGGGAAGTATCTAAAGAGATTGTTCTTGCAAAGGCATGGGAGATGATTAGTGAAGACCCCTATATAGGGAATAATAAGTCTAGGGTTGCATTTTGGGATCGTGTTCGAATTTACTACAATGAAAATAAACCTTCTGGAACTGCGGAGAGAAGCACAACTCAAGTAAAAAATCGCCATAATGCAATGTTGAAAGAGACAAACAAGTTTGGAGCTAAGTTCAATAATGAGTGGAATCAAAGAAAAAGTGGGGAAAGCGATGAAGATATATACGCTCGTGCTATTGTCAAATTTACCGCAGATGAAAAAAGGAATTTTAAATAGGGAGAGTTGTGAAAGACACTCCCCGATTCGCTCGACAAGAAGACTTTCAACGCTCACAAAAAAAGACAAAAAGCAACGAATCTGTGATGCAATTATGTTCAAGTCATGTTACTTTTATGCTTTGGTATATCATTTTTCTCTATACTGAAGAGGCCAAGGGGGTTAGATGTTGCTCCGGCTGTTGCTCCCTTGACGTACTATATTTTAACTATGGTGTATAGTGTGAGAATATGCTGCTTCTCCTTACAAAATAATTGTTCATATATGTTGGTTACCATTCTGAGTAGGTTTCACCATTCCGAGAAAATAGGTAGTTTATTTGGGGACAACTATCGCAATGTTGGTGAAAAAATGGTTGGTGCTATTCCAATGGACCACAGAGTGCAAACCTTTGCTGTAATATTCGGAACTAAAGGTGGCAAGTCAGATTTTTGAATTGGGAGTTCTTCCAACAACTAATAATCCCAAGGTGTAATCAACCAAGAACTAATAATCTCAAGGTGTAATCATTAGGATATTAGGATGCATTCTCCCGCTTTGCCTTCCCGTCATGTTCTTCCAAGTCAATGTATATATTACTCCCTATCCACAGGAATACCCACCTGATAATGTACCAGGATCAGTCTCATTTACCAGGAGGAAACTCCTCCCAGCTGATTAAACGCACTACCAATCACTCCAACATCCAGTACAAAACGGATCATGTACAAACTCAAATAAACGTTCTTATTGAATTAAGTAAGTATGTTAAAGTCAGGTTGGACTCTATAAACAGCGTTTCAATTTGTGGCCTAAATCAGTGACATTCATATTATGAACAATCAAAGTCAAGAAAAAACTTGACACAGAAATTGGCGCAATGGGAATGAGGGGATTTTTGTAAATCACATTGAAATTGGTAAAACTATTGCCATTTTTAGCATACAACATCCACATGAAACTTAAACCATTAATTTTGATACAAACTTCTACAAATCTACTTGTAGAAGTTTGCATAAAAAATGAACTTACTTAAAGTACAGTTGAGTTATTCTTATAGTTTCTAATAATTATTACTACTAGAATCTACTTGGGTGTTTTATGCTTGAGTTTTCCATTATATTTTCACAAAGTTTTAGCAAATACAAGATCTATTTTCCACTTTTAGAATTGGTCAGTGTTTCCATTTTTAGTGTACTAACTTCCATATGAAGTTAATCCATGATATTCCATGCCAAGTTTTGGTGGACAGTTTTTTACACATTGAAATGACATTGAACTTCTGAAATGAATCTAAATTAGAGATGCTTGGCCCGTCTTTTAAGGAAATGGGCCTGACCTTAGAGAGAATCTCAACTGTAGATTTTTTAAAAGCAGTGTACCCATAGGGATGGGGAAGGTTGAATTATCCTTTAATTTGTAATACTACCTGGGTCCCCTTAAATTTGGGACAAGAGAAGCTGACACAATTATTAATAAAAGTGAGTTTATGTGGTTGATATTGAATTGATAATATAAGAATAAAGTATGAATAATTTAGAACCATACAAACTTTACCAAATAAGGTATAGAACATTCTTAGTAGCACAGACCGAAAAAGTAAAATGAGACAATCATAACGGGACGGAAGGAGTAACTACTTCTAGCATCCATTTTGGGAGTTTTATGCTCAATGGAAATAAAGTTTGTCTACGATTCTTTTTCAAAATCCCAAACGGTGAAAATGGTCTGGACGAGGGTGAGGAAGAGGAGAAAAATGGCAGCCAAGAGAGACATGAGGGACCAAGGGGAGCTGAAGTATTGGTGCATGACCTCGGCCCAATAAATGTGCAAATTGTTGTCGTAGCGGTGGTTCACGCCATCACAGACTACCCTCAAGTAGCTATCATCGACAGCGGCCACCGCCCCCATGCTGAGCTTGCCCACAAAGGCGGCAGCATCACCTGCCGTCGCCAAATGGTTGTGCAACACCTTGGCCTCACATAGAATGTCCACGTCCTCTTGGCTTTCTATGAGGCAGACCAGAAAACACGCGTAGTCTGACACGAGCTTGTCTCCCCCCTGGTGGCACTGCTCGAACGCCACACAGTTCAGCAAGAACGCGCACATCGTGTCCTCCAGGGCAAGCAGGGGCATCCGGATCACTCCCCGCTCGAAATTCACCCGCATGAAACTCCTCTCATCTTGCTTCAACTTCAGCTTGATGCCCGCACGACGCAGCTTCGAGATGCTCTGGATGTTGCGCGTTACTTTAGGCCTGCAGCTCCTCGGGAAACAGTTCAAACGTGATCCCGAGGGTGCCCTCGGCCTGTCGGGACACACCGGGAAATAACTTCTCCGGTGTAAATTAAGTAGATGTAGGACTTCGAAATCGGTCCCGAGATGCCCCATGATCACCTCCGGGTGCCCTGCCACTTCAACTGGGGCGTTGAAGAACATGAGGGCCGTGCTGGCCAAAGAACTGCCCACCCTATCACTGCCCGTTTCAGTAAGAGTGAACAATGTCTGGAGCACGAAAAAAGGTATTTGGTTCTCGAGGCAGAGGATGTCGTCGCGGAGACTAACTAGTATCCATTGCATAGTAAGAAATGGATCGTCCTCCTCAAAGGGAACCACACGGGTGAATGCCCGAAGAATTTCTACCACAAAGCAGCCATCGAGAACCAGCATCTCTACAAACTCATCGCCAGTGAGATCGATAGCCTCAGAATAGCATTCCCTGGCCTCTTCTTCTAATCCCCTAACAGCTTTAACGTACTCCTCTAATCCCACACCTTTTTCCTCCATCGTCCTCTTTACCACTCTCTCCAAGAACCTCCACTTGTGCTCCTGCATCATCTTCAGTTGCGGCTTCCCATGGTGGTATGGACCGATTGAAACTGCGCGAGGCCGATACGGCCGCTCGTCCACTTCCGCCATGCTGGTGAAGAAGCCCTGCGTTACCCGGAAAATGCAGCATTTGCTCCTGCCGGCCGATTTGGTCAGTAATTTCGGCGATCCCGACAGCTTACTTTGCATCACTTGGATGAGTCGTTTGTCCATGTTTGATTCAGATGGTGGCCCGGCCGGATAATAGTGTAGCAATAAACCAAGCTACGGGAAACATCACATACGAAGTATGACATACCACCAGCAAGTACTATAGCACACTCCCCATTAGCTGTTTCCAGGTCGTAAAGTAGCGCTACTTTTTGTCACTAGCGTAGAGCTGGAATTTTGTCTCGGATCGATTGAATAGTTTACTTCTCAATGCTCAATTATTTTGAGGGAAAGTAGCACTAAATAAGATTAATGTAATCCCCTAAAATAGGATTGAAATCTATTCTACCGAGTATTTTCATATTCTACACTTACCAAAAATTAATAAGATAATCATATTTTTATTTAGAATAAAAACAAAATATTTTAATTTATAATTTTTGAATATATAAAATTCAAAAATATTGTTAAAGAAAAGATAAAACACAGTAAAAAAATATGGTGACCTATCCCACAGCCTCGCCCACGTCTTAGCAATGCCAACTCGAGCAGTGAAAAAAATGCAATCTTGTGTAAAAACTACGGAGTATCATTTTTATCTCCATGAAGATGATATTTTTACTCTGTGAAAGTGACATGATTTTCTCGAAAATTAATATCAAGATGGCATTACTGACACATGTCCACTTTTTTCGATGGTTGGAGATGATGGTGATGGGAAGTTGTTGAGGCAGCAACAGAGTCCTGCATTATTTTGTTATTTGTTACATTTTTAAATTTTTTGTTTTATTTTTTCATGTTTCTTTAATTTTATAATTTTTTTATTTTTCTAATTTTTAAGTTTCATTAATTTTATTTAATAATTATTTCTGTCTTTTGTAATTTTTTAACATTTTTATTATACCTTTCAAAAAAAACATTTTTATTATATGTTTTTATTATAAATAAATTTATGTTATTACTTTTATGTTTAATTACTAATGAACTATGAATTCTATTAAAACAAAGCATGGGTAAAATATGATAGCTAATCCTATTGTGGAATTTAGAAATTATACTCCTATTGTTGCAATTAAAGTTTCATATAGTCCTATTTGAGAAATTTCCCCTTATTTTCATCGCCTATTACCCTTAAACAGAAATAAATTAAAGTAATTGCTCTCAATGAGAGTAAAGCATAGAAGTAATTCCAAAATAAGATTTTATGTTTTTTATTCCAAAAAATGGAGTTCCAATTCCTACTCGATCTACATACCTTCTCCCCTATTTTTTTATTTTTATTTTCCGTACTCGCACCCTCACTCCCTTTCTTTTCTCGTCTCTCTCCTATCTCATCCCCCGCGCGCGCTCTTGTATCTTCCTCTCCCATGTAGGGATGGCAACGGGGCAGATTGAGGACGGTTTTACATATAACCGTACCCGCCCTGTTTGGTAATTCCCCCGCCCCATAACTGCCCCATTACCCAACGGGTAATTTTTACCCAAACCATAACCGCCCCAACGGGTAACGGGTATAACCGCGGGTAATCGCGGGTAATCACTTTATTAAATGAGTCATTGACATTTTAATAAAAACATAATATTTTAAAAGGCGAAAAATGGCATCACCTAGACGACGCTAGACTCAGATGCCACCTTAAAGCTTCATACATCTATAAGACGAGAAAAGAAGACAACCTAAATTAATTTGAACCTAAAAATACTTAATCTGAAAAATAATTAATCGCGAAAAATCATATAATAATCAAACAAGGCTATTAAGTTCTATTGAGAACTTTCATTCTTACATTATAGTTAGTACATCTATTATCCATATATACACAATGAATATTAAAAATCTCATCTTTTATTAGTTGTGGGACAAATAATAGATAACAATGTAATAAAAATATAACTAAAAATAAACGGGGCGGGTTATGGGGCGGGCATGCATAAAACCGTAACCGCCCCATTACCTGGAAAAACAAAACGGGTATTCGCCGCCCCGTACCCATTACCCGGTCAATGTGGTTTTCCCCATTTTGACCGGGGCGGTTCGGTGCGGGTATCCATCGGATCGGTCACAATTGCCATCTCTACTCCCATGAAGTCTAGGTTTCATTTTTTCTTCCCAACTTAGCCACCGCGCACTCGCGGACGGCGATTGTCATATGTAGAGGCCGTTTGGCAACCATCATTTTCGGCTTATCAACCAACCTTTTTATCAAACACGTAAATTTTGCTTTCGCGCACTGAATTGTGTAATAAGCAGAAAAAGTAAGGTTATAGTTACTTTTCTGCCTGTATTGGCTGAAGTTACTATAGATGACCATTTTAGCTATTTCTACATATAATTTTTTCTTTATTTTATTAATAAAATATATTTTAATTTTTTTTTTCTTATATCAGGAGAATCAGCCAATGCAGCCACTTCAGCCAGAACTTCATAAATTTCAGCAGAATCAGCTAAAACAGTCGATTTTCTTGCTACCAAATAGGCTCGTAATCTTCTTCTTTTTCTTCTTCCTTTCCGTCTTCTTATTCTTCTTCTTTCTACTCCTCATTCTCGTTGCCCTCTTACTCTGTTTTATCCATCTCTTAGATATTTTGAAAATTTTGTTTATTTTATTTGTTCAATTTTGAGATTTAAAATGAAAATTGCTATTCAAGATCTGAATTTTGGGCCGGGATTCGAAAATTGAGAGGCTTCAGTGATTGGTTATCTCATAATTTTGGATCTAATTTTTTTGTTCATTTCAATTTATTTGTTTTTTAAAATGTAAAAAAAAATCTGAGCTTTTGCAATCTGATAAATGTGGATTTGAAAAATAATGTTGTTTCAAGATGGCAATATCAGTCTATCTAAAATACATCAACTTTAGTGCCACGTTTCACCGTGAGAATGACATATCTTCAAATATTGTCATTTATGGCACTAAGTCGGCAAAAATAGCTTGATTTTCGTATTTTCCAATATGAAATTGTTATTACAGAGATGTCAAATTTACATGAATGCCATTAAAATGGCATATCAGTGCTAAAATGACACTTATTGTACCACTCTCTCAGAGTCTCTCCAGGTCACACGTTAGTAGCAATCCTTCCGGATGAGACAGTGGTGGTGCCAGAAGACATCGCGGCGTGGAGGCGGCCTTATCGGAGAAGAAGATCAATAGAGAAGGTTGTCATCGACGAAGATTGATAGAGAAGATCGTCAACAGAGGAGGTCGCCATCGGAGGAGATCGAATAAGGAGGGTGTTATCATAGATCTACGAAGTGCAACTGTGATGGTGGTGATGGTGGAGACACTAGATTGTGGTAGCGGCGGCTGCGACGCTATGGAAGGGCAGCAGCGGCGTAGGATGGTAGCAACCTTGGTTGATGCATCAGTAGTTATGTACCAGGGTTTGAAAACTTTTTTAATACTATCTAATACCTAATATTTCAATAAGGGTAATTTGGTCAATACATATGCTTCTGACTCCTGTCAAACATTAAACGAGGTAAGAGTCAAATTGGTACTCGAGGTTGCATAAAAAGGGTCAAATAAATTTTTACTGTCCGGCCGTCGCCATTTGAGACGATAATTGTCATTTGCAAAGCACCGGGTCATCATGAATTTACATATTAGATTTTTTATTTTTTCCGTGTATGGTACCACTTCATTCCAAGTTGCTTCCCAGTAACTCTTCCACATGTGCCATGTAATAACTCCAGACAAAATTGTTATATAGATATCATCCAAAGCTTTGCCACACAAGTTATCCACCATTCATCAATTCCAGCTTAATGTCGTTAACCTTGCTTCCCCCTTTCAACAGAATGTACTAAAATAATCCAAGATCGTTCATGCTATAGGGCGAGGGAGCAGTACATGATTCTAATCAGCATTTGCCCTTTTGCATAAAGGGTACCAGGAGGGTTACACATTTGCAAAACAACCAATTGTTCCAAAAATGGTAGACTCTTGTGCCACAATATCCACAAAAAGACCTTGACCGTTGGCACCTGATTTTGATGCTAGATAAGTAGTAGATAGTGCTCTACCCCTCTGTGTCCAAAGTGCTAAATACGCAGATTTTTAATTAAATTTTCCCGTTGTATAGATGTAGAGCTTCTGATAACCATCTGATCTACCACCTCACGGACTTGGTAGATTCTTCTCCACGAAGGAAAATCAGTTGGTTTGATCTCCCCCAATATCCTTCTGCCATATTTAGGCTTCATCAGCTGTGTTGGTCCCGGTTGTACAAGAAGCAGTCTAGAGGGGGAGGGGGTGATTAAACTGTTCAGGTTTTTCAAATTCTTATGAGTCAAGAAGCAGTCTAGAGGGGGAGGGGGTGATTAAACTGTTCAGGTTTTTCAAATTCTTATGAGTCAGAGTTTGTCTCACAAAGTAGGTTAAGTTCTTTGGCAGAACTGATCGGCAGCGGATAATTATTCTGGTCGGGTATCCTTACACACAAACTTAAGGCAGTTTCGCCTTATTGTTTTCTCTAAGGCGAGATTTGCTGAACACAAAGTCCAAGCCCTTTTGAGGAGAACAATTAGAGCCTAGGTGCAAATATTAAAAGCAGTAAGTAAATGACAACATGGATTTTATAGTGATTCAAGGAATAACTCGTTCCTCGATCTAGTCCATTCTTCCACTAAGTTTGTAAAAGATCAAGTTACAACACTTAGTTCCTAGCACTTAAGAAGCACTCCACGTCTTCTTCAAGTCTAGTTCTTGTCACCCGGTATGTTCTTCCTAGCTTCACTCCAGTTATTTTAAGGCTTCCTTCTTAAACAAGAAGTGTTATTTGAAAGATTTAAAAGATTTTCTCCAACGTTCTTCGAGGTAGATGTGAAATTGATGATTTCAAAGTTGTTGAAGCATATGAATTGGATTGGATTGAAGGATATGAAAGTATTTCTTATCCAACTTCTAGATTGCTCCATTATATTAGTAACAATTCAAATAAAAGTAGCCCTAAGATTTCCCATGATGAGCTTCCTGACATATGTAGAAAACCCGAACTGATCAAGTATAGCATCTAAGAAATTCCATGTCACCCTATCATAGGCCTTTGCCATATCTAGCTTAACAACCAAATTTGAAGCCTTACCTGTATGTCCAAATTATGTAGCATTTAAAAAGCAACCAAAATCTGGTTTTGTATTTCCCTTCCTATCATGAAGCCGGATTATTCATTGGAAATAATCTTGGCCAGAATCCAAGCCAATCTAGTAGCCAAAATACGTGTGTTGAACTTGTTGATAAATGTGGAAAGGCAAATTCGCCTAAAATCCCCAAAGGATGAATAATTTTTCTTCTTAGGTATTACTCTATTAGGAACATATTAACCCTCCCTACCCCTTAGGAATAGAACCTCCCAACCAAAATTCTTGAACAAATACTATCACATCCTTTTTTATAATCTGCTACCATCCCTTATAGAAACTACAACCATATCCATCCGGTCCAAATGCAGCATCCTCATTTAAACTCCAAAATGCTTCCCTAACTTCCACTTCTCCTCACAGCTCAACCAATCTATCATTATTCTCCCCATCCAACAAAATAGGTGTATCCTGGAGACTGTAGTACCTTATTATGAGAGTTGGTGATTCGCGTGTAATTTCCGTATGTATGTTTACGTTTTTAGTTAGTTTTGGTTGTTTAATATTTCGGAAATTACACACTTTTGGTGTAATAGTTATGTTTGTAAAATTACTGTAATTTGTTAAGATTAGGTTTATTTTGAGCTTAAACAGGTCCAAGATCAATCAAATGATCATTGGTGAAGGAAGGTGCAAGGGTACAAGACAAAAAGAAGACTAAATCCTGCTTTATGACCTGTACCCAGTCGAGTATACCATGTACTCGATTGGGTACCAACTTGACTTTCAATCAGATCAATCGGGAAGCAAAGGGGCGTGCAGGGGAAGATTTGGCCACGATCAGTTGTCATACAACGATCAATCAGGGGAAGATTTCCCATGATGAGCTTCCTGACATATGTAGAAAACCCGAACTGATCAAGTATAGCATCTAAGAAATTCCATGTCACCCTATCATAGGCCTTTGCCATATCTAGCTTAACAACCAAATTTGAAGCCTTACCTGTATGTCCAAATTATGTAGCATTTAAAAAGCAACCAAAATCTGGTTTTGTATTTCCCTTCCTATCATGAAGCCGGATTATTCATTGGAAATAATCTTGGCCAGAATCCAAGCCAATCTAGTAGCCAAAATACGTGTGTTGAACTTGTTGATAAATGTGGAAAGGCAAATTCGCCTAAAATCCCCAAAGGATGAATAATTTTTCTTCTTAGGTATTACTCTATTAGGAACATATTAACCCTCCCTACCCCTTAGGAATAGAACCTCCCAACCAAAATTCTTGAACAAATACTATCACATCCTTTTTTATAATCTGCTACCATCCCTTATAGAAACTACAACCATATCCATCCGGTCCAAATGCAGCATCCTCATTTAAACTCCAAAATGCTTCCCTAACTTCCACTTCTCCTCACAGCTCAACCAATCTATCATTATTCTCCCCATCCAACAAAATAGGTGTATCCTGGAGACTGTAGTACCTTATTATGAGAGTTGGTGATACGCGTGTAATTTCCGTATGTATGTTTACGTTTTTAGTTAGTTTTGGTTGTTTAATATTTCGGAAATTACACACTTTTGGTGTAATAGTTATGTTTGTAAAATTACTGTAATTTGTTATGATTAGGTTTATTTTGAGCTTAAACACGTCCAAGATCAATCAAATGATCATTGGTGAAGGAAGGTGCAAGGGTACAAGACAAAAAGAAGACTAAATCCTGATTTATGACTTGTACCCAGTCGAGTATACCATGTACTCGATCGGGTACCAACTTGACTTTCAATCAGATCAATCGGGAAGCAAAGGGGCGTGCAGGGGAAGATTTGGCCACGATCAGTTGTCATACCCGATCGGGTACACCGACACACCCGATCGGGTATGCCTTTTTTTTCACTCTGAATTCGATCGAGTATGCCTCGAATTAACATTTCCACACATACCCGATCGGGTATCCTATATGTACTCGATCGGGTACCCAAAAAGCCTATAAATACACCTCCTTCCCTTCACAATAAGATACCAATTCCTTTACACTTCTAAGCTCAGTTTAGAATAACATTTCTTTATATTTTTCTAGCATGTTTAGTCTCCAAATGAGGAGCTAAACTTCCATTTCTTGATGTTGCTCTTGAAGCTTGTTGATTATTAAAGTTGTGAGTTATTTTCTTAACTTCTTTCCTTGAATATTAATTCTTCTTTTAAATACTATTTCTATATCAATGTTGGGGAGTGTTACTAAGATGACAATTAGTTAACATCTTGACATTGATCTTAGTAATAGCCAATGTTCTAAAAGGCGTTAGGCGCTAGTCAGGTGCCAGCCCAGCGCTTAGCTCCTAGGCGCCTAGTCGGGCGCCTAGGCGGGGACTAGTCGGAGACATAGAAATTGCATTTTTATCTATATTTTTGCATAAATATGATAAGTAATATTTTATTTTTGTGTGTATAAAAACATATATACATATACATTTACAAACATGAATGATAAAATTATCACATTTAATCATATGTAGTACGTAGTATATGATGACTAATTAAAAAACTAATTACTTAACTTCATTATGTTATCAATATAAATAATGATAAAATTTAGGTATATATACAAACATATATAGTTTTATCTTAATTTACAACTTCATTTCTTTGTATCCATCACTAAAGTTAAAGTATCTATATCGCTTAGTAAATCAAAATAAAAAAGTGAAGTAATGTTCGGCAAATCTAGACGCCGTAGGCGGCCGATTAGGCGCTCTAGGCGGGCAACTAGGTGGCATATGAGGCAGACTAATTCACCTAGACGGCAAACCAATTGGGTTGCCCGACCACCGCCTAGCGCCTAGGCGGGGACTAGTCGGGCGCCTATAACAATTTTTAGAACAGAGGTAATAGCTATTCCTTCCTCTATGTTAATATTGGGGAGTGTTACTAAGATGACAATTAGTTAACATCTTGATATTAACTATAGTGGGATTCATTTTCTTTAATATTCTACCTTGAATATTAATTAATCCCTATTCACATTTCATATTAATATTTTGAACATTATTTAAAGGATCAACTAGTTTTGTTTCATATATTAATTACAACTAGAAACGATCAACGAACCGATGGTTAATCGTTGATGGCTTCATAAGTAACTTCGGTTTATTAATGCACGGTCGAGGTTAATAAACTTAAGAGGGATTAATTTTGTTGGTTAAACCGAAACCATTGTGTTGAGGTTATCAATCTCAATTGATTTCATGAAGGAGTTAAAAAATTAAATGCTACTATCAAATTGGTATATGGCGGTGTTCTATACTTGACTAATAGTAAGTGTTATTAATGAACGGTCGTTGTTAATAAATACCCTCAATGAATTGGATATACTCCTCGATTGAGTATTCGAGAGGAAATAAGTTATAGATATAACAATGATCGACTGAAATATATCAACAAGTGGAAAGTAGCAATGCCAAGTCCCTTTTATCTTTGAATTAAATCTCATATAAGTCGTTCATCTTCGTGTTTAAAGTAATTAAATCACTCAATCAAACCCCCCCTTTAATTACCAGTTTCATAAAAAGAGAGTTATTCCTTTCCCTATGGATACAAACTCTACTTCACCTATACTACATATAAGTATTAGTATAGAATTTATTTTGACGCATTGTGACAAAGTGCACGTCAGTTGGTCTGTCGAAACCCATAAAGATTTTCAAAGAAAGAAACTGCTTTTTATAATAAAATCATAATTATATTTATAGTAAAAACATAAAATTAATAAAATATTTATAAATGTATAATAAAAATGTTAAAAACATGTAGCAGTTAAAACTTCATTTTTGTTATTTTTTATAGAAAAAAGTGTTAAATCTGCCATCCTACTTTGTATGGAAAATCAATTCGCCCTCAAGGTTTCTTCAATTACGTCCTCCTACTTCGTAAATTTTGTCAACCAAATTTTAGCTGGTAACCAGTCAATGCGCACGTTATTACCTGCTGATGCAGTGCGCACGCAAATTTTGTCAACCAAATGGCCTGACACGTCACCCACGTGGTCTGATGTGGCCCCCACGTGGAGCCCAGGCCACTTCACATGTTTCCTTTCCTCTTTTTCTTTTTCTTTTTTCCTATCTTTCTCTTTCCCCTTCCCTTTTTCTTCCTTGTTGTTAGGTCCCCTAGATTTTGATGTTTAAATGTAATAGTTTTGATGATGTCACCCCTTTTTATTATCCATGTATTAGACTAGTTTACTAGTTTTGTTCTACCTTGTTTAAGTTGTAATGTGCTATATATTAGTGATAAAGTACTCATAAAAAGCAAAGAGTACTAAAAAGAGAAGTTAATGTACCATAAAACAAAAAGAAAAAGATAAAAAAGAAAAGGTACGAAAAGAGTTAACTGATATGTTAGTACCCAATTTTGATAGATTTTGATGATGCCACTATACTTTGCACCCGTACATTGTGTCTAAATTAAATTCAAATATTAGCATTAAAATGTGACAAAATAAATGTAAAATTTTTGGAACTAATAAAATTACACTGGAAAGTCAAAATGCAATAAGGTAAAAATTCTTTTACCTTAAAAGGATATTTAAATCCTACCAGTATAATTCTATTAGCACACAAAAATTAAATGTCACATAAACATATACATTGAATGTATATGATTGAAGACAAAACTTGACCGGCATTTAATACCGGATCAAGTACTGGGGCCGCGGCATGGGACGCACACATAATGCAAGACAAAGTGATCAGCTGCAAATTAATGCTCCAGCACAAGAAGACAATTGTACTACTTATCCTTGCCAGAGATCTTCAACGACAAGGATTAATTCATCTCAACCAACAGATGAGATTAATCAACCATGAAGGCCTATAAATATAGGTAGAAGCATGAGTTCGAAGATAAGTTTGAGCATCCTAAGTAGAGAAATACTTTCATCAAAGCATATACGAGATATCTAGCAAAAGAGAAAGTGCAAACTCAACTTTACTCTCTGCTTAGCCTCATGCTTCACTAAGCTCTTAGATTAGATCAATACTTTTACATTTTTAGAGCTTAGTTCATAGTTGGAGGTTAGAACTTTCTTGTAACATTTCACAAGTGGTTGTAAACACTTAGGAGAACAGTTGTTCGGATCCTAAAGTGTAGTTAGATAGATAGAGTACCTTTTGATCCCCACTGGATCAATTGAGAAAAGTCTAAGGACTGATAACTTTGAGTGGTGTTATACTCATTGTGAAAAACCTTCAATCTAGGCCTAAGAGTTGTAAAGGCTAGATTGGCACTAAGTGTATTGGGCTGAATACTTTAGTGGAAATCCATTTGAAAGAGAATGGGACTGGACGTAGGAGGATTACACCACCTCTGAACCAGGATACATCGTGTGTTGATTTCACTTCATTCAACAAAACACACACCCAGCACTTCTCGTATAAAGATTGTAGTTTGCCAGCAGCATCTTAAGCAGTTGTCTTAATTGACCCAACTGCTTATCCTTCTGCTTAATTACTCACTCTCTTTGAGGCTATCTCCACACAGTTCACTTGCTAAAGCATTACCAAAAAGGTTGTTCTATCAGTTCTCGGAAATTCACTTTCAAAGTATAAGCAGGTGCCTCAGCAGTCTCCTCAGTACCACCCAACTGCTGAGCTCCCTGCTCACATACATATATTTCCTTTAAACAACTCAACATCACCTGATCCTCATAACATCATCACACGAAGTTTTGCTTAAAAGGATCTCTGAAAATCTGCTTATAACCTAAGCAGGTGACTCAGCAGTTCCCTTTGTACCACCCAACTGCCAAGACCACTGCTCCAATTAAACCTTACTTAAGTACTTTTTCAGACATCTTTCTTGCGTTCTAAACAACGTTTAACCATCACTTTCATCATAAAATCAATATTTCTCTAGCAGTTACCTCAGCAGCTTCCTGCTACCTAGTCAACTGCTAAGCTAACTGCCAAGCCAACAGCTAGCTATCTAAGTCCAATCTTCCCAAAATTAGAAAGTGGTCAAACACTCATTACATAAAGGGTAAAGACTTCCGTTGTGCATCTATTAATCTCTCAAAAGATTATAGATCAATTCATCTAGAGGGAAAAACTCCAAAAATTGAAAAAGACTTAAAAGTCTATTCACCCCCCCTCTAGACTTTTACCCTATCCGGGACCATCAAGTGGTATCAGAGCAGGTGTTCCTAGAGTCTGTTTCTGACTAATTTGTACTAAAGATTCAAACCACTCTACTTCCCAAACACCTTCAAAAATGGACAGTCAGTTAGCCAAGAACCTTCTGTTCAACTTGAACAAATTTGATGACTGGAAAATAAGGATGAGAGCACATCTCAGTGCTTTACATGATGAGATGCTTGAAGTCATTACTGATGGACCTATCAAAATAAAGAAGGTCATCACATCCAGAACCACAGAAGGAACAGATGATGTGTACATTCCAAAACCCAAAATGGAATGGACAACTGAGGACAGGAAGAGAAACAATCTTGACAACATTGCCAAAGACATTCTCTTCAAATCTGTTGATGAATCTATATTTCCAAGAATCAGGAAATGCGAAACTGCCAAAGATGTCTGGGATGAGCTCACAAAGATTGGAGCAGGGGATGAACAGGAGAAGGACAATAAATTAACCATAGCCCTCAAGAAATTTGAGGATTTCAAAATGCTGTCAACTGAATCTATCCATGAGATGGAATCCAGATTCCTGAAGATTGTGGCAGAGGTCTCTGACCTTGGGAAAGAACTATCTCAAAAGGAGATTTCCCTCAAGGTCTTGAGAGGCCTGCCATCAAAATGGGACATGAAGGTAACTGCTATGAGAGATAGCAGAGATCTCAGAACTCTGTCAACCGACAAACTCTTTAGTGATCTCAAGGCCTATGAATTTGAAATGAAGGAGATCAAAGAAGAGAAGGAAGATGAATATAAGACACTAGCTCTAGTGTCTGAGCCAAGCACTTCAAAATCTGCTGAAAAATCCCTCAATAATCTCCTCACTGACGAGCAGTTTGCTATGTTTGTGAGGAAATTTAAAAGATTCATGAAGAAGGAGGGAACTGCTCCAAAGAAAGCATACAACCTGCCACCTAGAAGACAAGGGAGACCTCAATCCAGTGAGGAAACTGTTCTGTGCTACAACTGTAGACAGCCAGGACATTACAAAAATGAATGCCCTCTGCCCTTAGCCCAGAAGTATCAAGGGCAGCAGGGGACTGGTCCCAAAGCTAGTTACAAGAGGGACTTCAAAAGCAAAAGACAAGCTTTTGTAAGTGAAAAGAAAAAGGAGGAACCCCAATCTGAAGATGAAAGCAGCTCAAGCAATGAAAGCTCCTCATCTGAAAGCTCAGAGGAAGCACTTCTATGCCTGGGATCCTGGCAGGTGGCTGAAAAAGGCGGCAGCTGGCTCACTGGAGAAAGCAGCAGATGGCTCAGTGAAGATGATGAATGCAGCTCCCCCAAATGCCTAATGACCAAAAACCACTACAATGATGTTGAGGTAACATCCTGCTCTTCTTATAGCTCTAGTGATTCTGGACCAACCAATATTACACTGGAATCTTTATTACAAGATTTCCAAAGAGTCCAAAATCACCATGTTCTCTTAAGATCAGAAAATGATAGATTAAAACAAGACATTAAGGCTATTCATACAAAATTGTTAGATGCCTTAACCAAAAACAATGTCTTAGAAGAAGAGAACAAAGAGCTGAAAGACAAAATGAATAACTTCAGCATGGATAGTAAAACATGTGACTCTACTGCTGAAGTTGTTCTAAATAGAAAGAGAAGAGGGCTAGGATATGTATCCCCCACCAGACTCACTCAAAACTCACCCTCCACAAGCCACCAACAAAATACAAGGAAGCTAATCTACCAAAAATCCCATTCTCAAAATATTCCCATAAGAAGGAACCTGCCTGCTCCCAAATCAAAATCCAATCTCCTGTATAGACAAAAACTTCCCAACCATCAAAACCCAAGAACCCGTTGGCAATCGACCAATAAAACCAACCACAGTCAAAACACTAAGCAGTCTCCTCCAAAAGTCAATAATCCATTTTCCACTTCAAGAAGAAAAAGGATTAACAAATACATAGCCATCCCCCATGACTATAACACCTCAAATGGCTATAAACCAATCTGCTTAGAACTAAATGGTTCTAGATGGGCATGGATGCCCAAACTTGTACAAAGGAAGTTGCCCACTAACTTGTGGGCTACTGCTCAACAATGATGAATACAGGAAGGTGCTGGAGCAGTTGACTCACGAACATGGTACATAGATTCAGGCTGCTCCAGGCACATGACAGGCAGCAGGCGGCTCCTGTCAAACTATATGGCAAGCGAAGGACCCAAAGTTACTTTTGGGAATGTGGAAAAACAAGGAGAAACCAAAGGAGCTGGAGACCTATCCATCAATGGACTTACAATCCAAAACATATCCTATGTTAAAGGATTAAAGTTCAATCTCATAAGCACAAGCCAGCTCTGTGACAATGGCTATAATGTTACATTCTCCAAAGACATCTGCTTGATTAGAGATGTCAAAAATGACAAAACTGTGCTCACTGGTAGAAGGAAGAAGGACATGTACATTATTGATTGGAGCTCAGCTAAGGAAGGGATCTGCTTGGTGACAAAGGCAGATTCAAATTTGAGTTGGGAATGGCACAACAAATTAAGCCATCTCAACTTCAAAACAATCAACAAATTGTCCAGAAAAGGATTGGTGAAAGGACTTCCTGAAATCAACTTCAAAAAGGACCACCTCTGTGATGCTTGTCAAAAAGGAAAACAAACCAAGGTATCATTCAAATCAAAGGAAGTGGAATCATCAACCAGGCCCTTAAGCCTACTACACCTTGACTTGTTTGGACCAGTAGAACCAACGAGCTTAAGTGGTAGAAGGTACACTCTAGTTGTGGTTGATGATTACTCAAGATACACCTGGACCATATTCCTAAAGAAGAAGAATGAGACAGAAAAGAAGCTCCCTGAATTGATGAGACTAATTCAAAATGAGAAAAGCCTCTCAATTCAAAAGATCCGGTCAGATAGAGGTACTGAATTCCTTAACTCTATAGTAATTCAGTACTGTGAAGAAAATGGAATCCATCACCAAACTTCAGCAGCAAGAACACCTCAACAAAATGGTGTTGCTGAGAGAAGGAATAGGACACTCAAGGAAGCCGGAAGGACAATCTTAGAAGCAGCTGGTTTACCCAAAAGATTTTGGGCAGAAGCCATCAACACTGCTTGCTACACCCAGAATAGAAGTCTCATTCATAAGACTTACAAAAAGACTCCATATGAACTATGGAAAGAAAGAAAGCCTAATGTTAGTCATTTCCATGTGTTTGGATCCAAATGCTTCATTCTAAACAATGGAAAAGACTATCTCAAGCCATTTGATCCCAAATCTGATGAAGGAATCTTCCTGGGCTACTCAGCAACAAGCAAGGCATTCCAGATCCTCAACAAAAGGACTCTTGTGGTAGAAGAATCAATCCATGTGGTTTTTGAAAATCACCCCACTGCTCAATCAAAAGAAGAAGGTGAGTCATCCAACTCAAAGAAAGACACTGGAAAGGCTCCAAGCTGCCTTCCAGGAAATGATAGAGAAAAAATAGCTGAATCTAATGTCAGTCCACAGCCAGCAGTGGACTCAACTGTCAGCCCGCTGCCAGCAGATGACTCACCAACAAACATCCTTCCAGACCTTCATGAAATTCCTAAACACCCTAATCTACCAGAAGAAAGTGAAGAAGAAGAAGAGGAGGATGATGACCAACAAAATCAAACCAGCATCTATCAAACATCTGACATTAGATGGCTGAATCAACATCCTCCACAACAGATCATTGGAAACATCCATGAAGGGGTTCGTACCAGATCAGCAACTCAAAGAGAAGCACTATTCTCATGCTTCATCTCTCAAATAGAACCCAAGAAAATTGAAGAAGCCCTTCTTGACTCTGACTGGATACAAGCCATGCAAGAGGAACTCAACCAATTTGAAAGAAACAATGTGTGGGAGCTTGTATCCAGACCCTATCATCAACATGTGATAGGAACCAAATGGGTGTTCAGAAACATGATGGATGAGGAAGGCACAATTATCAAGAACAAGGCAAGACTAGTAGCCAAAGGTTACTGCCAGGAAGAAGGTATAGATTTTGATGAAACCTTTGCTCCTGTTGCTAGACTTGAGGCTATTAGAATATTCTTAGCCTATGCTGCCCATAAGCAATTCACTGTCTATCAAATGGACGTAAAAAGTGCATTCCTAAACGGTCTACTAGAAGAGGAGGTCTATGTGGAGCAACCTCCTGGTTTTGAAATCAATAGAGAGAAGGATCAAGTCTACAAGTTACACAAAGCTCTATACGGACTCAAGCAGGCCCCAAGAGCATGGTATGACACTCTCTCTGAGTACTTAGTAAATAATGGATTCACTAAGGGTAAAGTAGACAAGACTTTATTCAAAATTGAAGAAGGTCTCCACATATTGCTTGTTCAAATCTATGTTGATGACATAATTTTTGGAAGTTCAAATCAAGCATTGTGTGAGAAATTTTCAACTCTCATGCAAAGCAAGTTTGAAATGAGCATGATGGGAGAGCTGAATTATTTTCTGGGACTACAAGTGAAGCAAACTCCCAATGGTATCTTCATCAACCAAGCCAAATATACAAGGGATCTCATGAAAAAGTTCAAGGTTGAAAACAAGTCAACTGTGAAAATACCAATAAATACTTCCCAAGGCCTAAGTCAGGATGAAGACGGCAAAGATGTTGATCCCACCCTGTACAGAGGTCTGATTGGCTCCTTGTTATATCTCACCACTAGTAGGCCAGATATCTCCTACTCAGTTGGTGTATGTGCAAGGTTTCAATCAAAGCCTAAGGAAAGTCATCTTCTAGCTGCCAAGAAGATTTTGAGGTATCTAAAAGGCAATCCTAACTCTGGACTATGGTACCCAACAAATGGAGGTTTTGAACTCTATGGTTATTCAGACTCTGACTTTGCCGGATGCAAAATTGATAGAAAAAGCACCTCAGGAACTTGTCAATTAATTGGTGGAAGACTTGTCTCTTGGTTCAGCAAGAAACAGAACTCAATTGCTACTAGCACTGCCGAAGCTGAATACATAGCTGCAGGCAGCTGCTGTGCTCAAATACTATGGATGAAACAGCAGTTGAAGGATTATGGAGAAGAAACAAAGGAGATTAGCATACTGTGTGACAACACAAGTGCTATAGCTATCACTCATAATCCTGTGTTTCACTCAAGAACCAAGCATATTGAGATCAGGCACCACTTTATCAGAGAGCATGTTGAGAAGAAAACCATCAAGCTTGAGTACATCCCCACCGAAAAGTAGCTGGCTGACATCTTCACCAAACCATTGAATGAAGCTAGATTCAACCAACTAAGGCAAGAGCTTGGTATGTTAGATGATCTAGATCAAGTAAGGGAATAACCCTGCAACTATTCAGGGGGAACCTAATTCCATAATCAAGGGGAAATTCCTAGCCACCTGCTGAGGGGGAACTAACAGGGGTAGCCATCTCAGGCTACTCACAATCCAAAAGGAATGAAGCATCAAGGTCCAAGAAGGTCTATCTCAGACTTTCAAAAGAAAGAGGGAATCAAAATTCAAGAAGTAGGCTCAGCAGGTGACTACTCAAGACAGCAGTAGGGTCAGCAGGCAACTGACCAAATAGACCACTGCTACATGTGTAACAAGAGGAATTGAATTAATACTTTCATAAAGAAGAGTACAAGCTTGGAACAAGGGAAGCTCAATGGAGGTAAAGACACTAGTTCACAAATTCGAACAGATGTCTGCTATCAGATGTCTGCCTCAGGAGCTGAAGCCTGTCTTAGGACAGCAGTTGGCTCACTTTCTGGTCAACATACATGAAATCTCAGCTCGTGGCATATATCATCTTGATCTCCCTATATCAAGGATTTCAAAGCGGTAAGTCATACCTTCAGAAAACATCAAATTTACCCAAGCCAGAGCCCACTGCTACCAGTATGAACTCAATAAATGCTAGAAGGAACCAGCCGTATTTTCCAACGGCTATATTCCAACGGCTAGTACCCGATAGCCTATAAATATTTTCTCCGTACAATCCCCCAACACTTTTCACCTTGCAATCTCTCTACATCTCTCAAGCTCTCAAACACTCTCTAAGCCTTCTCTAAAAAGCTCTCAAACTCACCACTTCCGCAATCACCAAATCTTCTCACAAACCAACAAATGGCCTCACTCACCAAAATCTCTAAGTCCATTTTCAGTGGCTCCATCTTAAACACCTCCAAAGCACTTGAAAGAGCAAACAACAGTGATCTTATGAGAGAGCTCCTAAGGAAGCTTGACACAACCGGGCTCATAAAAATGGCAACCTTCACATACTCCCACTTCTATCCCGAAGTGGTAGCAGAGTTCTACATCAACTCAACCCCAGACACTTTGAAATCAGTAGTTATGGGAGTTGAGGTGGAGATACAAGAAAAAGACATTAAGGAGTTGCTCTCTCTTCCTGGTGACGAAGCCCCAGCAGTAGACAACTTCTTCCTGAATGAGGCAGAATTCAAAGAAAAGGTCATCCTACCAAAAGCTCAAAACCTCAATACTCTCAAGATAAAGAAAAAGCTAATGGTTCAAGAGTATGATATACTACTTGACATCCTCTACAAATGCATTGACACAAGAACCACAGCACTTGATGAGATCAATGCACTAAGAGCAAAGCCACTGGCCGCTATCATTTCAGGATCCCCATACAACTGGACCAGGTACGTTTACCAAGAACTCAGAAGATATGTCACAAAATCACACACAGGAAGAAAGGAGGATGGTACATTACCACTGCTAGGCTACGGATTCCTCATTGGAGAACTACTCAAGAAGAAAGGTATTCTGGGGACACGAAAAGAAGCAACTACTTGGAGGAAATTCTTGTTCCAAACCTCGAAGGCAGGGGCTCCAGAAATTCCAAAGGAAGATGATTCATTCGTCTCCAACGACCTCCTCTTGGTCTCTTTTAAAGTTGATACCAAGACTGCCAAAAGGCTCCGCTCTGCGTGTCAAGAACCACAATCAAAGAGGCCAAGAACAGCAACCAGGAATCTACAAGAAGAAATGGAAGAGGCAGCATCATCTATGCATGCAGAAGAGGGCTCTCCTCTCACCATCATCCAGGAGGAGGCAGAGTCTTCTTCCAACTCCTCAAATGCTAGCAATAGCTCTGCCACTCCGCTCTCCATTTTCATTCCAAAAATACAACAACCAGTACAACCAGCTCCAATAGAGGAGCAGGAGACTCAACACGGAGAGCAGATGGCTCCTCCAGAGATAGAACAGCCAACTCAACTCAACAAGCAAATGGCTCCACCTTCACCAACAGACCACTCACCAACCCCTCTGCAAAAATTAGAGGCTGAATGGGCTAGAGTCAAAGCTTGGAGAGAATGGAAACTCTCCAAAATTCTCCACCAAGCCAGGACCCTAACAAAATTCATCAGTGAAGAGTACTTTGCTCTCACCTGGCTTGGAACTGAAGACATAGCCAAAGCAACAAATCTTCACCAGATGAATCTGGTCTATCTCTCAAAGAAGAGGCAGCTGACTGATGAATCACCAGAGGAGCACTCCCAGGATAAAAATGATGATGGTAATTCTGATGATGATGATGACAACCACTCTGGTCCAAATAACCCTCCACAGAATAGAGGTAAGCAAATCATCTCTTCTTCCTCTTCCAGTGATAAAGAACTTCATATGGTTCTGGAAAAATCTAAATTTGAGACCAGAGGAGGTGGAGAAACCTCCAAAGCAATGGAGGAAGTAGCTCATCAGCCCACTGCTGATCAAGAGCAGACGCCTAGTGCACACTCTCAAGCGTCTACTCAAAACATAGAGCAGCACTCTCACACATTCATTCTTGAACCTGAGGACAATGAAGAGGACACTGCTACCCTGGCCGATGTCTTCATTAGGGAAAGAAGAGCAACAACCAAGTTCATAAGTAATGCTGAAGTTCGACTGCACAAACGGCTCATCAAGATGAAGAAGCAACTTGAAGCAAGACTGGACATGAGGTTTGCAGAAGTCCACTGCCATCTCAAAAGCAACCTAATGATCCAGCAAGTGTTCAATTCTGAACAAAAAGCTCAACTCAGCATCCAACTCTCCAGGCAACCAGCTCAAATGGAAGCTATACACAAGGAGCTTGAAGATCTACGCGCCAAAGACAAAGCACTAGAAGACCAAATCCTCGCCTCGCTAAGGGAACTAAGACACCAAGAGCTAGCAGGTGCCTCCCAACCCTCAGCAGAGCCCTCCGGGCAGGTACACTCTCTTCCCTCTTTACCTCCCAACCTTGAGCAGGCCCTCCAAACAATTCAAGAGCATGAGGCTTACATCAACAAACTAAGGAATGAGGAGTTCCCTGCCATGTTCAAGCTCTCTCAGAAATTCCTTATGGACCAGCAGGCTCATGCTAGAGCCTATGAACAGCTCACTAAAGACGTTGCTCACAACTTTCAAGTTCTTCAAAAGGCTACTCAGGACACCTTTTGGAAGCAAGGGTCAGACTTTCAGAAACTAGGTCAGAGCCTAGTAGCTACACAAGACAAGCTTCAAAGATTAGAGAATGAGGTCAAAGATGAAGTCAAAACAGATCTTTTGGACATCAATAATCATATCAAGGCCCTGTCCATTGAAGTATATGGTCTATCAAGGAGGCAAATTGAAGATCCTGACTCTGACCCAGAAATAGAAGCACTCTTCAAAGAGAGTGAGACCCCTGCTGATGATGCCAAAAAGGGGGAAAGGACAACTCAAGCAGGTCCCTCTTTCTCCAGATCAGCAGCAGCAAGAAAAGCAGCTGCAACAAGAAGGAAGAACAAGCTGCTCCAAGAAGAAGCAGAGATCAGAAAAAGGAAAGCAGAAGAAGCCAAGAAAAAGCTGGAAGAAATCAACAAAAGCAGACTTCAAGAAAAGTCCGAAAGTGACTAAAAACTATTGTACTTTAGACTGTAGACCAATGTACAATATTCTCAATGAAAATCAATAAAAACAATTGTTTCTTGTGTTGTATAGTTTTGGCATCATCAAAAAGGGGGAAACTGTTAGTACCCAATTTTGATAGATTTTGATGATGCCACTATACTTTGCACCCGTACATTGTGTCTAAATTAAATTCAAATATTAGCATTAAAATGTGACAAAATAAATGTAAAATTTTTGGAACTAATAAAATTACACTGGAAAGTCAAAATGCAATAAGGTAAAAATTCTTTTACCTTAAAAGGATATTTAAATCCTACCAGTATAATTCTATTAGCACACAAAAATTAAATGTCACATAAACATATACATTGAATGTATATGATTGAAGACAAAACTTGACCGGCATTTAATACCGGATCAAGTACTGGGGCCGCGGCATGGGACGCACACATAATGCAAGACAAAGTGATCAGCTGCAAATTAATGCTCCAGCACAAGAAGACAATTGTACTACTTATCCTTGCCAGAGATCTTCAACGACAAGGATTAATTCATCTCAACCAACGGATGAGATTAATCAACCATGAAGGCCTATAAATATAGGTAGAAGCATGAGTTCGAAGATAAGTTTGAGCATCCTAAGTAGAGAAATACTTTCATCAAAGCATATACGAGATATCTAGCAAAAGAGAAAATGCAAACTCAACTTTACTCTCTGCTTAGCCTCATGCTTCACTAAGCTCTTAGATTAGATCAATACTTTTACATTTTTAGAGCTTAGTTCATAGTTGGAGGTTAGAACTTTCTTGTAACATTTCACAAGTGGTTGTAAACACTTAGGAGAACAGTTGTTCGGATCCTAAAGTGTAGTTAGATAGATAGAGTACCTTTTGATCCCCACTGGATCAATTGAGAAAAGTCTAAGGACTGAGTAACTTTGAGTGGTGTTATACTCATTGTGAAAAACCTTCAATCTAGGCCTAAGAGTTGTAAAGGCTAGATTGGCACTAAGTGTATTGGGCTGAATACTTTAGTGGAAATCCATTTGAAAGAGAATGGGACTGGACGTAGGAGGATTACACCACCTCTGAACCAGGATACATCGTGTGTTGATTTCACTTCATTCAACAAAACACACACCCAGCACTTCTCGTATAAAGATTGTAGTTTGCCAGCAGCATCTTAAGCAGTTGTCTTAATTGACCCAACTGCTTATCCTTCTGCTTAATTACTCACTCTCTTTGAGGCTATCTCCACACAGTTCACTTGCTAAAGCATTACCAAAAAGGTTGTTCTATCAGTTCTCGGAAATTCACTTTCAAAGTATAAGCAGGTGCCTCAGCAGTCTCCTCAGTACCACCCAACTGCTGAGCTCCCTGCTCACATACATATATTTCCTTTAAACAACTCAACATCACCAGATCCTCATAACATCATCACACGAAGTTTTGCTTAAAAGGATCTCTGAAAATCTGCTTATAACCTAAGCAGGTGACTCAGCAGTTCCCTTTGTACCACCCAACTGCCAAGACCACTGCTCCAATTAAACCTTACTTAAGTACTTTTTCAGACATCTTTCTTGCGTTCTAAACAACATTTCACCATCACTTTCATCATAAAATCAATATTTCTCTAGCAGTTACCTCAGCAGCTTCCTGCTACCTAGTCAACTGCTAAGCTAACTGCCAAGCCAACAGCTAGCTATCTAAGTCCAATCTTCCCAAAATTAGAAAGTGGTCAAACACTCATTACATAAAGGGTAAAGACTTCCGCTGTGCATCTATTAATCTCTCAAAAGATTATAGATCAATTCATCTAGAGGGAAAAACTCCAAAAATTGAAAAAGACTTAAAAGTCTATTCACCCCCCTCTAGACTTTTACCCTATCCGGGACCATCATGATATTCATTGAAAAGGAAGCCTACTGGAAAAACACAGATTTCAGAAGCCAACTGATTTCTTGGCAGCCAGCTGAAATCTTGAAATCCAGTCAAGGTATCTGAAATCCAACTCTCACTTCTCTTAGCACAAAACACTTAGACAAAAGACCAACTTACAGTCAAAATAACAATTTGATGAAAAGTAAATTTATAAGATATTTTAATCACATTATAAATTTCTTATAAATTTATTCTACTAAAAGCAGGTGTTCGTTATTTTGTAAAGGAAACATTAATAAAATATCACTCAGCTCTATACTAGTTTCTACACGTAAGAAAATAAAGATAATATGTCTTTTATCTTGCATTGAAATGTGTAAACAAGTTGAGATGAAGATTGTTGATCTGTGTCACTACGTGACAAAGACAAACCATGCTACCTCCGCAGTCAAGTGGAACAAAGCAAGTAGATCAAGCTACGGTCAAGATTCATTTCTTCATCCAACGGTGGAGATGCAATGATCAAGTCTATAAATACAGAAGGAGTGTGGAATACCAAGTGTGGTAAAACAAGAGGAGCCAAGTGGATAAAAGGAAATCAAACTACATGATGAAATCCAGCCAGCTGATTTCCCTTCTACACTTCGGCTACCACCCCCACTCGTCTAATGCTCTTAGACTAGCTACAATTCATACACATCTATAAAGCTTAGATTAGTTGGTAGTTGTTTATAAATACACCCATGTATTCTAGACTAGTGTTAGACATAGTGGAGGGCTTTGTGATCAAATCCAGAAGGTGAGAAAAGTCAAGAACATGAGTAGCTTTTGGCAAGTCAATGCCATTAGTGAAAAACCTTGGGAGGACTGAGTAGCTTGGAACGGTGTTTAAGTTCCTCGTAAAAAACCTCACAATCTACGCCTGTGGCAAGGGTAGATTGGGGAACTAAATGTAATGGGATATTCATTTAGTGGAAATTCATCTGAAATAGGTTGGGACTAGATGTAGGAGGATTACACCACCTCTGAACCAGGATATACTGTGTGTCATCTTTTACATTCTGCTCTTAACACATATTCAGTACTCACCCACCTTCACAGCAAAACATCTTTTACATTCTGCTCCATTGGTCTAAATCCTTCATACTTACGTGTTAGATAAATTCTAAAGCCAGCCAACTTGTAAAAGTATAGTTCATTGTTATGCCTTAACTAAAACAAACAGAAACAATTTTTCAGCAGCCTGCTCCTAAGGTTTGGCAGTCAGCTCCCAAATTGTCTGGCAGTCATTCCTTTTAGGATTTCGGCAGCCTGCTCCTTAAGTCATCTGTTTCTGGCAAACACGTTTGTACCATGTTTAACCCATCTTTCTCACAACTAAAAGGCTAATAACCTTTGTTTCTATATAGTGTCACCCTCCTGAGGTCAAGACTTCTGTTGCATGTTTCAATATCTCCCAAAAGATATTGGAACATATCCAGTTAGAGGAAAAGGGATTGAAAACCGAAAAGATTTAAAAGTATATTCACCCCCCCCCCCCCCCTCTAGACTTTTACCTCACTTGGGACTCAGTTGGTATCAAGGGTACTCATCACTTGTGCATACCAATTGCTCTACTGCTACACCGTTTGCGTTGAGAGTCACGAGTTTTTCTCTCCTCTGAATTTTTGTGTCCTTGCCTTCTCCAAGCATTAGCATCACGAGTTATGGCCTTTCAGTGTCTTTCATGGATCAGGGATCTGTTTGAGGAAGTTTTTGGTGATGATATCACTAGTAGTGCTGCAGCGGAGGACGCATTGACAGACAGAAGTACACCGCTCACAGTTATTCATGAGAAATTGATGAAAAAATTCCCGAGAATGTTAATTAACTTAATTTCTTCTGCATCATATCATTTTGAGGAAGTTTTTGGTGATCATTTGACTAATAGTGTTGCAGTGGAGGAGGCATTGACTGCCGGATCATCACCACTGGTTATTATTCATGAAAAATTGATGAAGAAAGTTCCCAGAATGTTAATCTCTTCACCATCATCTCTTGTTGATGAGCAGCAGGCCTATAATTATTCGTTATTGTAAGAGAGGGGGTGAAGATAACTTGAGGCTTTACATTGTAAATGGAAACTCTGAAAAAAGGTGCAAGGTCAGAGGCCTGAACACACTGAAAGGAGCTTACCTTGTAAACGCTTGCCACAGACTAGGGTTGATTTCGACCAGGAACCTGGAAGCATATACCAAATATGCTGTTTTTAATCCTCTATCAAGAGATAGAGTCCAAATAGTAGGAACCCCCAATGTATCTGCTAGCCGAGCATGCGGGATTTTCTTCCATCCTTTAGCAAAAGAACACAGGATTCTTGCCGTTCATGGAAGAAAACCTGTATTTGAATATCACATTTACTCAACCGGAGCCAAACGGTGGAGGCAAACTGCAAACCCTTATTTTCATCACGAGCCTAAACGCCTTTGGGGAGATGGGAAAAATCCATATAGGGTTATCGAGGGTAATCCAGCAATTGTTAATCAAGCTCTTCATTGGCATATCGGGGGTGTAATGATTTTTGATATGGTTAGTGAAGAGTTATCGCTCAGACGCCTCCCTTTTGAGGAGTACATGGCTGAAAAGGATTACATAGCCTTTTTGTTGGTGAAAGAAGACCGCTTGTGTTTCTACCTTGTGGATTCTGAACGCCTGGCAATAGATGTATGGGTTTTGGAAGACTATGGGAATTGGCCTGGTCTTCTTGGACTAAGAAATATATGGCGAAACTTAGTTGGATGTGAATGTGTTTCCTTTCACCGAACCATGGGCTACTTCGGATGTAAGAATTATCAGCATCCATAAGGATGAATTGGTATTGTTTTGGAGATATCGAGGCCTATTCATCTATTCCTTAAAGGCCCACAGTATAAGGCAAATTTGCAAAAAGTTAAACATGCACGTTAGTCCCCGTGATTATGATAATTTTCTCGGGTTTGCAGCTTATACTCCAACAAGTGATCCTATATGATGATGGTCACTGCAACATGGGCGTCACCGTTTATGTTTACATCTCCGATGGTGCATTTAAATTCAAAATCACAACGGACTGCAAATTTATATTTTGACTACAAGATCCTTTTCATCCAAACATCCCAAAGTCCGACATTACTACACTGTCATCCTCTATTCTCAGCTACTCTCGCTTGCAAGAAATACGGGTGGGCCTAATGGAGCAAAGAGAATGATGTTATTCTTTATGGCAAAAGCTTTTTTTTATAGTTTATGACAAAAGTTAAACAGTGTGGAATGATTTACTTTTGGAATGATTTACATTAACGATTTAATTCAATGGGAAAAAGGGTGAGGTAATAATTAAAAAAAAAGTCACGAGTTTATTTGTCAGCGACCTTGTAACGGAATCCATAACGTTTGATGAGTCATCTTCGGTGAAGAATGTCGCGATTGGTTGTGGTCCTGCGGACATAGGCAGTCAGGCAGAGGTCTCTTTTTTAGATTCACCGGCGTACATGAAAGGTCTCCTATTAGCGTTAACAGTGCTGCCATTCTGTACGTTCAACCGTTATTTTCTATAGTCAAGGATCGACGAAAAATTCATTTCCTTGTTGTCTCCTCCGATGGTTGAGATTTAATTTACAGCCTCAATTTGTCGCTGATTTAGGGGCTAAAAGGGAGGAGATGTGGGTTGCGTGCACCGTCGAGCCTCGAATCAAACTCCGGTGCTACTCTTGGTCAAAACTACGGAAATGCGGCTAAATCTTGGCGAACTCGCGCTTCAATTCTTCCATGGATGACCTGCATACGATCACTTGTGGTCGAATAGGGAGCTAAAACGATTTTGGGCAAGGAAGAAAGGAGAACGAGGAAAAAGAAAAAAGAAGAGAAAACAAAAAATGATGTGGGGCCGCCATGTGTGCATCACATTAATAGGTAACTGGCCTGACAGGTGAGTTACCTACTAAAACTCGGTTCTTACGAAATTAACGAAGTAGGAGCATGTGTTAGGACTATTTTAATTGTGAATCAAGTTTGTCTTTATGTCTTGTTATTTATTAGTATGGTATACCATTTATGATATTAACAATTATGTAATAAATAGGTTATAAGGAAATAAGGCCCAAAAAGTCTTTAGGCCCAAACTCCTAGGTTACCACTTTAGGAACCTACACTGCGCCTATAAATATGCGCATTGGTGTACAGGTCTAAAGGTCGATCATTCCATCCTGTAGCATCACTCTGTAAAATTCTTCTCGATAAATAGAAAGGAAGGTTTCTCTGTTCTCAATATCTCTTAAGATCATTCTGTGAAATCTTTCTTCTCTATTTATTGATGAAATCCATCTAGCTGTATGTTGGTCTACAGAAGTCTGGGACCAACAACTGGTATCAGAGCCTGCTCGAGTGTGATCATTCCGCAAAAAGTCTTCGAAGAACCCGTGTTTCTCATCTTTTCGATACTTTACTCTTTTAATCGTTGTAATTTCATTTTTTTGAACAAAAATTTGTAAAAGATATACTGCTGAAATCGCCTCTCGATACGATCAAGCAGTATATCTTATAATTAAGCTTCATTAAGATTTTAGATTTGAGGTTCTCGATATATTGATATCGAAAAGCAAGGTTCTCGAGGTTTTAACAAGTGTTTCGAGCTAAAAACTGCACAGGAAGGATCTCGAGATTAAGGACTTTACAGAAAAGTTTTTTTTATCTATTTAAAACTGAATTTTCAAATTGCAGGATTTCGATACTATGCTTCTTGACATCAGTTCTCGAACCGAGTTCTCGAGCTTCTCTTCTCGATACTCAGTTTTCGATACATACATACATACATACATACATACATACATACATACATACATACATACATACATACATACATACATACATACACACACACACACACACACACACACACACACACACACACACATACACACACACACACACACACACACATACATACACACACACATACATACATACATACATACATACATACATACATACATACATACATACATACATACATACATACATACATACATACATACATACATACATACATACATACATACATACATACATACATACATACATACATACATACATACATACATACATACATACATACATACATACATACATACATATACACCAGTATTCAGGTCCGGCCAGGCCGGACCACTCCCCCCGTCCGGCCTCCTCCATTTGGGGGTCTTCCCGGTAGTATTTTTATCTCCAATTTTTTGTGTAGGTTCCTCATCAAGTCTAGTTCATCT